>OV884014.1:22948088-23281990 GCA_930367205.1 Acanthosoma haemorrhoidale | reverse complement strand
CAATGGGACTACTTTGCTTCACCCAAATGTATAGGTCTCCACATTTAGAGAAAAAAATAACAGAAATACTCTTATGATCGAACTTATTTTTCTGATGAAATTTCTTTCATCAAACTACCTGTTTCTTAAAATGATGTAAACATTTTTCTTCAGTATCCATAATTACAGGATTGTAGTATTAAGAGGACATCTTTCATAGACAGAACAGGAAAAGGATGTTTTATTTTGCCAGTTTCCACTCTTTTGAAGCTTTGTGTTTATATGATACTTTTTGCCTACTACAAAGCAATATATCGTTTAAGTTTTGTATTCCTCAAAGATTTCTCTGAAGTTCATTACAATTTTCCTATGAAGTAATGCATGTCTGTCGTGAATGCCATTTTCAAATTATTTTTTTGAAAAATTAGGAAATTAGATGGACACATTTCTGGGTACAAAACAGAATGGGTGACAATTTTATTTTTTAAAATAGAATGTCATATAATTACAAGAGTATTTTTTTATTAGTGAAATCCGCATTATCATTTGGAGTTTTGAAATTATAACAAAGTTCATATTTTAGAAAAATGATACCAAAAATCATTTTTTAGATAAGTGAAGGTGTGGGAGTAGGAAAGCGTGGGGAGCAATTCGCAGAGAGACGAGTAACTGACATACCCCTACTCCTATCATCAAACAAGATTTTTGGTTCCATAACGCTTATAGCTTTTTCCTGGAAAAATCGCCAGCTTTTGATAAAAACTGGGTAATATTGAAGTAGCTTATTTTCAATTAATTGTGATTTTTTTACTTTTCAGAAATGAATTCCTACCTGTTTTCCTTGTTTAGATTATGATTTCCGAATGAAAAGAGCAGTAAAAGTTTGAATTTTATAAAATAGGAATCAAAAAACATGAAATATTCGGGAAATAAAATAAAATTTTCAGTCAAAGCAACAAAAATTAAATAATACCTTAATCAATTTATATAATACAAACATAATATATCATATCACCTTGTTTATGACGAGATTTCTAGGATAGATGACAGAGTACAAACTAGGAGATAATAATGTGAGTGGGAGAGGGGGGGTGTAGATACAACTCCTTTCTTTATTTTTGCCTCAGGCACTTATCCTCCCTTTTCCAAAAATTTGATTTTTATCATATTTCTAAAATATGAGCATAGTTTAAATATAAACTAAGGATCTGTTCTTAAGATTTAAATATAAACAGTTACTTATTTAATTAATCTTTTTTTTTGATTGTAGAAAACCAAGCACTAATCTTTTTTTTAATATAGTATAATATAGAAAGAATTCAATACTTAGAGCAAGAGAAGAAAATAAACTGTAAATATAAATATTGTAAATTTGTTTTAGATAAGATAGTTAAACATTTTGGGATAATTTTTCAACTATAGATATTTGATTTAACAATTATTAGATAGTTTCATTTTTGCTGACTATAGGGGTACTATTATGAAGAGATATATTATAATTTCTACCATCCAAAAAACGTCAAACCCATCAGCAACTTACATTTCCAGCCTCAATTAAAATGGCTATAATCTAGAAATATCACTCGTTGGTTTTGATGAAAATTACATAAAACCTAAATAAACACTATGCGAGTGCTGTTGTAGGGGCTCCTAAAAGACATTATCATAACAGCAGTCTCTGATTAAATACATTAGCAGTTTTATTACGTGAATATTTATGAAAGTTTAAATTTTGTTTCGTTTTCTTGTGTTTTAAGTTTCAATTCACTTTTCAATGGTTTTATACTGTATTTTTTAAACTAGTTAATTCATTTTATTAAAAATCTATATATCAGGCCTGATACTTTGACAACATTTTAGTCATATATAACCCATTAATTTTTGATACTACTATTTTAGTCTTCTTGGATGTTCTGGTGTTTTGACTTTCAGAATTTTTTTTAAGAAACATTTTGGGGGAGGAAAAATTATATTATATTACTTCATTAAATACACAGTTAAACTATAGTGCTAATAATAACACGGTACCATAAGCAGTGGTGGAAAATTATCTCTTTGATTCTGCCGTGCTGGCGTAAAGTATTTGTTGATTTGTAGATGTTTCCTAGCAGCTGCTGGGATGTTTGAACATAGGATCGCAAGTTCTTTATGTACTGCAAAAAAAATGACTCAGACAACCCATTTAGAAGTCCAGGTTTCTTCATCCTATCTAACAGTCTACTCAGTTTAGTCTTCTGAGTTTCATTGCTCTAACTACGCATATCAGATCTTCTTATTTTTTTTATTCTTAAGCTAAAATATTACTTTAATATTCAACAATTATTCTGAGAAGTGCCTTATTTTAGAAACAATGAGTACTTGGAGCAACTGGAGAAACAAAATACAATATTATATAAACGATTTTGGAGAAGGGACAACCTTACACGGAATTAGATACATTATCAACAAAAGATTTCATCCTATTGAGAGGTAAAATATTTCTACAATCTTTAGTATAACATCTTATGATTCATTCCAAGCAATCATGTATGTGAAACCAAATTTATGTAATGACGGGTATTTGTTTTTACATTTCAGACTGTTTTGGTTGGGAATAGTAATCCTAGCAACCTATGGAGCTTCATCGTTAATATTAAACAGCTGGTACAGATACTCAGCGAATCCAACTGTGATATCTTTGGAAAAAGATTTTCGAGATTGGAATCTACTGTTTCCAGCAGCTACTGTAATGCTTGTTTTAATGTGATTTTACATAATTAATATTATGTCAAACGTAAAGATTATAAAAATGAATTTCCAGGTATGTTTCCTAGAAAGACTAAATGAGACCTCTGCTAGTGAATTTATTTATGAGTAAGTAAATTTTCATTCTCAATGAGTAATTAATAATAAAAAACATAATTCAAATATCTTGGATACCTGCAACAGCCGTTTCCATCTACTGCAGTGATTTGTTACTTTCTTGTTTCTCTTCCCAACTCATTGAAATGTACAAATTATTCAGAGCAGAGAGAGAAGAAGAAAACAACATATAATACAAATTAATAAAAATTACCATCAAATAGTAAATAAAGTATATGGTTTAGAGTATAAATAAAATGGTAGGCTAATTGAGAGCATAGGTCCTAGAGAAATTTATTTAATGTGGAAACATAAAACTAATGACTTTTGATAAAGGTGTAAGTAATATCAACTATCTTAATCAAAGAAGCAACCAAATCAATAATCACAATCATCTATTATAAATTTTCCTGCAGATATTACAATACCGTACAATGTGAACCAGTCTTTCTCATTCAGCTACCCAATAAACTCAATAATTTATTTAAAAAAACATTTTCTCTTGTTTTATCGAAGCATTGAGGAAATTCCCATAAAATGAAATACTACACACCAATTTGAAGATACAATATTTCAAAACTTTTATCAAGCAAATATTTGTATCCATAAGTACAGACTCAATCAACTGTGACAATATTGAAAAACCTAATGGAAACTTTCAGAAGGGCAGCCAATGTTGATACATCTAGTGACACATCTTTCTCTAATACCTGCTAGTCCTAAATAAATAGTAAATAAAGTATATGGTTTAGAGTATAAATAAAATTGTAGGCTAATTGAGAGCATAGGTCCTATAGACTAACTTCCAACAAACTTGGTGATAAGACAAACAATGAATGGGTATTGTGTTAAAGTTGCTTGCTCAAATTTGCTCACTTGCTACCAAAAGTGAGAACAAATTTTTTCCATGGTGCAAAATGGAGTTCAGTCATATTTTAAAATAAGTCTTTATTTCAGGCAGTGGAATATTGACAGTAATTCTTCAGAATACAATTTGTACTACAAATTCCTTAACAGTGTTGTAAACATTAGCTATGAAAATCTCGATGAATTTCAGGAATATGTAAATCATCAAAAATTAATGAAAATATCTGGTGAGGAGATGGCACAAATTGCTCGGAAGGTACCATAGTTATACAATTAATATTTCTCTTACATTTATTGTATTTAAATTGATGATTCATATCATTAATGTAAATGATCCAGACATTAGAAGGTAAATAATACAATGCATAGTCTTTGGTGGAGTAGATAGATTATATTTCAAATGATTTACACATGAAGACTTTGTAAAAAGTTATTATACCAAATATTTTATGCACGTTAACGTATTATATCTTTTACTATTTTTTGATATAGGTATTATTTATTTTCATGATTGTTTTATTTGAGCAATATATTTCATTTATAGTAAATTTTAGTGGAGAATGAGACTGTCAAGGGACCCACATTATGCTAGATAAGTGTATGTCCTTAACGGGCATAGTCCCAAGATATTAAAGGTATTATTATTATTGAGTTACTCATCATGACATAAGTGGGAAACTATAATGTGATTAAACAATTGGTAAGGGAACAACGTTATACATAAGTAAACCTCTCCAATAGAAATTACTCATTGAGTGGTGCTGGTGGTGCTATCTATGAGAAATAACAGAAACTACCTTGGCTATACACATCTCTCTCTCACCTAAGCTCATGAATACAGAGACTTACCCTTTAAACAGATGAGGAGTAAGTAACAAGGGTTCTCTCTGGTCCTCTGGAAGTATTCTCTGGGGTAGAGGAAGTAAGAGCTCAGACGAAGAACTTTTGGATACTCATAAACATGAGTGAGTAAAAACTTGAGCCAAGCAGAGCGAAGAAATCGGTTTGTCAACCACTTCATTAATCAGTCACCAAGTAAGGTATGCTTTTATAACACCCTCAAAACATCAGCCTTCAGCCTTCAATTGCACTACTGCATATCCTTGATTATTTATATTTATTTTCAGTATGATTTTTTCAGAACTGATAGGCAAAATTTACTAACAAGATTGTACCCTAATTTGGTTCATAAAATCCCCCTTTTTTTACCTTAAGTATGTTTCAGTGAATATATACTGTTGGAATTGTTTATCCACAATATCATTTTTTATCAGCCTACCGTTTAGTCATATGCAGTCCCCAACTTCATTCATTACTTACCAGTACAACCCATAAAACGTTTATGGAGGTAATATCTGCACCTACTACCTACATTGGGCAATAAAAACACAAAATACCCCATAACAAAATAATAATTATTGTCTTCATTAAAAACATTTTTTTGAACTTGTTAATATAAAAATGATAATGATCATATACTTTTGTCACATTTTTCTAATTTGAAGAACATCGGTCTACGCTGAATATTAAGTCATATTCTGCTAGTAGTTGTTATCCTAAAGTAGTACCAGGAAAATTTGGGTATAAAAAGTATATTTTATTATTAGTATAATCTGGTCTTAAATATTTTTAAAATTATAATGAAAGTATGGAAGTTTTACAAATGCTGTGCTTTGCTCTTTTTTTTTTTCCAGGTATGTTCCAGTTCTGTTTAAGATAAGCTAATTGTTTATTTTATAGCATGAAGTATAGCCTTATCGGGTAATTTTTAAAATAACTTGTTCTAAAATATACTGCAAAATATTTATAATTTTGTGTTTTGATGGTTGAAGGTGAAGATAGAAATGGAATATCACGTAACACTATTTAACACAGGATATAAACATCTCAAATTCTATGAAGTACTCACTGAAATGGGTATATGCTACACATACAGTGGCCTAGTTGCGAACTATATATCTTTAGTGTAAGTATTTTACTAAAAACTAAAGATTTTATTATTTTTGATATACTGGTAAGTTATTTTAAATGAAGATTTATAACAGTTTTTAATTTCAGTAAAAATCCTCGCACAAAAAGGAGCTCACTACCAACATGTAACTACCTAAATTCTTTGTGCTATGCCAGAATAGAGGATCTTCCAAAAGGAATTAGGGTGAGTATATTTTTTAAAGGTGTAATGATGATTATTTTGTAAGAGATGTATAAACATTTTAGGTGGCCTTAACTAATTTCTAAACTAAATATGACCTAAAAAAAAAAAAAAAATCAGTATTGTTACTTAATCTATTTTTCAATATTCACAACAGGTTAACAAACTGGCAGTGATTTGTAGGAATTATTTATCCTGACTTTGTGAAATGTGTTAGGCTGATTAATAGTGGGATGATTTATGTACATTCAGCAATTAGCAAGAAGTATTATTTAAGACTCCTATAATAGTTTTCTAAGTTTTTCCACAAGGAGTTTGAGTAGAATTATAATTTATAATTATATTACAGTTATAGTGAACAATTCGTACAATACCCATATATTGTATATTCAGCCAATGAATACAGCCTTATTTATCAAATAAACCCGGTGTTACATCTAGGCTGTTAATATTTTCAATGTTTTTTTTTTTTATTTTTTTTTTGTAATTTTTATGAGCCCCTTCATTTTTAATTTATTTTTTAATTCATAGTTTTCAATCCCTTCAAAATGGGTTGTAATACTTACACGTATCAAACTTGCACCATTGGGGCTGATCATTTAAGCTAAAAAAAGGAATCATAATCTCTTTTATTTAGTTATACAACAGTTTGGATTAATCTAGTGGCTTAAATTATATAATATATGAAGGAGCTTTGAAATATTCCAGAAGAAATTTTAGTTATACCATACTTTATGACTAGGGGATATTTCTTGTCCCAACTTGCACATCTTCATACTCATCATTAAGTTGGATTTACCTTTTGACATTTTTTCCTTTCTAGTTTTATCTCATATTTCATTTGCCATTTTCAAACTTATGAAATTATCTATTTTATAGTACTATGTCCATGCACCAACTGAAATTCCAGACTCTTCTGAAAAGTATTTTGTGGTATCTAAAAATATGGAAAGAGACACATCTTTCAGGTAATTATTTTTTAGATACTCAGACTATTTATTATGATTAATTAAATTTGAGGTTTTTAATAATTTAAGTGATTGCATTCCTCTAGATGTGATATATTTCTCATAAAACATTTCCATTAACTCATTTATGGATATCCAAATGACATTTTATGTGAACTTAAGTTATTGCGTAGATCCATCTAATGAATTTCATAATTTACCTCAAGTAAATAAAACATGCTTCATGTCGTAGGTTTCAAGAAACGGTAGCTTCAAAAGACTTGCTGAGACTTGATCCTAAGCAGAGGCAATGCAGGTTTTATGATGAACCCCAAAAAGGAAGTGGTGATGAAGTGTACAGCTACAATTATTGTAGAATGAAGTGCAGAAAGAGGATGGCTTTTGAATACTGTGGCTGTGCTCCGTACTTTTACCTGAAAGAGGGTACGACCCGACTTAAATATTTACATTTAAATGAATAAGAAAACTAATTACTGCTTATTGCTACACTCTTTTGAAGAAAAATATAATTAATAAAAATCAATAAAAGAGTTCTAGAATTGATAATAGATTAGATACAGTCCATCGATCTCTTCACATTCCCTAGTGACAAAGAAAGCAATGACATTTCTATTTTGTTTGCCAATTGAAATTATTGTAGATATCCTCAGAGAAAGAGCAGTTCCGTTACTTATTTGTTGTATGTGCAGCTGATATAAATTAATTGCGGTTCTCTTAAAGAATCTCCTGCTTTTTCCTTCTTTTCTTTAGCCCTTAGGATGTAATGTGTATATTTTTCAATGCGTCTCTATTCTAACAGTTGCACAACAGCCCACTTTGTGAGTCAAGGTCACTTCCAGTAGACTTTGCTATTCTTCTCTGTCTTGTGCTGTTGGAACCCAATTATGGATGCTGAGCAGATTACTGACATCATAAGCCAGAACTCAGTGTCAGCCTTCCAATGTTTCTCAATTCGTAAATTTGATCTGACATCTTTCTAGGAACGCCCCATTCGCTTATTCTGGTCACATACTGGCCCATGTAAGGTTTCCCACTCAGATGTTCCTCATGGTTTATAGTTCATTGACCACCACAAAAAACTCCAGGCTACTTCTCTGCTTTCAATTCTTCCCTACTGTTAGCAGACAATAACTTCTCCATGGAACTTTCATCTCAAAGACATATAGTGTTGGCTAATTTGAATTGGATGAGATGGGCCATGTCTCAGAGCCATAAGTTAAGGGTGGAGCAGGGTTTTATATAGTCTAAGCTTTGCTGACATTTAAAGAAGTGTCCCAGCCCATTGAACCTCATGTTTGCCAATAGGATTCTTCGTCTAATCTCTGCTGACATATTGTTATTCACATTGACCTCTGAGCTCAGATAGATGAATTATCTTACCTTTTCAAAAGCGTATGTTCCTGTAGTGATCTGATTTACCTGGTCGGCCCCCTGATCCATTACTTGTATTTGGTCTTTTCCATTACAAGACCCAATTTCCTTGCTGAGGTCTCCAGGGCTACAAATGCTTCCTTTCCAGCTTGAAAAGACCTTTCCACAATGTCTATTTTATCGGTATATAACAGGAGATGGCGGTCAGCTGGTTGAAGACAGAGCCGGTCATTTTTATTCCCTTACTAAACTTATTTGAGTGAGGTTAAAGAGAAGGCATGCCAAGGCGTCACCTTTCCTCACCTCTCTCTGGGAACAAACATCTCTGAGAATCCTCTCTGGATACACAGTCTGTGCAGTCAACACCTGTCATCATTAGTTGTGAAAGGCGTATAAGTTACCTTGAATTACCTCGGCCTATTGAGACTATCATATGCAGCTTTAAAATCTACGAACAGATGATATGTCCATATCTGATACTCTCTGCTTTTGGGGAGGAATTCGCCTCCTTGATCCTTGAAAACTGCACAAATAAGTGCAAAGCTCTTGTTCTGCATAGGGTCTCAGCCTCTGATAAAGAATGTTAGAGAGAGCTGTATGGGCAAAAAGATCCTTCTATGGGGTCCACACTCCTGTTGACTTTCCTTCTATCTGTAGCACAGTAGACAGTCCTATACCAAGCTCTGGACATTACTTTCTCTGTCCTTATGATGAGGTCATCCAAGGATTTCTTCAGCTTGTCTCCACTTTATTTGAAAAGCTCCGATGGCCAACCGTCATTTCCAGGGGCCTTATTATTGCGACTCTCTACTGTTATGAATCAACGAATCAGAAAATAAGCTTTATTCTGTAAATTAAGTCTTTGGAGAACAACAGTCATGGTAACAAATATGGGACCAATATCTAGCAGCTGTAGTAATTAATAAAATTTAATATTAAAGATGGAGGGAAATGAGATGAAGTGTTTGCTTGATAAGCTTAGCTGGGATATGATTAGGACCTATAGATTAAACATGGAATTTCATGATGGAGGTAAAAAATATAAACTATTTCATCATTAAAGTGCAAAGGGGAACTTAGAGATTGAGGTGGTAATCCTAAAAAGAAATTAGAGACAAGATCTAGAAGAGTATTATGACAGATTTGGTCCAAAGAAGATTTACAGAGAAGATTTCATACAGGCATACATTCTGAGTTTTTGCCTAGGGATTAGGAGCGGATAATCTAGAGTCAACTTTCTGTGCTTGAGAAAAGCCTAAACAAATGTTAGACAAATATATCTGGGCACATGCTGGTCTGTCTCATACACTTTGATGTATTGTTTATTTAACAATCAAACAGTACATGTCCCTAAAATATATTGTTATAATTTATTTTTTTCAAATTTTACTGTTTTGTCATATCAGAGAACTGATTGAATATTGAATTTTCAGAAGGGATACCTATCTGTGATGCAAAAGGCCTTGCTTGCTTGTCAAAGTATGCTGATGGTATTATCAGATTGAGAGACGAAAAAGGAAAATTAAAGATTTGTAATTGTGCATTTCTCTGTGAATCTACTGATTTCTACATTGATAAAAACACTGAAAGAAAATGGTAATATTTTTTAAAACATTTATTGTACACTCATTATTTGGTTATTTTTTGAGTTACATCACACCTTGTAATCTTATTTGCCTAATTCTGAACCTATTAAGTTTTTTTGATAGCATGTATGATATTTTTTAATACATCTTATTATCATATACTTAATGTAATTTAATAACTGTACACTCCAGAAATCTATGAATGAAATGAAATGTTCACAGTAACACTCGAAAAATTTTTCATTCCTCCTGCAAAATTTGAAATTTGTGAAATTGAAGATTTTCACACTTTAAGATCTGACACAATTATTTCATTTTGTAATAATAACATATATTAAAATATAAATTATTTGATATAAATACTAAAACATTCCCATGTTAGTGTTTTGTAGATTATTATCGTTTTCTAAAAGGCTGTTTTGATTATAAAGCCGCTCAGAATGATTAAAACTTAAATATAAAACCTCTTGGAATCATATCTTCTTTGCTGACCCCTCCATTTCATTATATTGGTGGGTTGCTCTTGCTCTTCTCTATAGCATTTTCCTGTAACTTATCAATCATGTCACTACTCATTGTACCAGACATTTATGTATGATATTTTTCTTTCCTTAATCACTTCTGCTGCAGCTAACTTCAGGGTATTTTTTAGACAATCTCATTTACTATGGACTCTATTTCAATCCTATTGGAATTTAACAGTGTTTTTAGCATGTCTCAAAATATTTTGCTGATTTCCTCATTTTTCAGAAGATCCACATTAAATATTTGGGCCATTCTTACTCTCTCCCAAGCCTGAGATTATCAGCTTATATTTCGCCCTGTCAATAAAGCGGCCTGAGACACACTCTGCTCCTTGATGGTCCTGTCCTCTCGATCCTTACATTTGGACATCTATAGCAGGTCTGAACTGGTTAAGGGGATGATCTATTAGGTTACTATTTGGTGAATTTATTTGCAGGAAATAGATGCTGTTGATTACTAATCCTCTTTCTTCTCTAAAGTTTACTATTTTGAATCTATTACTATTAGTAATCTTATGCTGTGTTTTCTATCTTAGCTCTCTAAAACTTTTCCTGGCTAATTTTTGCTCTTAGTTCTAGGAAAAGCTTTTCATCATATTTGGCAAATAATCCTGTGTCATTTCAAGCCAGTCATAGAAAACATGTTTAACATTCTCACTATCTTTAGTCTGAGAACTTATTTATAGAAATGTTGAAGAGCATTCCTTTCAACCTTATTGTGCGTATTCTTTCATTTATAACCTTATATCCAGGCAATATATTTGACAGTTATTTATCATAAACCCAGTGCAAACCTGTTTTTTTTTTCTATCCGCACTATTTATCAATACATAATATTTTTTTTAAATTGTTTGGCATAAAGATATCATATTTTATAAATGCCTAAAATGAAACTTTATCCTTTTCTTTTAGGACGTACCCTGTCCCATGCAATATCAGGTTCCGCTGGGCAGTGGACCATTATAGTAAGACAAGGCTCAAACGAGATATCATATTTGGATTTGAAGATTTATTAGGTTTGTATTATTTATTTTAATGATATAACTATAATAATGATAAATAGGAGGAGGATACAAAATAATTCGATGCCCTAACACCTCATGAAGAGGTAAGGGTGGACTGAAGGTTGTCGCTGAAGTTGGTAGGTGGTAGGTGCTGATGTTAATGCGATCCGCATCAGTGGTTACCTCTCAACTTTTAATTTGGTTTTCTTGATTAAGAATCTGATTAGATTCACAAATTCTTTATTTAAGTAGCTTTTCATCTATGCTCCTAAGATTTAGTGAACCCCGATTAGCCACATTTTTTCAGATCAAATCCTTATGGGGGAGCTAAAAAAAATTAGTTGCTATCATTACTCATCAATACTTGGAATGAAATAACCTATTGATTATTCACCTTTGACATATTCTGAATGATTTCTCAATCAATATCTGAGTACCTTTAGCCTTAGCATTTGTACCACACTAATTAATAAAGCAAGACCCATCCTCCTGATAAAAAAAACCTTCGGCTAGCCAGGGTCTCTGCTGTTAAAAGTCTGCATGCTAACCAGTATGCTATGAGGATGGTTGGAAGAGGAGGATACATATTTTAAAAAGGGCGTGGAAGTACCTCAGATTATTCAAAGGATATGAGAAATATCATCCATTGCTACAAAAATATTCCATGATCATTTATTAATCAATTAGTATATAAAGAAAGTTATATAAAACATAAGATCTTTTCTGTTAGAATACAACATAGTTTTTTTTAGTATTTCTAATTACAGCAATTGTTTTACAAAAAAAATTTAACATAAAATCATTTTCAATGTTACTATTCCTTATTATTCTATTGACTGGTGTGTTTATTATTATGTTATTATATTTTTAATCTGTATAAAAATGTGTGTACTATTGTTAACACAACCAATCTCTTTGTGATAAATAACTGACATTTTAAGATGTTGCCTTAAGCTACAGATATCCTTGTACCTTACAAATTTGCTTCAATTTAATTTTTTCTATCAAGTGGACAGTATGATTTAACTTAAATTTTATACAATTTGATTGCAGTATCACTTGGAGGTACAGCTGCTCTCTTTTTAGGATGTAGTGTTCTTTCATTCGTCGAAGTGGGCTATTACTTAACGTTAAGATTGTTCTGGTTTTTAGTGAGGAGAAGGAAGATTAACTACCACAGCGACCTAAAAGAAGCATGATAAAATAGATTTTTTTATTTATTTAAACAAGTTCTTGAGATAATAACTTGATGTTTTGAACTAATTTACTGTTTTAAATTAAAAAAAAGTTTTTTTATGAGTTAAATGCATTATTATTTACAAATTGACTTCCAATGTCTTCTGTAAACATTTCCTGTCTATTTAGTGTGGCGTTGATGGAGAGATATGATTGGAGCTTCTAAATATTACAATTTAACTAATAAAAATGTTATTAATAACAAAAACCATGATGAAAAAATGTATTGCAATAAAAGAAAACATACGTAATTCTTGTGGGTGTCATAAATTTAGGACTGAAAAAACAGACTTTTTATTAGTAATAATCACATAAATCCACTGTTACATGCTTATTTTATGAAAACAAAAATTTGACCAATTGAGGTTTAGCTTGTTGACTCGCTAATATGAAACATAATGTCAACTCAATATAAACTTAGGGTCATTGATGAATTATTTACTTAGTATTACACATTTTGGTATGCTATACCATTGAAAAGGACACTAAATTAGAAGGCCTTGAGATTTTGATTGAAACATAGATTCATAAGAATTTTTAATTTTTGTTGAGATTTTAATTGGTCATAATTAGAAAAAAATTTTAAGCCTCTGTTAATAATAATTCTTTCATGCAGCTCTTATTTGACCTTAAGCCTTTCATGGAAGCTCCACTCGGTATTCCAACAACAGAGGAAATAACTACTCTAAAAAACATAATTAAGGATCATTGAACTATAAATCACTCGTTAGTTGGTTGAAATAGTCGATATTAAGTTAGAAAGGTAACAATTTATTGTGTGATCATCAAACATTACTGAGTATTTACAAAATGTATTCATATACAATCATTTTAATAAATTAATTTACGGAAATGGATTTGTGTATGGCTGAGTGAATGTGGAATTGTAATTACAACATTAATACTGAAAGAGATATTTAACTCAATCACAGTGAAAGATGCCCCTCAATTTTGACTACTCCTATTACAGGTGACAATTTTTGTATGAAATCTATTTAAATATATTTTGATATTAATCACTGGTAGGTTTGATAGCTTATAGGCTACTTAGGCTAATTTAATAAAATGATACGTATGGCACAAAAGTATATCGTTGTTATGAAGTTGCATTTATTTATTGTATTTCCTTGTTGTCTGACAAAGGGAAAGACATTTTTAATCTTCCTAATGGAACATATCGTGAACATTGAGGGTCCGTTATTCAATTTAATGTCTTGCTGACCTCAGCTGTTACCAGGGTGACCCCACTCCTATTTTCCCCTCCCTATTTCATTTGAACAAACTGATAGCACAAAAAAAATGACCTTCTTATTGGCAGGGTCTTATTTCATTCTTCTCATCTTATCACCCCACATTGTATACTATCTTCAATGTGCATTCTGAAATGATTAATTTTTCTATAATGTATTATAAGCATAAGAAATAAACTTGTAAATATTTAATTATTTTAATATTATCTGCAATGGAGAAAAATGTATGCAATTAAATTGATTCACTGTAAACAGTTCCAGCTGAACTGAACATAAAAAAGAAGAAGCTTCATATTTTTAAATTATTAATTGGTAACTTAAGGGAGGTTTAAAGGTTCAGTTCTAGATAATGATATACCGTTTCTTTTGAGAATCAGTATAGGGCAGCTTTATCAGCGTAGCCGAAGTGATACCCTAAGGGAGTTTTGAAAATGCCTTAAAAATTGAAAAAGTGCGAAAAGTTGAGCATTACAGAAATTCTGACGTAAAAGAGTGATAATACTTTATGCCTTAAAAACTAAAAACAATGAACCATAGAAGCGATAAATTCCGCTAGTATTGTTGTAGACTAAGGTTACTCATACCTGAAATTCCTTTGGATTTAAAAAACTAACTTATAAAAATACGAATTGTTTGCGATTTTCTAATTTCGTATTTACAAGGATTCTTGAAAGTTGTTTTTTCGTCAATGCATTTATTCTATGTGTATATTTTAAGAAACCTAACTATAAAAATCTGTGCAGGATGACTTGAAAAATGAGACCTGAGCTGACCACTGTCATTGCTTTCGTATATCTTTGGGGGGGAGGGGTGTTATTTTTGTTGTTTGTTCACTCCCTAGTTGTAGGCAGTTGGATAGACATTATGGAGGTGAATGTAAAGTTGGGGCTTTGTTATTGGTGAGTTGGTAGTGTTGATCATGAAAACGGAAACCTAGGACACCCGTCGCGCATAGGCAAGTCGCTTATTGTGTACAGGCAGGGCATCTGTTGGTTATAGATCACGAGTTTTCTGTTCATGTATACAAGTAGGGTGATCCATAGGGTTTTTAATTCGTTTTTTAAGACTTGTGGAGAATTCCTTCATTTCTAGCATGGACAAGCTACGCAGACGACCCAGCTCGGTGTCTCGTTCACGTCAAGATCGAAGTGTTTCTTGAGTAATCGCATCTGGTCCATTAATTTTTCCGTTTGACTGGATAAAGCAAGAAAATGCCTTGGAAATTTCTTCCTTGAGTGGGTGCACTGTGCTGATTCACTTTAAGCAGTATTCACATCCTGTACCTAACTAACCTTAGGGGACGATATCAAGTGCCCGGCTACTTGACTTACCCATTCTTATGTGACAGGAAGATCTTTCTGTGTAAACATGAACAGCTCAAGCACTAATACTCTAATGGCTGATGGCCTATCAGGGGTTGGTTATCTCGCCGCATTTATTTCAATGTCTATATTAAAGACTTTGTCTCCACTTTGTCCATTTGTATATGCTCTTGACAAGATTGAAAAGTCCATAACCATTGCAAAAAAGTTGTTCCACCAATGAAAATTATGAATAAATATTGAAAAAAAATCGGGAAGCAATTCTATTCATTAAACCTCGGCTCAAATTAACTACACAAACAATACTGAACTTGTCTAACCCAGAATGTTAAGTACTTAAGGTTAATTTTCGATGAGACTTAATCTTTACAATTTAAATAAATTCTATTAGGGAAATAGAAGAGGCTTCCATCTCATGGCTGTTTCTATTTCTTTGCGAAACATCTATACTGCCGATAAAGTACGAAACAATAGCTTATAAAATGCTGATAACCTCTTGATAGTCTCCAGACTAATGAGAATACAGAATGCATTTCTCAGAATAATAACAAATTCCTAGGTGTACTAACACCTCTCAACTACAATGACCTTATTTATAGCATAATAAAAGAAAATACTCATAGGTTTATTGAAAATTGTAAGTGTAATAACAATAATTTAGTATTTAATTATTATTAAACTTTTATTTAAAATTTTATTATTTAATAATTTAGCGTAATTTATCAACTAAGGAAAAGACACATGGACACCTAAAACTAGTCTTTTAGCTGTTGGTTATTTTTTGTTTCTGTTTTCAAACATAATAAGTGAATGTTTCAGTTTTTCGTATTAATTGTTTTTTAGTTGTAGTATAGAGGATCTCCGATGCCTGTCAATTACATGCAATGAGCCCATGTAACATGAAATCAAATGAAGAAATTCTTTCAAAAAAACTTCCTTTATGCTCTTGTCTTATCTGTTACTGTATTTATGTTCACCGTACTGTATTTTGATTGACAGTTTTAGTAATTGTTTATAGTTTATTTGCTTCACACGAGGCTTGCCAGATTTTGTTTCCATACTTAATTTATCTTATATTTATGGCCGAATTCAACCACTAGGGTACATGTAGTTCATATTTTTTCAAACGACGTAATGATTTCTTCATTGTCTTCGTTATTTCAAATCAATTACAATTTATTTCCGTTTTCACAATACTGCTTTCTAATAACTTCAAGTTGGTTCCATTCCCTTAGATTACAAAGGTAGGTAAGTACATTATGCACTGTAGTGTACTGGTTGCCTCCCTGAGTCTCTGGGCTGTGTTTAAGTGCCTGAAGCATTGTTTCTTAAGATTTATACTCGGGATCCCCAAGGGCTGCCGCATTTCGCTGGGCTACACCGAGTTGGGATAGCTGTTCATCCCTTCGTTGGAGCCCTGCTTAATTGTTCTATCATGACTAAAAACCTTTACAACCTTCTAAAGGGTGTCCTAGAACTAACGCAAGATTTGATTTAAATAGAAAACACAGTTTTTAGTATTTTTGTTGTTATTTTTTTATTGAATTATAAAGTAAATAGGATAGGGTTATTAATGGAATAACACATCGGGCAAATGGCCTCCACGATTTTGCCGGCACATACGCACTCTTTTGTCGAAATTTTCCATCACCATTTGGCATAAATGTGGTTGAATTTCGTTGATGCAGCGTTGAATTTCCTCTTTTAATGCGAGGGTGGATGTAGGCTTGTTGAAAATCACCTTTGACTTCAAATAACCCCATAAAAAGAAATCTAAAGGCATTAAATCACACGATCTAGGCGGCCAATTCTGATCACCGAAACGAGAGAGTACAGAGACCTGGAAATGTCTCATGCAGTATTTGAATTGTTTCATGGGCTGTATGGCATGTGGCACCATCTTGTTGAAACCACATATTGCCCACATCAATATCATCCAATTTCGGCAAAAAGAACTGTGTTTACCACGTCGAATTGTTGTTCCTGGATTTTCAACAACACTCTCACGCACTGACGACCAGTGTGTTAAGTTCTCCAACTGATCCAGTCTCCCTAAATTTTTCAATTAATCTCTTCACAGTTAATGAAATAAAAAAACTAATCCGGCCATATTTTGTATGAAATTTTCGAACTGCGGCCGCCAAACTTTCATTATTTTTGTGATAATGTTCAACAATAAAGACACGTTTTGAGTTAATTCTGGGACACCCTATACAATTAAAATTAGAAATAAAATCTTTTAATTGCAGATCCCTCCCATACTCAGATCTTATCCGCACCCCAAATCTGTGCCACTCCATCAAATATTCGATGCCCTCCATCACTCCTAATCTTTATAACCAGAAGTTCACAGTTTTTTTAGTTTTTTATTGATGGTGTAGTAGTGATGTGGAGTGTGTATGTTAAGAAATAAAACACCTTCTGTCCCTTCAAGGCATTATTTATTTTCTACCCGAACGTTTTCGACGGCCTAAGGGTTCGAGCTGTAACTTTCATGAGATAAATAAACAATTTTTATACACTTTAAAGGGCACATGAGTTAAATGCCATTAAAATTAAACTACTAACACACTTGATTTCTAATATCTAAATGAAACGATACAGCAATAAAATAAAAAAATTAAAATAAATAGATAGATTCAACTGACTAGTCAAAGATGGTATAAAATACACATAATAGAAACAATAAAAACATATTGACTAAGTATAACTACGGAAAAAATGTGTCTATGCTCAATACTAAAATGTCATGAATCAAGTCAGAATGGTCTAAATAAATAAAACATTAAAATATTGGTTAAAATGATGAACCAAAACTGTCTCAAATTTATTACTGTTTTAAAATGGTATCGAAATTGTTTATGCTATTGATATATAGTTCCCTTGAGAACAACGGTATATTCTGTCGAAAACGTCGGGTAGAAAATCAATAAAACTGTGAAAAGACAGAAAGTGTTGTATTACTTAGTCCTTTTTTCCCCGCGAGTTTAATAATAATTCATAATGTTATTTATAATCCATATTTTTATTTCTTTGATATTATTCTTCCCTCTAATTTAATCAATTCACCCCCCCCCTTTCATCATTATTTCCCCTAACTATTAATTTATTCATTTATATTACGTTCCAACGTTAAAACAGTAACCTAAGGTTATGAGCTCGTGCTGATGGTTAATTTTAATTCCCGACATATGAAAATAGTTCCAATGTAACTACCTATATGTAACAATAGGCTAACTACAAGAAACAAATTAGTTTATACTATAATATATATAAGCTAGACTTTTTTAATTTGTATTATTCTTAGGGGACAATGTCTCAGATTAAAGTTTTATTTTTAACTTATAGTCCGTTAGTACAATAGAGCAACGGTGCATTTAATGAAAATAGAAAAAAAACTGAAAAGGTAATAGGTAAAACCCTAATAATGGTGCTATATATTATAATGAGTAAGAGAGATTTAGCCGGAAGAATTAGTGAAAATTATAAAAGTTGGGGGTAAGACGGGATTCATGAGGTTAGCGGTAAATCGGGCAGAGCAAGCACAGCTTGCTCGGCAAATAAAACAGTGAACATTAATTGTGGAGGAGCAGGTGGCTGTTGCACTTTCAATGTAAATCTAAGAAATAAATTAGCTTGCGGGTCGGGGCACGGCCATTCCTTTTACTTTTGCCTACAACGCGGTCGGCTTAAGCCCCTCGGCGTCTCCTTGTCAATTCTACATTATTCCATCCCCGTTCTCTACTTAAGTCGTTATTACTTAGCCTTGATACCAACGCTACGGCAAAAGGCACCCGGATATCTATTCAAAATATCGTCAGTGTTGAATATGTGCTCTGTCTGATTGATCTTACTATAACGCATTGAAAGGACAACCTAAATTAGTTAAACATACTGTTGTGGCTACCTCTTAATTATGAATATTAGAAGTTCCCCTCTTCTCGGCCCAGAAAATATCTATCTGTTTCCATATTTTAATAATAAAGCTTATGACGTCAGTCAGAGAGGGGGGAGAAACTAGTGGGGGAAACAGCCGCAGGTGGGGGAACCATCCCCCCCACGGCTGGTGTGCCTATATAACCCGGGCGTCTTAGGGCGGACGGTAGAAAGAACAGGACCGGCACTTTGAACACTCCTGTCTCTCTGCACTGGCGCATGGCCTTCTCATTCAACTACCTCTGCATCTCTCTCTCTTAGCCTCGCTATGTTTTGTCCAGCGTTGTCAGACCCCACACCTTCCTAGCGGGAATCTCTGCCTTCGTCTCGCTAAAACTAGCACCTCCTTGGGAGAGACCACTCCCTCGCGGCAGACGGTTGCCGTTGCCCTACAAACTTTACCTAGTAGTGTCTCTCACAGCAATCTAGCCTGCTTCTCTCCGGTTCACACTCGGCTTTAGGATCCGGACGGTTTTCGCTTATTCTTAGATACCGAGTGTGAATTCGTGGTCATTCCAAGACCAGACAAACCTATAAACCTACCCTGTTCCTCCTCTCCCGAACATAGTGCTTTGTCGGGGCATACCTTCTAAGATAAAAACGAATTAAGCTGCCCACCGACTAGGCCACCAGGCAGGGTGAAAGACCACAGGTTCACCCATCTTATCTCTTTCTAGGCGCTCGCCGGACAACGGCTAGAGGTTGTAGCAACCCTAGCCCGCGGCGGGCGTCTCCTCTCCACTTTGGGAATATTCGACATCTAACCCGACACATACCTTTACTACAGGTCTAACAACAACTTTATTATGATAAAATTACAATCTACCTCATTGGGCAATAAGTAATTGTGATAAATGATCTCATTCATACCATATTTACAATTTTCATTCACTCGCACATTCATACAGTATATACAACCAGCCCAGAGACCTCCCAAGCCCACGTGGTTGTCACCTCCCTCGCGTGCAAAGGAGGAAGCGGAGTTATGGGAAGTCCGCCACGCTCCTCTGTCAGCCGCGTCATTGGACAAGAGCCAGTGAGGCTGACCAAGATCGCGAGAGCCACCAACTTTAATAAGAGAAAATAAGTTTGCACATATGTAAGGTAAAATCCGAAAAGTGGATACAATGAGGTTAATAATTGATAACTAAATTTAGAGAAACTATAAATATAGGATGAAATAAAAAAATATTGAACTGAATTTAGTGGGAAAAAGGTATTGTATATATATTGTTGAATGGCATTGCATCCTCGTTTCATCATATAATCAATAATTGGTAATTGACGGTGGGTGGTGGTGAACTTAAAACGGTAATTTTCATGTTCCTCCTCCCTTGGTGAACCAGAAAGCCTCTCTACTTCCATCTTACAAATAAGTCATGAGTGATTTCGCAGTTTAGTACAAGCCGGAAGGAAGTGGAGAGTTGGCATCACCAGTGTAGCTCGGAGATCTGCGTTAAGTGCTTACTTCAGATGCGGTGTTTTCTCAGAATATACCACAGGTGAAAAATCAATATGTTAATTGATTCAAGGATCAATGCACTGACCTGGGCATGACTCTTTAGTGACAATAGCTTTTATCGCCCCCCCCCCCCCCTAAGGATTTGGTCTTAGAGAATGGGTCTGGTCCCGGAGCCTCGGTAGCGTAAAGGAATAGGTACTTGAAAAAAAGAAGCAGAGAATCCGGTTGAGATAGCTCAAAAAGAAGTTGAGAGGTAACATCCTAGCACAAAACACGCTGTGGTCTCTGTTATAATCATGTTCCAGTATTTTTTGGGGGGTTTTGAAGTGAAAGTATTTTAATTTTGTTAAGTACGTGTTCTTGAGTGTCATGGTTAGTTAAAAAAAAAATAAAATATTACAATGTACCTCTTCTTATCAACTTATTTATATAATATAAACTATAATATATTTATATAACAAAAACAAACATTATTTACACAAATATTCAGCAGAGCACGCAGCGCAACCTCTTCCTTCCTCAATTGCGTCTTCATCTCTCTGCTCTCCCCACTCCCACGACGCTTGCTCACCATCAGTGCTCCTGTTGGCAACCTTCTGAAGCTCGCTCAGTGGGTAAACCTCGATACATCTCAATATATCTATTAATTTTTTTTTTGGAGAGGGGTAAGTGATTTGCAATTAATATTTTTATTTGTGTGTAGATTTTGTTATTAGAGTAAAGATACTACATTTTTTTGTTGTGAAATTTCCAGTTAGAAGGGTGGGTTTTAAGGGTGCCTTGAAGAAGCCGGTAGGGTCTTTTGTCCTTAGACTTTACTACAGGTTTTTGTTTTATTCAAATCATTAGGGACCTCGGCCCAGTAAATATTTTGTAATTTAATTCATGAATTTTATTGGTTTTCGGAGATTTGTAAGTAGTTTTGAGCATTGTGGTAGGGTTGAAAGAGAGGCTTTAAGAAGGTACAGCAGTCATGGTACAGCGCTCCCTTCCTATTCATTAGGCATTGCGCGATGGTATTTATTTTACCCGAAGTTAATTGTTAGCCGTGAAATTGGATTAGATTCATGAAATAGAGATGTTAAATTTTCATTAATTTTTTTAATGGACCCAGTTTTGCCTTACAATTGGGCTAGCAAAGTATACCCGATACCCCAATGAATTCATCCATTTAATTATTTATTTTTTAACTAGTTTCCACCTCAATTAAGAAGTTAATTGATTTTTTTTTAAAATAAAGGAAGAAGAAAGTGAAGGACTAGTGCTAAGAGAGGGCCCGTGTCCTAGAGGCTCCACTACTTCCTACCATCCCGGCCATTGAAATTCAGGTGGGGCTTGATTTCTATTGTTTAATATCATAAATAATATCTTTAAATTAATTTTTATTTATCATTACTGTCTAAAACTTGTTCTAATTAAACGGCTATCTTAGACCGATAAATGAAAGATTAATACCCCATAAACGTTTAAAAGTAAAGCCTCACTCACTTCGGACTCCGCAAATGCTAATGCTAAATTTAATTAAAAAAGGTTGAGAAAGAATCAGATTCAGAAATCTAAAAACTTTTCCTGGAAATTATTGATTTCAGAGATATCATATGATGCTATTAATTAAACTGATAGGGGAACTCCCCCCCCCCCCCGACTCCAGCTTCCCTTTCCTTTGATGGGGAGGTGACAGGGGATTTTGGGCGCTTCCTGGGCTTTGTAACATATGACTGTATTATGTGTGTGAACAACATGAAAGAGAGAGAGTGAACGCAATATTGTATATATATATGGTATAACAATTACTATTGTACTATGCGGTGCATACTGTTTTGTTTTGTTTTTTTCTAAGGAACATTTTTTTTGGAAAAAAAAGTAAACCGTTAGATATGACTTTCCAAACTGGAGTAAATTGCCTCTCAATAGTGAGAACGGAATCAGAAAATGGATAATAATTTAGATTAATTACCGAAGTACCTTATACATACCCCATTTGTAAATATTTAAAACTGCTCTGATTAATCACTGGTACACAATGTAGTTCTTTGTCAGAACGAAAAAAGACATTGCACACAGTACCTATGAGTTCCAAAAGTACATATCTTAATCAATTCAGACGTCAACACAAGTAACACGGACCTCCGATCCCTCACATAGTTGATATGGAAAAAAGAGTCATCTTAACAACCAATGATGAATGGTGGAATCACTGGTTAATTTAAATTAAACTTAATTTATTTTAATCATTCAAATGAGAAAGCCCTCACTGGATGTTCTTTTCAAAATGAAATTTGTTTGAATCTATGTAGCATCACATTTAATTGTTAACATGTGTTCAACGTGCAAGTGAATAATCAGAGAAAATTACCAACACTCTTAGAGAAAACCGGACCCTCTCTGGGTTCATGGTCCAAGTTTTTGATGGATACGTATGAGTGGATTATTTTGTTGGGACATCGGCTTTGGTTAATGAAATAAAAATGTGAGATATTCAAAAAATGTATCAAAGGACTACGGAACACACAAAACAATTAAATTAAAAAAAATCGCATACAAAACACTTAAAGTAATTATAAATTGACCACATTCCAAAGAATAAAGTGGAACCCCTGTGAATGATAATATTTTTAAATTCATATTATTCGTTGCTGTATTTAGAATTGGTAACCTTCGGGCAAGAATAAATATAAGGTTTAAATTGTTAAATCAATATTATATTAAAAAGTAGCTCAGCCAACATTAAATATTGCCAGTAATTGTGTTTGAATTACGAACTTTATATAGTCCTGTATGATTTTGTCTATATTGTGATCCTGACGATGCCTGAATAGGTGAAACGTCGACTGTTGATGTAATATAAATAATAAAAAATATCTTGAGAGAGACTTCAGGATTTTATTTTTAAAGAACTAATGTATCCGAGACAGTACGGTATTTAGGCTTCCATCTCGACAAAATACTGAAATGGAACCCACACGCGAGGCTAAAAAGACAAGAACTAAACAGACGCTTTGGACAACTGTATAGACTACTTCAAAGAACATCCCATCTCTTAATAGAAAATAAATTACTAATCTACAAAGTTACACCTAAGCCAATCTGGACATACGGAATAGAGATATGGGGGACAGCCAACAAGTCGAACATCAAGCGCATCCAATCCTTTCACTCAAAAGTCCTGAGAACAATGGTCAATGCCCCTTATTACGTCAGCAACAAAACCCTTCATAATGATCTTAATATACCCTATATTCTTGAACTCATCCCTTCCAAGTTCATAAAATTCCATAATAATCTATCCCCTAGTACAGTCATTGCACTACACCACTCATCCCTATAATCCTCCTCGGAGACTAAAAGGGCAGTGGCCTCATGATCTGCTATAAATAAGTGACAGTGGGAGTCTTGGCAATGACCAGTTTCTCCAATCATGTCCTGAGCGTCTATGGCCCACGTGCTCTTGGCCAGCCTACGCTGGCTCTTATCCAGTGACGTGGCTGACAGAGGGGCGTGGGGGACTTCCCAAGACTCCGCTTCCTCCTTAGCATGCGAGGGAGGGGACAACCATGTGGACTTGGGAGGTCTCCGGGCTGTTTTTAAATTCTGTATGAATGAGCGAGTGAATGAAAATTGTAAATATGGTATGAATGAAAACATTTATCACAATTACTGATTTCGCAATGAGGCAGATTGTAATTTTATCATAATAAAGCTGTTTATCTATATATTAAAAAGAACTAATATTTGCGTAGTATAAATAATAGCTTGATTACAAAAATTGCATCGGTGGCTATGGTCCATTCTTAGGCCTAATGTTAAACATATCGGTGTGAAAATCGGACGCTATGGGTAACCCTCCCCCACCCGGCTAGATGATTAGGTCCTATGGAAGCCGATACTCCTTTCAGAAAAGGGCCCGTATAAAATAAAGGCAGAAGTAGAGTGAAGTTATTACTTGGCGAAGGGCGGGTTCATCGCCCCAGAAGCCCTGCAAATCCTCCGATAGTAGGCGGGGATGAGGCCTGAGTGATTACCTCTACTCGAAGGAGCCCAGCTGCAGTTTTATGACGCCAGGGACTTAGGGGCCGATAAACTGGATATTAGCCTTCATCAAGGGGAGATTACGGTTCTACCTCCTTATTAAGCAGGCTCTTCGTACAGGGGACTTAGACTGCTTATCCGGCCTGCTAGTGGGGGCGGTTCGGTGGTGAAATTTCATAAAAAAAACAAGAGCTATTACGCGATGCTGTCGATGAGCAGAGGAAATTGACAGCATAACAGAAGAGATCGTAACACAATAACCGCAGAGCACAAAGGGAGAGGCGCTACTATATAATAGCTATGGTCGTATCGTTCTTCTCCCGTAGTTGAAAAACTGTAAAACAATAAATAAAGAAATTTTTATAGCTGCATTAGTGTGTATTTATAATTATTAATAACTAATAACCAAGAAAAGTTATTCAGCCGCTAGAGCTGAGTAGGTAGAACCCCAAACTTTGGGGGTTAGTTATCAATGTGAAAAATTAAATTTGCAAATTACATAGTTAAGAGAAATTATCAGACAATAAGAAATTCAAGGATATTTCAAAGCATTGAGAGCTAACAATAGAAATGTCCTATTCGAATATTACGTGTAGTAATTATCCTGGTCGATTATGACTTGGGATGACTCTGTTTGCAAATACTTCACTGCTAGGAATAATCAATTTAATCACTGTTTCGTCATTATTATAACTATCCGCGTTTAAACTAATGGACTATTCACCTGCCCGGACTTGACTCAAAGTCCGTTAGACTCGTTTAACAGTCAAAAACTTTCTTGCAATCTGATCCAAAAAGTACAATTTTTTGACTTTCTGCTATAAGAACCTCTGATAATCCTACATCTTTGAAAGAGAAGATGGTCTCTGTTGTTTACAATCCACTGGATATTATGACTGATAGGACCCTAGTGTGCTTCAATTTATAAAGTTCTGTCAGTACCAAGTAAAGCTCTTGATACTTTGTAATTTTGTCATGTTATTAATGATTTGTTACCAAGAACTAAAATATCTTGTTTTTAAGAAAAAAATTTATAATACCCGTATTTACATATTTATTTGTTAAAAAGTATCCGTAAAAATTTCAATACATAAAGAACCATTTTAATAGTTCTTTTTATATAACTATTTTGGTTGTGTAATTTTTTTTAACTGTTTAAAAGATGATTAAAAATAAAATGAAGTAATTTAAATAAAAATTTTGTAGTATAGTTTTTATAGGCACATTCATCAGGTATTAAGGAAAACACGTGGTGTCTCTTAGTAAGGGTCTCTTAAGTAACAGGCTTAAGGCCAACCAAACAGGTTCTTCAGGAACCAACTATAGCGGCAAGCTTCATTGGCTGGTCATCCATCTAGCCGGTGTTAAGGTGCTGCCAATTCTTGTTGCTGAGTCATTCTACCTCTAAATGCTTATCAGTAGGTGTTTTCAACTGGTAATCGAACCTGGTAATTTGTGGTGAGCTATACCGGCTTCCATGAGAACAGTTTTCCAATGAGTCTGCTCTCTCATTGCCGGTTATCTCGCAGCGGGATGGCACCCACACACAATGATGGCGTTAAGGGTTCTAGCGAGTCTCAATAAGCGTGAACTCTGTGCCATTCGTTGAATTGGAGAGTAACCAGGAAATCAGTTTTATCTGGGCAGGGAGCACGCAGTTGTAACTTGCCAATCGAAACTTCGTTTTATCACTGACATAAATGCACTCTGTTTCAGAATCTGCCTTGGATTCATCTTTGAAAAACCGGCCATATCTATGGCTTTTATTCATAAATGAGGCGAAGGAAGCTTGTATACGATATATACTTGCATGCTATTACGTTTCCTTTGGTGTCAACTTCAAATCATCATCGTCATCATATCATGATTGTCATTTATCTAAGGAATTGAGTTCTTCTTCTACCTCATAAATTTCTGGTTTAGACATGCAGCTTCCTCAACGACTTGCCTACTTGGCTTACTTACTTCCTGCATTTTCTTCGGATCCATATTAGGTCCCTGGTAGGAAGATTATATTTTATTAAAGTTATATATTCGGAAGGTGTTTACCCCTTTCACCAATGTTTTCAGGCCAGAAAGTTCCCGCAGAGGAGAGAGTGGAGTTGTCTCGTCGGTCTACTTAAGGTATGTCCGGCGCAAGGCGATGTTTGGGACCATCAAGACTGCCACGCAATGCCGAAGTTTCGTAAAGTAGTGAGTGCCTGCTCCACTCCATTAGCCTGATCCCTGGGAGGGCGTAACGACCCTGTAATTTACGCTATCTGCACATGTCACCATTGACCATTTTTTTTTTCAGTTTTCCCCGGTAACTTAAATTCAACTTTAAATTTTCAAAATAAAAATAAGTCTTAAATTATTTCTGTAGAACACCTTACGATTTAGTTATTTAATAAAACAAATATTAGTCTTTTCATTATTAAAATTAGGAAGGAGTGACGCCAGCAAAATGTTGCCTGCCACTACTTCCTTGTTGTGACTATTGCTGTTTCTCTTGTACATGTTGGCTGCGTTCTTCTTCAGGAAACGGAATCGAGAGTAAACTTTGCCTTTTTTTTAAGAACTGAAATATTTTTTAACAGCTCTCGTGGACAAAAGAAAACAAACAAATATGTTTATTCTAAAAAAAAACAACAAAGAGAACACACTGATATCATAATAATTTTTTTTTTTTTCTTCATAGCCTCTTTAAATTTACAGATAATTATATACAATTATAGATCCTCAGGCAAATCTATTTACAAATTATTTTTGTATTTCCTGTAGCATCGCTACATTATATACAGGTTTTGTTATTTTATAAAAATTATATAATGAAATAAACAAGTATACGTGACTGGACTGAACTGACTAATTGATGGGATAATAACAAAATAAAATAAATAAGTCCTTCGGGCGCAGGAGTTAACCACTGGCGATAAAACGAGACAAGCGTTCGATACGGATAGCATGTATATCGATTGACGCACTTATTAGTTAGCGATTGGCAATGGCTTGCCGAGTTATTTGTAAAAGTTATGTGTAAAAAAACCTGCTCTTCACTAGCCACGGCTTAGTATCATTGTAAGTTGTGATTTCATTACAATTTGTAATTTTTCATCTACTGTTATATAATGTCTGGAGGTTACTGTTATTGCTGAATGTCTTCCACGGTAAAGAATGAATGAAAATTTTATCGTATGACACAATGTAGATATTGAAAAATGATTTAGACAAAGAAAAAATAAAGAAGATGGCCGGGTTCGACTCTGTTAATATCTAATCTTCTTTCAGCTTATCTGGTGTACCTTTGAAAAATCTGATTTCGGAGTGAAAGTCTTTCAAAGGAAACTACGATGTCGTAGTTTATGTATATTTTTAAGTTGTCAAAGTCATTGTTCGCTTGTGATTGGAATATATATGTTAGTATAAGCATCAGAAATGGAATTAGCTATGACTCAGTAGAAACAGCACCTGACCACATCATGACATCATGAGGTCCTGGGTTTTTTTGATTAATCATTTTCCATCCGAATGATGTTTAAAATAATAGTTACATACATGTTAATTAATATTTATTAAATGTTGAATTTATGTTAAAATGGATCGAGAGATTATTATTAACTGTTGCAAAAGTCCAATAGACTTTTTCATGCCGGAATAATGGATTGGTTTCTATAGGGATTCTTTCTATCACATCAAGATTACCTTCAATGAACCTTTATTCTGCTAAGGTAAATCCTTCACGGGAATCCAGTAATATTGGCTCGAATCACGCACGCACTCACACACACACGCACGCACTCACATACTCACGCATTCACACACACACCCACGCACGCACTCTCATACCCACGCACACACTCGCACACCCACGCACACACTTACACACCCACGCATGCATTCACACCTTCGTACCCACGCACATACTCACGCACACACCCACGTACCCACGCACACATCCATGCACACACCCACGTATCCACACACACACACACCCACATACCTACGCACACATCCACGCTCGCACTCTCATACCCACGCACACTTTCGCACACCCACGCATGCACTCTCATACCCACGCACACACTTGCACACCCACGCATGCACTCACACCTTCGTACCCACGCACACACTCACGCACACACCCACGTACCCACGCATACATCCACACACACACCCACGTACCCACGCACACACCCACATACCTACGCACACAGAAGCTCACCTACGCGTGCACGCAAGCACATTTATATTTTACATTCTAATATATCATATTCTTTTAATGGACTTACCTTCGCTATTGGCTTGCTTAAGAGAAAAACTTACAAACAAAGGGAATTATGTTAAATATTAGTAAAATGCCATTCCGAAAAGATAGGAAAGTAGCGAGTCGTCCAAAATTCATGCAAGAGGAGGGATGGTACCCTCGAAGGAAGGAGATTCGTCCTTAAAATTTAAAAGGGGAGCGGGTTAATCCTTACCCTAACCAGATAACTCCTGCGAGCTTGAATATTTCACAGGCCATGATTGGTTTCAGGAATTAGCTCAGCACTCTCCCCATTCGATCAGACTGAAAAATCCACCCTCCGCTGTTCCATATTCAAGTAAACAAGCATTTTTTTTTGTTATTAAATTTAGATACCTCGATAAGCTGATTTCGTTTTCTGCCCCTTACATGATCTACACGTGTACTCATAAAGGTTTAGAGCATTCGCACCCGTCAACTGCTTTTACACAACACACTTTTTCATAGCCCCCCGTAAACCGTTATTGGAAATTCATACAAAGTACAGTAATGATAATAGCCCCTTGTTACTAATGCCTTCAAAACTAACATTCAATTGCGGTTAGTAGCTATACAAACAAAGACATTGGTTTACTTCACAGGAAACCTATAAACTAATTTAAACCAAGATAGTAGCCCCTTCTATTACCTGTTGTGATCATTGGGAGAAGGTTCGTGGTCATATCATGTTTAACATGTGGTTGGTTAGGAATTAAACCAATAGTAAATGACTCGATGGAAGTACTCATTAACCGCTGGAAGAACAAAGTTTTTGGGTAAATTTTTTTTTTTTTTCATAGCTCTCAAAATTTTAAGATTATAGACAAGGGAAAAATAAAGGAATTTATATGGAGTGAGTGGATCCTTTTACAAGGAGTACCTGTTTGAAGGTGGAGTGGGGGAATTAAGGAATGTGGGAAGCCTCGGTAGAGGTGGAAATGTTGCGGTGCAGTGGTGGGAGTCCACTGAAGGCTGGGCCTAGAGTCTCTCTAGGCATGTAGTGGAAGCTCATTCAGTTGGATAGCAGTGATGGGTGCCCGTCAGAGGCTTGTTGTTGGTGGGCCAAGGGCCGTAATGTCCACCAGCTTTACCAGATCCAGAGAGTTGCCATATTTCCGGTAGCGGTGGGGGTGTTCAGGTCTTGGGGGTTTTGGCAAGGTTTCATCGAGTCGAAGAATTTGATGTGTCTTCTTCTGATGGCTTCGGTGATGGTGGGGACCTCGAACTTTTCGTGGATGTCAGGAGCCTTCATTTCACGAAAAGGGGTATGCCATAGTGCCGTAGATCACTGTTTATCCAATTGTTTAATGAAATATGTCAAAACACTGCTGCGGGTATAGCCTCGGGTTGGCGGTGTCAGCAGTTTCGCTTCAGTTCGTGAAGGTAACCGGAAGTGGGCCGTCCAATTCTTCCTATTTGCAGGTTGTGGATTTTAGACCAATACAGTTCCCATTCAACCCAACCGTAGTGTTATCTCGTCCGGAGAGTGTACTCAACATGGCCAGGCAGGCTTGTGTTCGACGTGACAGTCCAGGGTGATACGACTAGTGATCAGATGAAGCTGTTTAGTTACTAGGAGATCGATGGTTTTGCCTTGGTTCTACCCTGCGGTGAAAAGTGAAGGTCGTTTTGACGTACTGATATATAATTTCGATAAGCTGAACGCGGAAGAAAAAAATCTTTAATGTAGTCATAAATAAACAGTCATTTTATCTTCCTTCTCCTCCTGCAATAGACCTTAATGCATTTCTAAAAGTAGAGATAGCGAAACAGAACTGCCTTTTGACGTTTCAACATTTTTCTATTATAATGACTTATTATATACGTTTTATGATTAGCAACTTGAGCTGTCAAAAGTACTACTGTAGAAAAAAATGAAAAAGGTAATGAAACAAAACTCATATTTTAATCAGTAAAACATTTCTTTCTCTTCGCTGATGAGTATAGATGAAAAAAAGACTACCGAAAATTCGTTGCAAATATTCCATATTGGACCTCTGGGAGTCAAGAAGTAAGAACGAAAAAAAGACACCGAATTGGGGCATCACGATAGATATGTGACAAGTTCATTTACTGTCACAATAATAGAAGCGGCAGAGGAGGAAATGAAAGGACCGGACTTGGGATCCAGCTCCTTTCTCACCAATACCTCACGGTCCTTCGTCCTTGCCCCCTTTTTTTTTTTTAGAGTTCTAGGACATAAAATAAACTAGTGATAAGTCATCGAAGAACGCTACAGACACAAAAACACATCCAGACGAATTATTATCACAGATATGTTTAACGGTAATGCGACCTTCCGTCAAGGGCTTACTGTACGTAACAAAAGAGTTTTGATTAATAATTAATTAATTATTAATATAATAAGAAAAAATATACTGGCAGGATTGAGAGTCGAACCCGGATCCTTCCCAGAGCTTATCCAGCTGGCTAGTTTGTTTTCATCTGGATCGATTAATAAAGAGAGATGATGTCACAAAAATACCTGAGGAAAAACTATGGTTTGCACAGGTACTAACTCAAAATTGTCTGACGGCAAAGAAGATTATATGTTAAAAAAAATATTTCGTTGGTTAGTTCAAAAGAGAGAGAATAACATAGGGTGCGCTGAGACCGGTGAAACAATTCCATTTCATCGGAATACGCGCACCACAGGCGACGTAACCCCATGAGCTCGCCTCACGTGCTTGTGGGGAAACCCTGTTTGAGTTTTAGACCTCAGGAAGGAAAAAGGGAGGGGGAAAAAAAAAGTTCAAAAGAGTGCATTGAAATCCAGGAAAAATGTCGTTTTCTCGTTTTAGTTCCAACTTTTATTTAACAGGGAGCGCTCAAGACTGTAATCGATACTGCAGAGGAATATATTTTTTCTTTGGTTATCATCATTAATAATTGTAAATATACAACTTCTAAAATTTCTCTTTTAAAAAGCGATGTCTTCAAATGTTTCTAATGTTTTATCATTAGGTATCTCATGGAAAATGTATTTTGGCGTCATACTGAGACTCGGCTGAGTATTGCCAAAGAAAACTTATATTGGGAAGGTCCTAGACTCGAGACAGGGTAGTTGAGTTGGACTAGCCCTCGATTAGATATTGGGGAGGTCCTGAGTTCGGTTCCTGATCCTGCTGGTTTATTTTTTCTTTGCCTCTTAATTATAAATATTAGCGGGGGATATTCCTCAAAATATCTCATTTATAAACGAGTTTCGTGCAAAAATAATGAGTGATCCCCAAGTAGATAACTGTCACCTGCCCAGAATGGCCTGAATGAGGCCCCCAGTATGCCAACTGTTTTGCCTGGTGACAGCAAACGAAAGATGAATATAATAAATAACATAAAATATTTTAAATCAGTTTTTGCATCAAATATTGCTTGTTGCTATTAGTTCACCTTTATACTATTAGCAACAGAAATCAGAGATGAGATCGTGTAATTCACAATGTTGGTGTGACGCTTCTCAGAACTGCTTTATAGTTCTAGAGCTCAAGAAAAATATTATAAGATTTCATTGGGTTTATCGAATCGCATTTACTAGATTTACTCACATCTTGAGTTTTGATGAAAATTTCACAAAATAGATTAACATGGTGTTTTTAAAAGGTTTACATAATGTTTAAAGTGGCATTTATAAAATTGTTTTAAACTGAAAACAAATGATTGATTCGGCACCAAAACCTCTGTTGATATATCTCTGGTGGTAGTAGTTGCGCTCTGTTTCAGCGAGAAGGGGGGGGGGTGGGAGGGACGTCAATAAATAACGCTTAAAAGATGGGTAAAAAGAGGCTGGTAGGACATCAATATCTGCTGCAAACTCGATATATCTCGGGTGTACGTCAACCTCCCCCCCTCCGCCCGGTATCTGGGAGTGTAGATTGGAAAGAGATGATCACTCTGAAGACATCATCCATCACTGGTGATGAAGAGGCGGCTGCTGGATAAGATTGATATCGCGTTGATATAATGTCGACAAGTGTTGCTCGTTATATCGGCCCTGGTAGCCAAGGCCTGGACTACTAATATTGCTAATTGCGTGAGTTAGGTCCTCAATTACGCTTAATGTCACCAAATCGGTATCACTTATATACTATTACTATTTGTAATCTAGAAGACCCGATCTCACTTTGATCATTGTCGTTGTTGGGTGGTGTCACTGATTAATCTGGGAATAGCGGATATCAAATTTAAATTTTTCAGAAAAAAATTGAACATGAAGCCATTTTTGACATTTCTCAAATTTTATCGATAAAGCTTTCAATAATTATCCATTTTCATCCTGGTCTAATAAAATTAGACACTTATTCTTTCCCTATAGTCTTCACTTGTATAACACAACCCAGTGCATCTCCTGGGAAGGTAATGGCCTCGTGACAACTTATTGATCATTCATAATACTTACCTGAAATAAGTTACCTTCCTCAAGTTTACCAGTGAGAAGCAATGAAGTCAGCATAGTATGGTCTGCAGGCGGATAATGAATTACTCATGTAGTAGTGGATCGGATCACTTAAGCCGTGGACACATCTGACCGAATCCAACCGTGAGCGTGTTTTGTCACGGTGATTCAGAAGGCAGACGGTCAACAAATCACTGCCTCACTGGTCTGGATACAGCTGGCCGTGTAGTTTTTATGGCCACCTTATGCTATGCGTGTGGTCTGAGCTAAACTGTTATTTATTAGAGGTTTATGCTTATTAAACAATAAGAAGGTAGATTAATATAGTAATGGCCAAGCGATGAGAACTACGTTTGTTTGCGTGAGCAAAGAGAACATCTGCTAGGGATCAGGAATTTTATCAAGATTAAACCAAATAACAACTAATATTTCTTTATTAGTTATAATGTTAGTAGTGCATTTATACTGTACTTTTTCGGTTATAAGGGGCCAATAGACGAGCCACACCAATAATCTAAAACGTTAAGTTAAGATTTAAAATGTAAATATTAATATTTTGCTCATGCCAACTTTTGCAAAGTCACTGGACACACAAATCAGTTATTTTGAGACTGAAGGGAAGTTTTGCAGCTTGTGTGCCTTATGATTTCTCATTATCTCATTATTTTATAGAAACCAAACCTAAGTCAATTCTGTTTTTATTATTACCTAAGCTAAATAAATTTCAGATAATTGTAAAAAAAACGAGTGCCTGGAATAGTATTGATCTAGGTTTTCAAAGAATATTATTTATATTTATGTGTTAAGCGACTCCCATTGATTACGTAGTTTCCGTTGTTATATTTTAACTCGAAAAATGGCCAAATAATTTGCAAATCATTATTCATATTCACATTTAATCTCGATTTACCTACGATAAATAATTACCAATTTGAGCAATTGAGCAATTTTAGCAACTACTTTTTCCAAAAAAACAAAAACAAACACCTTTATTAAGCTCCACTTTGACTCCTACACTGTCACACGCTAACTTTTCTTTGGCAAAGGCGATTTGGGCTTCACATAGACCACCGGATGATGCTCGGAACAGTCATTGAAAAACAATTGGACAATACACAGCCACATCGTAAAACCAGCTGTTGTGTCAACCTCTTTGTCACGAATACATAGAAGTTCCCCTCTTCTCGGCCCAGAAAATATCCACCTATGTTTCCATGTTTTAATAAGAGAAAACCTTAAAGCGTCAGTTAAGAGAGGGGGAAGCTAGTGTACGAAACAGCCGAAGGCACTAGGTGGCGCGTCAGGCTCCCTACCGCTGGCCGGCCTGTATAAGGGGCCAGATTTGGGGCACCATTTGCATGGGAGTTGAGCGCCAGCAGCCGAAGTGATCACATCGTCTGCTGCCATTGATTTCTGTCACCATCTGTGCTGCCGCCATCTTGTTACTGAGGGGTGGCACCAGGTAACATTTTGCGTTTTCGAGTCAGTGTTTTTTGTGTCGGTGTGTTGTGCACGGGGACAGCACCCCATTAAAATATTTTGCTGTTTTAGACTATATTTAATTTTCGGAAGTATGGAGATGGAGATGGAGACCGATAGCTCACTGAAGCGGTCGACTTCACCGACAAAGGAATCGGAAAGTGAAGAGGATTTCACTTTTCCGAGAATCACAGTGAAGGCGAAAAGGCCTACAAAGGCGAAAAACCCGACAAAGGTGGGAAACAAATTTCAGGCTTTGGCCACTGAGTCACCGGAAAGCCCTAATCCTGTGACTCAGGCACCAAAGAAGCCGCCGCCTGTTCTTGTCTCCGGTGAGACAACAACAAGTCTAACCCAGGTGCTCAAGAGAGCAAATATAAATAGTTTCGCCCTGAGGAAGACGAAGGAGGGCGTCACAATTTACACTGAGAAGGAGGAAGAAAGAGTTAATATATTGAAATTACTCAGAACAGGCAAAAAAAAGTACCATACATTTGCCCCGAGTGGCAGAAAAAGGAATAAAAAATACTTGCTTCTCGGACTTGATGTCCAGGAGAACATCAGCGAGATTTCAGACGCAATAAGGGGAATCATACCGGAAGTCGTCGATGTGAGGCGTCTCAGAAAGAGCGACCCAACAAACAGGAAATTGCGCCAGTGCTGGTTACAGCTAACGCCAGCGTCACATTAAACAACATGAAGAAGATTATAGCAATCAACCACGTCATAGTTTGTATAGTGACGTTCAAAGAACAGAGAGGCGTCCCACAATGCTACAGATGCCGAGAATTCGGCCACACAAAGAACCACTGCGGCAGAAAAACCAAATGTGTGAGATGTGCAGGACCCCACGAGGTGGCGGTATGCCCTCGAAACGAAACAGCCCCGCTAAAGTGTTCGAACTGCGGCGAGGCACATCCCGCCTCGTACAGAGGCTGTGAGGAAAGAAAGAAGCTTCTAGCCAGAGTGAGACCGGCCCCCGACAGAGTGCAGCCCCAGCAGAAGAGGAGCCGCCCAGACGTCCCACTCACGAGACCTGCTCCACCACCATCTATTAACGCCTGGCAGAATCCGCTCTGCTCTTCAAGCTCTTTCAAGCTGAAGATGAAGAAACGGCTCATCCTTCGAAGCCGAGAGCAGCCCCCTCCACGTCGAGAGCTGCCCCCTCCACGTCGAGAGCTGCCCCTTCCACGTCGAGAGCGGCCCCCAGAAACTCCGAGGACTCTTCGGAAAATACTAATTGTGAGTACCTAGATCCTAGGCTAAAGTTTCTATCAAACGACCAGCGCCAAGACCTTGAATGTGGACCGAAATGGGTAACTGCCCTAGTCGATTTCTGCAGCCAGGTGCTCATGGCTATAATATCTGGTAAACATCAACAATGGTAGACTACCAAGTTTTAAATTTTAATGTTGATGGTCTCCTGACCAAAATAGATGAGGTAGAAGTGCTGCTAGCGCTCTACCGACCAGATATTGTAGTTTTGACAGACACTAGGGTATCTGCAAAATCGTTCCACATTAAAGGTTATTCAACTGCCATTGAAAGGGTTAACGGTTACGGAGGCGTTTTAATTGCTATACGCCTTGGTATCAATTGGAAGAAAGTGGCTTCACCACTGACAACAACTGATCCCAAGCTTGACCACTTGACAGTTAAGGTAAATTTGGGGAGACCCATTTACCTTACCGCCCTATACAGAAGACCGTACGCAACTCTGCGTGGTGGGAGATCTCAACCACGTGGTATAACACCGTAACAAACAAGGCTGGGGGACTCCTGTTGAGAACGCCGTTTACGGTCGTTCGCCCCCAGACTTTTACTTTTCGACATAGAGGTAACCCACAAGCTACCTCAACGATTGACTTACTACTGACAAAACAACCCCACCGTATCACTAGTTGCACCGCCATTGACTTCATTACCTCTGACCACTGGCCAGTACTGTATGCAGTGGATGGTAAAGTGGCGACCCCACGAGATACGACTAGATAATTTCTTTTGAATTATCTCGGTGAAGATTACTGCTCGGAAAATGACATCATTCCGCCAGAGCAGACTGGATTCCAATTCAGTATCAGCTAAGAGCACCCCCTTCTAAAGGTACAGTCAGATGCTAGCCATAATATGAATAGAAACATAGCCACGGCTATGATTTCCATTGATTGCACCCAAGCATTCGACTCGGTGTCTCACGGGACACTGTCAAATGCTCTACGACCGGGAATGCCCGGAATAACTGTATTTAATTCTGGCTAGCTTCCTGAAAAACAGATCGCTGCGGGTGCGGGTGGGTGATAGCTTCTCCCAAGCTGTGCCACTGACCTGTGGAGTGCCCCAAGGCGCCGTCTTATCCCCTGTACTATTCAACGTATACACGTCTGAGATTGTCGGAGCCCGGTACAAAAATACCACAGTTACTGCTTTCGCAGATGACATATCGTTGTACAGTAGCAGCATGAGTGCCAAGGTAGCTCTAAGACAGGCTGAAGCAACCTGTAACCAGATCAGTGAGAGATTGGGGAGACCCAATATCTCTGTAAACGCGGGTAAGACTGACTGTGTAATTTTCTCTTTTCAAAAGGGAAAAAGCCCGCTCCCTACTAGTTACGTAGTAGGAACGGAGGAAAATTCACCAGCCAACGACCTAGTTTATCTGGGAATTAAAATGGACAGACACCTCCATTTTAGTAACCATTTTGCGAAGAAGTTGAAGCATACACGCATGAAGTCTTACCGGCTTACGCACTTATTGACTTCCGCCAATCTATCACTGCGTCTCAAGCTACTGATTTACAAGAGCATACTCAGGCCTACTCTGCTGTATGGTGCACCGCTATTTCGTTATCTGACGTATACGACAGCTATGAAACTCCAACAATTCCAAACGATATACTGATGAAAGTGGTCAGAGGTACTTCATTCGAGCAGTGAAGAAACAGTGAGCTGCATGAGAGATTTGAGCTGCCTACGGTGGATGAATTCATCCAGTGTAGACATATCAAATTTTTCGACTCATTACAACATCTAACAAACCCGGTGTTTAACACTATAACTCCCGCTCCGTTCCCCCATCGATGGCAGGACGCTGTCACGGCTGGAACACTCTAGTCCTAGGTTCTAGGTAGAGATTTAGTTTGTTTTGTTTTGTTTAGTTTGTTTTGTTTTTGTTTTGTTTTTGTTTTGTTCCTAGTTTAGTGTTTGGTGTCGGTGACAAATAGAAGGTGAGCCTCATCACCTAGTGTTGTATAAGAACGATGAACTTTTAACAACAATAAAAATTTTATTATATTATGCACTCCGCCAAATGCATGTAAATGCAGAAAGAGGAGAAATATGTAATCCAATTATTTTATTATATATTATTTATTTTTTTTTACATTGTACTATTTTGTTGAGGTTTTGAAATAAAAAAAAAGCAAAAAAAAAAAAAAAGCACCATTTGCTGTTTTAGTTTGTAGTTCCCACATTGTAATCTGAAGGTGAGCCCCATCACCTAGTCCTGTACCCAGTGATTTGTAATTTTAACTTCAAATAGAAAATTGTTATTGTAATTCTACCCTCCTTCGAATGCATTCGCAGATATGCAGTCAGAGGAGAAAACTGTAAATCGAGAATTAGTAAATTGTAAAACTTTTAAAAACACCATTTGCCCCGACGCGCCACCTATTGCCTGCGGCTGTTTCGTACACTAGTTCCCCCCTCTCTTAACTATATAACTCTCTCTTGAACATAGTGCACTGTCGGGGCACATACCTATCAGATATGGAGCCAGATAGTACAGTAGTAAGACCCGTCATGAACCAATGGTCTTGGTCATAGCCTAATCAACCCTCACTTCAACACTAGGGTCTAGGGTAACTAGGCACCTCCCACGTGACGACCCGACACCAGCTAATCAATCTGTAATACTCATTGCTTGACAGACGCACCCATGATAGTCTCAAAATTATCTAAACATACGGTGCATCCACGATGTTATCAGAGAACGCTAAACCGAAATCCACAGTAATACACAAGAACAGCCCAACGCTTTTATTGAGAACTCTCATCCACCACAACTCAAGACTCGCAATCGTCTAAGATACCCCTAATGTGGAGATGACATGTTCGGGTTTTGGATAGTAGTCAGCATATCAGTGTTGCTAAGAGAAGATACTATATGCCGTAAATTTTTGTTCTTCTGTAAATCCTAACCAAAATATATACAGCACAGTGATTTACAATACAATACAACAATACTTTTGAAATTTCAGATTGTCTTGGCAACTCAAAAATAAAAATAGCCCTTTCAACATATAACAATAAGTAAATAACTATAAAACCCCCGATTGTAGGCTCCCAAAATTTATTTTAGGGCTGTCTTGTAACTTATAACTGCCTTTAATGTGCTCTGAACCAGAAAAACATTCGAGCTCAAATAGTCTGATACTCTACTAGATGGATATTTTGCGCAATTTTCTAAACATTATCATCTTTCGCATCTTTCAAAATAGCGAGTAGTATGTAAACAGTATTGATCTTATACGATGAGATGAATCAATTTGCCTGTAAGCAATTCCAGATGCCATTAGTGCCTATAATGGTAAACTTCCCTTTTTTTTCCCCTCTCCACCCGACTTCGTTCGCTTTCTCCATTATTTTGCCTGAATTCTCTGTCGGCGGCCCCTTTAGCCTGGCAGTGGTAAGGGAAGGGGGCGGTGCGGTGGCCCAGCAATTTGGACTTATTGAATAATAATATTTCAAAGGAATTTTCTATCTTTGCGACCGGTCTCTAACCCCTGACTTATTCCTTCGCCGGTGAATAACGATCTTGAATAATCTTATAAAATATTTATTGATATTAGTAGCTTTTTAGTTATTCAGTAGCCCGCTCCGCAGTCATCAGGGCTAAAACGCTGCTTGACATCCTGACTAGCCGCTTAAATTTCCTAAAGGGAAACGGCGCTGCATTTCCAGAGGCGGTGGTGTAAATTCAGGGGATTGTGAGGCTTCTTCAGTGGTGGATTTATAGTGCTATTTATACAGAATTATTCAGCTTCCACCCCCCTCAGATCTGATAAATACCATTAGGACTTAACTCAGAAAAGATAAAACGGTATTATTAAATTATTATAATCTATGTACTAAAAATTGCAGTCTGATTAGCTTTTTTTGGATTGCCTCTCTGTTTAAATTAGCACCGACTTATGAGAGGAAGCAGTAAGATGTATTGATATATGACAAACATATAAATTTCTTAAAACAACGGTGAGGAGAGGAAAACTCAACTACCTGTTTTTTCGCGACCCAGGGAAGGATCAGTCAGATTGGATGACTGATCCCTGGAAAGGGGACTGAAACCCGAAACTTTTTGTATGTCTGCTCAGGTATTTGCGAGTTCCGTATTTGATATATTGAATTACGAACTTACAACTTTTAAAGTTGCGGAGTTTTTACACGTACAACTTTAGATAAGTTAAAAATGAGAATGTAAAATAAAGTGTAAATCTATAGGAAAGATAATAATAATTATGGAATAAAATAAGAACTGCTTAACTGGTTTTAGTAAATATAGTCCTAGATGGATCCACCACCAAAGAACCCCCCCTCCCAAATAACAATCTGCAGAAGTCTATACATTGTGAGATTAAATAAACACCATTAAATTAATACAAAATAAGTGATGAAAACAAGAATGAATAAAGTTAGGGAGATCGTTTATGTAACAACTAAAACAAAGGAAAGAAATACTCGATTCCTCGACTACACCTGAGGAAAGAGTGAGGGAAGAAGATATGGGTTGATTAGGGATCATTACTGCTTGTGAACATTTGGAAAGAAATGATTGAAACAATTGAATAGAGCTACTACCATAGAATGTTAATGATTTTAACTTGGAAAAAAGGACTGCGTGGTCTATGGTATGTAGAAATCTCGGAGAATGTATATGTATAGGAATATGTATGTGTATGTGCGGCAGATATAGCGACAGGCTACGAGCTGTCTACATTCATGTAAACCCAGCCAAGACGCAAGGGATCGTTTTCTCGTTCCAGCACGGGAAAAGAAAGCTTCCACCCAGCTTCAACATAGACGGGACAGATAGCAAACTTGCCAATAGCATATGCTACCTAGGCATCAACCTAGGCAGACACATGACGTTCGGCACACACCTGCAGAAGAAGCTGAAAAGAGTACGTAGGACTTACTACTCTTTTCAGCATCTCATCACAAGCCCGGCTATATCCTTGAGGCTGAAACTGCTCATATATCAGAGCGTCCTGAGGCCGGCACTAATGTTTGGAACTCCGCTCTTCCGTTTTCTCCACACCAGCACAATAACTAGACTCCAGAGCTTCCAGAACAACATCCTGCGCACGTCACTATGGCATACCCCTTTTCGTGAAATGACGGCTCCTGACATCCACGAAAAGTTCGAGGTCCCCACCATCACCGAAGCCATCAGAAGAAGACACATCAAATTCTTTGACTCGATGAAACATTGCCAAAACCCCCTATTCCAAGACCTCACACCCCCACCACTACCGGCAAGATGGCAAATCTCTAGATCTGGGAAAGCAGACCAAATGGTGGACATTACGGCCCTTGGCCAACCAACAACAAGCCTCTGACGGGCACCCATGACTGCTATCCAACTGAATGAGCTTCCACTACATGCCTAGAGAGACTCAAGGCTCAGCCTTCAGTGGACTCTCACCACTGCACCGCAACATTTCCACCTCTACCGAGGCTTCCCACAATCCTTAATTCCCTCACTCCACCTTCAAACAGGTACTCCTTGTAAAAGGATCCGCCCAACCCAAATAAATTCCTTTATTTTCCCCTTATCTATAATCTTAAAAATTTGAGAGCTAAGAAAGCAGGTGCGTAAGCAAGGACTCCGCCCATTGCGTCAACTATCAGAGCACCCTGAAACTATCTAAGCCTCATCCAGATCATTCTGGGTAGGTGACTGCTACAATTCAGTTCGAAGTATTGAGGGAGCCCGATTCCAGTACCCTGTTGTAAAATTCACTAAACCGTTATCTAAATCTTACGTTTTCCAATACCGGATCCCGGCCCGGCTATCTCTGATCCATATGATTTCTGATATAAATGAGGATATATGGTTAACTTTTAAGTATTGTTTATATTACACGAGCTATATATTTATTGTCTTGGGTTTAATTTTACCCTTTGGGCAACGCTTCCTCACTTACAAAAGCAACTAAGATCTATTGCAGTATTTTTCGAAACTGTAAATAGTCGAAATAACACTAACAACGTAAGAACATTTTTTTCTTTAACATAATTTACATTGTTTTATAAGTAATACTTTTATACTTTTACATTACTTTTATAAGCACTAACCTATCGTTAATTAACGGAAATGCTTGTAATTTGTAGAGTATTTACCTCCCTCTTTGGACCTATTTCGCTTCTTTGTTACATATTGTATAAAGCTCATTAATTTGCTGAAAAGACATCTGTTGTGCCAACTTATTCACCACGAATAAACAGAAGTTCCTCTCTTCTCGGCCCAGAAAATACCACCTTTTTTTTTTTCCTTCATAGCCCCTTCAAATTCACAGATCATTATTATATATAATTATAGATCCTCAGGTGAATCTATTTACAAATTATTTTTGTATTTCCTGTAGCATCACAACATTATATACAGGTTTTGTTATTTTATAAAAATTATATAATGAATAAACAAGTATAATGATGTACATTATACGTGACTGGTCTAAACTGACTAATAAAGGTGATGGGGCTCACCTTTTTTATCAACCTTAAAACTAACATACATACCAATTCTTAACGTAATTTTTTAAGTCTGTTGCCATCGATGTGGGAGGGGTGGTGGGGTCATAGTGTTAAACACTGGGTTTGTCAGGTGCTGCAACGAGTCAAAAAACTCCGTCTCCGGTGGATAGAAAATACCCACCTACGTTTCCATATTTTAATAATAAACAACGTTAAGCGTAAATTACGAGAGGGGAACTAGTGTATGGCACAGCTGAAGCCCACTAGGGGCGCGGTTGAGGCCCAGCCTCTGGCCTGCCTAAATAATGCCAGGATTCGGGGTTTTGTCATATATACTCGGAACCTGGAACCTGAAGTGAACACTGCTCTCTCTCTCTGCACTGGCGCTTGCTGCTCTACTCGAACCATGACTTTCTTATTCAACTACCGCTGCATCTCTCTTTCTGCATCTCTAATTTTAGTCGGGCATTGTCTGACCCCACACCCTCCTAGTGGGATTCTCTGCCTTCGTCTCACTAAGACTAGCACCTCCTTGGGTGAGACCTCTTCTATGTGGGAGACGGTCTCCTAGTGGGACCCTACAAACGTCTCCAGAAATCCAGTCTGCCTCTCTCCGGTTCACAATCGCCTTTGGGATCCGGACGGTTTTCGCCTAACCTTAGATACCGAGTGTGAATTCTTGGTCATTCCAAGACCACATAAACTACCTATAATACCTACCCTGTTCCTCTTCTGAACATAGTGCACTGTCGGGGTACACCTTCTAAGATCTTATAGAGTCAGCTCAATTCGAATAAAGCTGCCCACCAACTAGGTCGCCAGCAAAGGTCAAAGACCACAGGTCCAGCCATTTTATCTCATTCGTGACGCTCGCCGAACAGCGGCCGGGTCGTAGAGACCCTAACCCACGGCGGGCGTCTCCCTTCTTGGGAAGATTGAGACCCAATAAGTTATCCCTAGTATCCAACTAGGGGGAAAATTCGACTCGACCTTTCCCTGCCTCACCTGACTTAAAATACAAACCCGGTAGCCAAGAGAGCAAAATTAAAGAGTATGAAACAAATAATCAATTAGTAATGGAACTAGTAAAACCACTTTTTTTCTGGCAGTCTAGTCTATTCTACTTTAATGCCAGTTTGATGAACATTTATTTGTAATTCTGTGACAATAAAAGTCTTATGAAACATACAGAATAAGCAAAACGTCAAATGTCACCGATAAAACACTGAAGACTGACAAGATCCATTAATTTCAAAGCATTCATATAAAAGTGAACACAGGAAACATGAAATACCGAAGAAAGCCATGTGGGGCTTTGCCGGGATATTGCGAGGTTACAATTTTGAAGGCAACAGACCTTGGCTCAAAAAATCACTCTTTAGAATTCAGGGAAGTAATCAAGATGTTCACCAACCTTCAAGAATAAGAAAAACTGTCTTTAACAGAAATTTTAAATAGTATATTTGTCTAAACCAAGTGTTTGACTAAATAATACAGGGAAAATATTTCTCATAACTCCCAAATTGTTAACGCGAACCTTCTTTTCATGTGAGATGACCTAAGAAGATAATGAGTAGATTCCATATCATGATTATGTTTATTTTTTAGATTATGGCTATTTTTTTAAAAAGAATAATCATATAAAGTACAAAGGTATTAAAAAAAAAATCCATAAAACATTATGGTGTTATACCAGCCCAGCAGTTAAGGGCCGACGTGGAAAAGAACCAATGGATACTGTATACTAGACGAATGCAATTAATCGAGGATTAATCGGCCGCAAACAGGCAATTCTGGCGTTGTGTCGCATCAGTCGGATCGAATCAGACGGATGAATTCTGTTGGGGCTGTTAGAGGACATGGGGCTGGTCACAGAGACAATCACAGCAGGAATTAGGCGTCTCTGGCTGTTATAGTGCGGTAGCGACTGCGGTTCCATTCAAACGAAGGCTTATTTAGTTAATAGCCCCATGTTGTAGCTGCGCCGTAGTCAATAGGGTTTGAATGTTGAATACAGTCAGTAGTTTTTTCTTAAACTAAAGCTTCATGATCAATGTAATAGTCCTACGATGTACGAGGTTATTATTGTTCCCGTGTGTGATAGCCAAAAAAAAAAAATCATAACATAACTTATTTATTTTGCTAAAATTACAATCTGCCTTACTAGGCAATAAGTAATTGAGATAAATGATCTTATTCATACCATATATACAATTCATCATTCATACAATATTTACAAACCGCCGAGAGGCCTCCGAAATCCACATGGTTGTCACCTCCCTAGCATGCGAAAAAGGAAGCGGAGTCTTGGGAAGTCCCCCATGCTCCTCCGTAAAATGCGTCACTGGATACGAGCCAGTGGAGGCTGCCGAAGAGCGCGAGAGCCACATACGCTCAGAACATGATTGGAGAAACTGGCCATTGCTAGGACTCCCACTGTCATGCATTTATAGCAGGTCACGCAGCCACTGCCGTTTCAGTCTCTGAGGATGATTATAGGGATGAGTGGTGCAGTGCTATGAGATTAGGGTGGTTGGATAGGTTACTATGAACTTATAAGGGATGAGTTCGATAATGTAAGGTATATTAAGATCGTTATGAAGGGTTTTGTTGGTGACGTAATAAGGGGCATTTACTATTGTTCTCAGGACTTTCGATTGAAAGGATTGGATACGCTTGATGTTAGACTATTTTGCTCTCCCCCATAGCTCTATTCTGTATGCCCAGATTGGCTTAGGTGTAACTTTATAGATTAGGAATTTATTTTCTATTGAGAGATGGGATGTTCTTTGAAGCAGTCTGTACAGTTGTCCAAAGCGTCTGTTTAGTACTTGTCTTTTTCGCCTTGTATGGGTTCCAGTCCAGCAGAGAGATGGAGGACACTGCCCTGTGGAACTTCTGCTTTGATGGGATAGTAGTCATAATATTCTAAACCACAGCGGACTAAAAAAAAACCAAAGATAACATTTTGGACGAAATTTGGTCACTCGAAAGGGGAAGTATTAAACAGATAATTTAAAGTAGCCGACCGGCTTCACTATTTTTAAGTTAAGGTATTTTAAAGGTGAGATTGTTCGTGTATGTCACAGCTGAAACGAGAAGGGGTTGTCCTCAGCAATGCACTGCTCACTCGAGGAACAACTAAGTACAAGGGAAGCAAGCGAAAGGTTACGAATGCCACAACGAACCCACGATTCGGACCTTCTATTAAAACAAATCAAAAAGAAGACGCACTAGTAGAAGCACAAAACATTAGAGACGGAATCATAGCATTTCTGACTACGAGGAAAATCAATAAGTTAGGTAAGGATTTAATAAGCAGAAATGTATTTCAGCTTAGAGCTATTGTGTCGCTAGTCGTTCGTCAGAAAGAAAAGCTATTTGCGTCAGTGTACCACCCTTCTTTAACTAAACGGACTTCTTCATCCTAGAAAGTAATTATAACTCCTAGAGGAACGTCAAGTTCGTTAAGCAGTCTCTGATGCATAGTAAAACAACCTTCATAACAATCCTCCCTTCCCATTGGAGCTTGATCCCTATCCCATCCCAGCTTCCTTGATCTTAGGCAGGATACCAAACAATTGCTAAAGATGGCAGCCACGAAACGAAAGTTGTAACTAGCTACCAGGAGAAAACCGAAGATTTAATGCTTCAAAGGAGGCAAAACGAACGATGCACACTCCAATGGAACTCATTCATTTGTCCGGCATTGTTATGAAAAATACGTTTCAATATTCCTTTTTACTAAAGTATTGAGGGAAAAATAATGAATAGTCAAGATCAATGAAGCAGAATGTATCAAACAAGGAGTAGTTAGAAGGAGCTATGAGAAAACATTGTCAGTATTAATGGCACGAAGCTCTCCGTAGATGTTATTTCGTGTTCTCCACTCAATGTGGCCACAAAGCATATTCAAAAATTTTAGCTTCACATCCCTCGGATCGTCGCAGAAGTAATTAACTTATCTTTTCTTTTAGGGTACGGTAAGCCCTCAAGATAGTATTACGGAGATTCGTATTGAGTGTGCTAAGAAATAATGCGTTTGCGAGATATAACCTAAAATAATCTCTTGTATACTAACCATAACTTTTACTTTTTCCTATGTAGATACTAAGTTAGCGTATGCCTAGGGGTTTTACTTAAAAGCCTCATTCCACGGCCAATATCAGCACATTATTAATAAACCAATTTTGGAATGCAAACGTCAGCCGGTGGCCTGGCCCGGAACCAGCTGAGACGAGACCTATTTTTCACTGACCCAGGGCTTGTTTTGCAAACAATAAACTGCTTCCTGCTGACTTCTTGGCCCGGATGACGACCGCCCGTGTGAGGCAATATTGCAACTAATTCCCCACGCTGCTGAAATACACTGATCCATTTCTCCTCTATATATACCTTCCCAAAATTCTACCCACTCTCACTCAGTCCGACTCGCCTCACGCAGTAACACTCTCTCTTCCCGACTAGACGTAAGACAGTAGTAAAACCGTTACCTCGTTGTACTTCTGAAATAAATTCTTGTAAAAAGTCTATCTGTGTAAAACCTCTCTGTAACCTCTTTATCAGATGCTTTTGGCGCGATATCCTCGATGTAAAAATAGGTTTTTAATAGGATTGTCGTAGAGAGCGATAACGCATCCAGGAAATCATGATTTGAAGGTTCAAAAGGATGAAGAAATGAAACTGTTTGTTTGCATATTTGTTTCTTGCAAGACAGTCAACTATCATTGGTGCTCGGAGAATTACATGTAAGTAATGAATGGTAATCTGATGGAATGGTTCTGATTGTAGACATCCATAAAATGGAATGAAATGCATATGGTAGAATAATATGAATTATGCAACGATTGAGGAAGGTTGAGAAGTGCAGCTGGGTCCTATGAGGGGAGGTTTTACGAGAAGACACACAGCTCAAAAAATTGGGGTTGTCCAAAGTGCTTAACTGGGCCCAAAAATCCTATCCAAAAATATTCACTGTTTAAATAAATGTTATAGTTCATGAAATACTGTTTACAATTAAGCCCTGAGAAAGAAAGGACTAATTATCAATTAACATGTTTTTATTCAATGGTCATTATAAACATGTCTTTTGTCATTTATGGGCTGTACAATAGTAATTAGTGTGGTATATTTTTTTAAGTTCATGTAGGACCGGCAATCTTGTCGTTAGCCCCGGTGCCAACTTTTTCTAAAACCGACTGCAGACATATTTTTTTTATGACAAATATTAAATTTAATTATTCTTATGAAGTGACGTTTTACTTACTACGTTATACTCTCCACATTAGGTTGTGGTCAGTTGTGAATACGATGATAAACTATATATAATCCTTTATTGTGCTAAAATTACAATCTGCCTTTTATAAGGCAATAAGTAATTAAGATAAATGCTCTGATTCATACCATATTTACAGTTCATCATTCACTCGCTCATTCATACAATATTTACAGACAGCCCAGAGACCCCCCAAATCCACCGCGAAGAGAAAGCGGAGTCTTGGGAAGTCCCCCACGCTCCTCCGTCAGCCGCGTCACCGGATACTAGCCAGTGGAGGCTGACCAAGAGCGCGAGAGCCACAGACGCTCAGGACATGATTGGAGAAACTGGCCATTGCCAGGACTCCCACTGTCACGCGTTTATAGCAGGTCACGAGGCCACTGCCGTTTCAGTCTCCGAGGAGGATTATAGGGATGAGTGGCGCAGTGCAATGACTGTGCTACAGGATTAGGGTGGTTGGAAAGGCTACTGTGGAATTTCATAAACTTGGAAGGGATGAGTTCTAGAATGTAGGGTATGTTAAGGTCGTTATGAAGGGTTTTGTTGCTGACATAATAAGGGGCATTTACTATTGTTCTCAGGACTTTTGATTGAAAGGATTGGATACGCTTGATGTTCGACTTTTTTGCTGTCCCCCATAGCTCTATTCCGTATGTCCAGATTGGTTTAAGTATAACTTTGTAGATTAGTAGTTTATTTTCTATTGAGATGGGATGTCCTTGTCTTTTTAGTCTCGTATGTGGGTTCCAGGTCAGTCGTTTGTCAAGATGGAAGCCTAAGTACCGTACTGTCTCGGATACAGGGAGAGGAATAGAATTAAAATAAACTAGTGGACAAGACTTGCGACAAAGGGTGAAGGTAATGTGGGAGCATTTTGCTTCATTAACTTTGATCCGCCATTGATTGCACCAATACTCGATCTCGTCAAGGTGTTTTTGAAGGTTATGGGATGCTATGTCGGGGTCTGGGTGGGATGACAAGACTGCAGTGTCATCTGCAAATGTGGCCAAGAAGGTATTGGGAGTAGAGGGGACATCAGCGGTGTATAGGTTATAGAGGATGGGGCCCAGGACACTGCCCTGTGGAACTCCTGCACTGATGGGATAGTAGTTAGAGTATTCTAAACCACAGCGGACTTGGAAGAAGCGGTTTGAAAGGTAGGACTGTAGGATTAGGAAAAGGGTCTGTGGTAAATATCTTTTGAGCTTGTAGAGCAAACCTGCGTGCCAAACCCTGTCAAAAGCTTGAGCTATATCGAGAAAGGCAGCAGTGCAATACTGTTTGGTTTCAAGGGCTGAGGAGATGTGATCAACAACGCGAAGGCCTTGTTGAGCAGTGGAATGTCGTTGGCGGAAACCAAACTGGTGTGTGGGAAAAAGGTTTTTGGATTCAACAATTGGAAGTAGACGTTTTAGTAGGAGTTTCTCAAATATTTTTGAGAGGATAGGGAGTAGGCTAATTGGACGGTAAGATGAGGCTTCATTGGGTGGTTTACCGGGTTTGGCGAATAGGACAATAATGGAATGTTTCCAGAGGAGAGGAAAGTGCGTCGTTCGGATAATGCAATTGTATATATAGGTTAAAAAGATTATGGCTTTAGGAGGAAGCTGTTTGAGAATTTGAGGAGTAAGGAGATCATATCCAGGGGATTTTCGGTAAGGTAAGTTTTTCAGAAGGTATTTGACCTCAGAGGGATTAACGGCTTTTGGTGGAAGAGAGAGAGGAATAGGTGAAGTGAGGAAATCTTTCACAGTTGTGCTGTGAGTATGGCTTTGATGAGAAAGGTGAGGTGTGAAAGTATGGGTAAGATGCAGAGCAAATTCCTCCGACCTATCCCCATCCGAAGCCGCCCAGGACCCATCATCACGACGGAGTGGATGTGAAACAGGTTGATACTTTAGGATTTTTTTGGTTACATTCCACAACGAGTTATCCCTGGTAGACAGAGAGGAGAGGTAGGAATTGAAAGAATCGGAACGGAAGGATGCCAATCGCCGCTTTACCAATCGGCAGTACTGATTGTACGAGCGGCGATCAGCAGGATGTCGGGATCTTTGCCACACTGTTCTGGAGCGGCGTTTGGATTGGATTAGGTCTTTGAGATGCTGAGGTAAACGATTATGATTATGGATTTTTGGGTGACGATGGGGTGACGATGCCTCCCAAGCCGACCTCTGGACCAGAGTAGTGAAAGAATGCACTGCATCGTCTAGGTCTTGGGATGTTTTCAGGGACAATTTGAGGTTTACGGACTCCGTAAGAAGCTGGCGGAAGTGGTCCCAGTCAACTGGGCCCCTAATAAATGAAGGAGGAGGCAGTTTGTGAATTGGTCTTAGGGAAATGGTTAATAATAAAGGACTATGATCAGAGGAGAGGTCATCGAGGCGCGTGAGTGAATAGTTAAGTGTTCCTAAACTATTGTAAAAAAAGAAGTCAAGGAGATCAGGATTTCGGTTGAGATCAGATGGCCAATAGGTGGCTGTGTCAGGAGTGATAGTGGAGCAATGTTTCCGTGTGAGTGCAGACAGCAAAGCACGTCCTCATGTATTAGTGGATCTTGACCCCCAGTGTTGGTGCTTTGCATTAAAGTCCCCACCCACAAGGAAACGATGTCCTATGGAGTCTAGAAAGGAGATGAATTGGGAGTCGGAAATGGATTTATTGGGAGGGCAGTACACTGATGCTAGTGTAAGGGGAAAAGTGAAGGTGGTGATTGACACTGCAGTGGATTGAAGGAAATCATGTGCCACCAGAGGAACTATGTGGTGGGATATGGAGTTATGGACAATGACAGCGGTACCTGCATGAGCTGTTCCATCTGGGTGATCAGTTCGATAAGTCTTGTACTGTCGAACAGTAAATGGTCATTTACTCGTTAGTCTTGTTTCAGTAATGAGAGCTACGTCGATGTTTTTGTCGTGGAGTAGTGCTGTCAGTTCGTTAGTGTGGGTGCGAACACCATTCGCATTCCAAAGGAGAATGGATAAGGAGTCGGAAGGATCCACTTATGGATTTTGTTTAACGGGGATAAGGTAGGAGACAAGATTTGTAAGAACGGAAATGAGAGGGGTATTTAGGGTTCTGAACTCTGTAAGGAATGAGGTTAATAGGCTAGTAAGATCCGAAGAACTTGAAGGTGGAGGAATATGCGAGATGTGTGGTTGAGGATGGGATTGAGCTTGAGGGTTAACGGGATGAATGGAATGCTGGGAAAGGTGATCTTGTGGACAGGGAGTGGGCGGTGCCTGTGACTGCTCTCTGTTACAAACGGCATCGGCAAAAGAGACAAAAGGCCTCAAATTTCTGGCTGGGCCGCTTTTTGCTGCAAGTTTTTTCTCTTCTGGCTGTCGACGTTGTTCTGTCCTGGACTTCAGCGTTCTGTATGCCTCGCAGCCATTGTAGTTGGCTGGATGTCCTTGCTGGCAAAGCACGCATACTGCAGGCGATTTAAGGGGCTTTTTGCACAATTCGGTTTTATGCTGCCCACTGCACTTAACACACCTGGGAGGGTGGTGGCAGTAAGATTTTGTATGCCCATACGCCTGACAGTTATGGCACTGGACGATATCGCGATTGGGATACGGTTTTTCAACCTGTACCCTAGTGTAGTACAGGTTTGTTAGGTCGTATATCTTCTCAACTCCAGGTGTCCTCTCGAGATCAACAAAGAACAGTGGCAATGCCGTTTTTATTGTTCTATCCTGTTGCCTATCCTCGCGCAACACGTTTGTTATTTGGCGAACCTTGTACCCGAGAGCTGAGAGTTCTTCTTCTATTTTGTCAGCTGGTGTGGTCGGGTGCAAATTTCTGATCACCACTCGGAGTGATCGTTCCTGCTTTAATTGGTAGGTGTGGTAGTCTGCATTGGTTTCATCTAAATATTTAACAATCGCTCGATAAGTATCGGGAGTGTCTGGGGAAATTTTTGTATCCCGAGAGCGATTGAGGCACGTATATTTTCCGGTACCAACAATTTTGCTCATTTGTGAGCATAGTAATTTGAAGTTGCTAATGTTGCGTACAAAAAGAGCAGGCGGTTTGGGCTGTGTTGGAGTTTTGTTGACTTCCATTTCTTCTGTTGGGATATTTTTCAAAGCCTCAAAGGTGTTTGGCGTGAAAAAAGGGGACTCTAAGGCTGTTTCTTTTTTGGATGTGCTGGCCTGTGGAGGTATCTCCTCCATGGAACTAGCTGCAGAGGAGGTCATTTGTACGTTCCTATTCGACCTTCTTGGTTTTCGCTTTACAGGCGACGGTGTTGGAGTTGGACCTAGCGATCTAGATCTTTTTTTCCTATTTTGAGACATTAGTTGTTGATAAATCTCATTTTATCATAACAACGGTTTTTTTATTAGTAGAAAAGAAGTACGTAGCGCCGTGGGATTCAAGCTCACAACTCCCAGTGGCGAGTCACGGGTCTTGGCTCTGAGCCACTAGACCGAATGGCTCAGAGAACTATCGTTAGTGAACGTCGAGTAAGGCGTTGCCGACTACTCAATCCGATATCACTTTTCACACTTCACTCTAAATATAATAAGCAATTTACTCACTCTTGAGGGCTCCCTCGTGGCCAGCTCCCTCAAGTTGCCTGCTGGAACAATTTTTTAACTGAACTATGGCCTATACACGGTAGTATATAGTGTTTGAATGACGAGCGATGTACAGAGATGTTCTAAAAGGTAGCGCATGCGCAAAAACTACGATGATAAACTATGCTTCTCAATAAGCGTACATAATACACTACATGTTATAGACCATCGTCCACATCCTGTTAAAATTAAACTGTGTTTCTCATCTAAAGCCTATACAAGCTTGTAGGGTTTATGATACCCTGTTAATTGACGCAAGTTGTGAAGGAAGTCGATCGTCGCTTATGTCACACTAGGCGTATGTTGTATGAGTGTTTAAATATTCAGATAATGACTTTTAATTATTATAATCTTGTTAGTTTACCCATACTTACGAAAACACTGTAAACCTAATGGAACAAGTTTCAATGCTTCTGATTTTCCTGTGCCTGATTTTTTCTACGTTTATGTCGAACCATTCTCAATACTGAAATAGAGAGCAGATAAATAATTAAAATGTGTCACTGACTGAACGAGTTTCTGTGCAATTATATACCACCATTTGCATCTCATCTTGTTCGACAAGGACCCAATTCAAAGCACACAAATTACACATTCTTAGTTCTTGGGTCTGTTGCGTGCCGTGACAGGAACACACGGGAATTATAAGTTTAACGTGCCAATTGAAGCGGGTGAAATCGGGCGAGAGGGGCTTTGCTCTATGGACTTAATAGGTTCAGCGACTAAATGGGAAACCTTATTTATACCGGCAGCCTCCTCCGATGCTATTGACTTACCAAAGTTCATTTAACTCAGGCTCTGAGAAGTCCTTTTGCAAGTCCGATGAAAGTCGTTCCTCTCCACCCCTCTATACTCCACTATGTGTTGCAAGTAGAACTGACAAGTTAGAGGAGGGAATCCTTACTTGAGGGAGTTGATAAGATTCACAAGTATATTCATTGTCTGGGTAGCAGTTAGCGATTTATTCAATCTTAACAAACATCATATGGGATTTGAACTGGTTTAATGAAATCTAACAATCGGAAAAAAATTTTATTTTGGGATATTGATTTAGTCTGATGGAGGAGAGACGTAAAAAAATTTTTTTCATTGTGTTCCATGGACAACGTTTCAACATACTATGTATGTCTGCATCCGGTATGAGATGGTCGGAGAGAGGCTACTTAAACACATTTTGAAAGAATATTAATTTAGAATATAGTAACGTTACCTAGTAATAACTTTAATGAAAATCTAACGTATCTTCACCATCAGCTTATGTCGATATCCCAAAAAATTCATCCACTCATAAATAAATTCACAACTTGCAATGAAGCTCCAATATTATGTAAAACTAACCCCTAAAAATTTCTACCCTATGCCAGTTTCCTAAAGTCCTTGTTCCAATTTGAGACATACACAACCCCCCAAGCTCTAGTATTTATTCAGTATCTTGTTGTGAATGTCGATTGATTCCTCCTCTTTTTTAAAATCCTCTTTGTGCCTTCCAGCGTCAATGTTTTTTGTCAACCCAAGATATACAAAGATACGTAATACGTGGCATAAATGTAATACGTGCCCAGGATTAATTTATTGCAGTCACAAATATACATTACGAAGTAAGTCCTGATTGGCTTTCCTGATGGATTTAATTTTGCCAAATGGCCAATTGAAAGCTTGAAAATAATAGAAAATACATTTTGTGTGGTATATATTTGTGTGGTGAGTTAAGTTATTATTCAACAACAATTTCTCTCCACAAATCAGTAATTTATTATAGGCACAAGTGCTTTCAACTGCTCAGGATGCCATTATCAATAACTGATGATGTTAGCAATCAGGGAAATGTCTGATTTACTGGATCTTGAACCTCTCTGGTTTGTCAGTGCTGGCTGGATTGTTAGGTAATCCACAGTCATGTGTTGCTGTTGGCAGCGCTAGCGCGTGTAATATTATGGGCAGGCATTTTTTCTGAAGTATAAGATTGATGTTGGGTTGATATTTAGGAAAATTTTAACAACGTTAGGAAAGTGAAAGAGGTTTCACTTGCTTTGGCAAATCAAAACAATCTTTTCGGCTGTCATTGTTTGCGCCTTTTTAATTTAGAGTATTTATGTGTGGTCAATCATTATGAACCCAATAGTGGCATAGCCGAGACTTAGGTAGTTATTCCAAATGAGTAACGTGCCAATGGAGAGCTCTAAGAATCGATCACTTGTCAAATATACTAAGACGGTATACATATACTACCAACTAAATAAGGTTCACTTCAATTGTTATTGCTAATGCTACTTGCTTGGTTGTCATAATTGAGCTGAGTGCAGTAATGGATTTAAAATAATTGAAAACATCTATTTTGACAAAGAGGAACCAGAGAGAGACTAATTGAAAGTTGGAACAGCGGCAACATGCTCACTTCTCAAAGTCAACTCCATTAGTTTTGAGATACACTTAGAGACGACCTAAGTTATACCTTCTGGAGCAGAGGATCCATTCGACTAGAGCTCAATTGAGTTCCATGGGTTAAGTAAACATTGACAGTATGCTGAAAGGAAATTCCCAACTTCTAACTTGGTAACTGTTCCCTGTAGATTGAACTAATAAGGAAGGAGCAATATTATACTTTCTGGGAATTTAATTTGTAAATAAATACTCTTTCTAGGGGATCTGATACACACTAGGGGTTGTGTATCGAACACACTCAAGTTTGACTTAGTAAGTTTACGCGCTTGTGTAATAATCAAACACGGTTTAATCCACTAGACTAACCAACTAAAGCATTCAAAAGTTCTAGATGGAGCCAAACTTAGGCAGAAACTCAATTTTCTTCTACAAAGGAAAAATTCATATTACAAGGGAGATAGAATGTGAGCTAGATAGATTTTTTGGCACTGGTCGGTTTTATAATACCTTGAATATTAGATAATGCTGTCACCGAAAAGATGAATTTTCTTGTAAGTTTTATAATGCTATTATTATATATAATGCTAAAAGTAGAAGGGGGTTGAGCCTAAATACCTGCCTCGTGGCTTCATGGAAGTCACTGATGGTTCCTGTTATTTTTAAGTAATGAACCGCACCCCTCCTTACTTCCCTTACTCCCTATTCTTTGAACTATCCTTTTCGTATACATATATGCCTCAACTTTAGCCCCAGACCCCACTTGTTCCCACACATTCCACCTAGTATGTAGTAACGTAGCTCTTAATATTGTACTTCATAATAAAGCTTTTATTTCTTTTCTTTCAAAAGACTCTCCTTGAAAAAAATTATTGAACTGTAGATAACCAGTAAAATAAATTTTAATAACGATATGAAAGACAGTTTTAAACATGATTTCAACAAAAATAGTACTACTATGAGTACTTAGGAATACTTCACGAAGGGGTGAATTTTGCAACCCTTCTGTTCATTAGTCTTATAAATGGAGTTCGTAAGGTCAGTAAGAGGAAAATCCCCAGGATTGTAGGAACGTTTAGGAATAACACCAGTGGAGAGATGAACTAACAAGAAATAGAAAAACTACATAAATATTCATATATATCTTTCACAAACATTAGATCACAAGACAAAGAAACTTCATGTAGTCAAGCAGGATATATGGTAGGGTTAATATCACCAGGTAAGGTGTAGTGGAGATAAGAGATAAATGTTTGTTGCAGATATTACCCACATAGTCCAATAAATCATATTCACTGAGACGGTCAAGTGAGGAGTAACTAATGTAGCCTATTGATTTGATAAAAAAAAATTAAATTTGTAAATTAAATGAAATAAAATAATTTTAAATAGTGTTAGTACTCCAAATGGAAATTTAAAGTGAATGCTGATAAGTCCTCTCATGTCAATTTCCCCCTCCTTCAGGGTTTATGGTAAGTGGCTTTGACTAATAAGCGTTCTAATCCCAAAAAAGAAACAAGACGTTATAAGATGAAGTCCTAAGCACTGCTTAAAATACTTTGTATTGATTGCATGCAATAATTTCAATATATTATATAGTTATACACTTTCAATATTCTACCTTACAGTTGTAAATATGAAATAAAAATTGTATAAAAAAAAAAATAGACTCCGTCGAACTATATCTTATTTCGAACATAAGCCGTTCTAATATCGAACCTTTTAGGCGCGTTCTCATCGTACTCAGAAAACCTACCAATAACCTAAGAAATAGCATTACGTTCCTTCTTCACTGTTTACTTTTGAATTAATAATATGGTAATATTTTTATGGTGGGCCAATTAAAAAATATATTATTTTTCTTAATGCAAGAGAAATAAGTCCAGCCTGCGGGTGACCTCGTGTTAAGTGAGAGGTGGTATCACATACTGGGGCTTGTTCCCAGTACTCATCTGCAACTGGTGAGATGCAGATAAAAAACAAATATAATCCGGACAACTGGAGACACATTTGAAGATAGTCGATGAAAAGCCAGCATAGAAAATATTGAATGTTTATTCAAATGAGGCAAGACAGAGATATTGGCAAGGAGGTGAATAATAGAGAGTTGTGTCCAGCACTCTAAGACAATATTCGTGACCCAAAAATTAGCATGCTGTAAAGAACGGTTTTCTTTCCTTTTTTTTAACAAGTTGAACATCTTTCAACACATTTACTTCTGTTACCAGTTGAAGGTGGGCTTATGTGGAAATAATAAATGCGATGTCCAATTACCAGAAAGTTTCTCTCAGCTTACACTCGAATTAGGATCACAAAATTCTTGATTCGTTTCTCGAGAAGAATACTTGTGAGAATTGAGAAAAGAGGGGCTAGAAGTGTGGTCAGTTATATAATACTAATAATATTGTAATGCTAATATTATATATAATGCTAAAAATAGAAGGGGGTTAAGCAGACCTGTATACCTGCCTCGTGAATTCATGGAAGTCACTGATATTTTTAAGTAAGCAACCGTATTCCTTCCAAGACCTCCATCCCAATTCCAGCAACTACCCTTCTCTTATACACATATATCTCAGCTTTAGTCCCAGTCCTCACTTGTTCTCCGACACTCGTTCCCCATCATCCAACACAGTATGTAGAAACTTAACTCTTAATATTTGTATATACCAGTGTTTTGCTTGTACTTCATAATAAAGCTTTTTTTCTTTTCTTTTAAAATACACTCCTCTACAAGGATTATTTAACTGTCGATCTCCTTAACATAAGGGAAACTCCAAATAAACTCGTCATAAAATATATTATATCATTAACAACATATATTGGTTATTAAATGAACAAGCAAACTGCAGAAATGGGTGATTATTAGGAATTTCTCTGGACGGTATCTGTCAAGTGGTTGGAAAAATCGAAAAATGTAGCCTTCAGTTTTACTGTCAACTATAAACCCCACCACTTCTATCTATTAAAGTATAAACAAAGTTTACTAGTTATATAACTATTTTCGTATACATTGTAATAAACAAGTTAATGATAACAGGCAAAGGTACATCTTAATATTTATTTATGAACAGAGAAAATACAACACTAGGCACCCAAGTTCAAAAACTTCAAGCTTATTTCTACTCAATATAGGATTTATTTAAATAAAATTAATGATAAATAGAAATGAGAGAGAATAGAAAAAAATGATAATTATTTACACAGCAAGGATGATAAAGTTTTTCACGACTATAAACTGGATTTTAATTTTCTTTTCATGTTCAGTGAATTCCGACCAGAGGTAAAATTTAACTGCTTCATTAATGATCCCAAACGGCACAGTATCCGAGCAGAATAAAATAAACATTGCTTTTTTTTTTTTTTTTTTTTAACATTTTACTTACAACCTGTTTTAAACTTCTGTTCTGTGTCAGTTGTTACTTAAATATTACCTCGCATCATTAGTAATTTGCTTAATGTTGAAAAACTCGGATAAGAATTTTAAATACTGTAATGGCAGTGATAAAAAAAACAAAACGACGAGCACTAACTTATTTATGACCACAGAGCCGTTCTTACCCTGACTTTATTCGAAAAGACGGTGAACTAACTTTTTTACAGCTGACACAAAGTCACAGACTTATACATTCTTTATTAACATCAGTGTTCTTTAGCACTACTTTTTTTCTTTTTGGCTTTATGGCTGTTGTTGTATCCTCATAAGGAAGCTTTGGATTATTAAATATGAATTATTGAATCGACAAGATATTTAATTATTTCCAAGAAATTTACAATATTTGCTGTTTGCTCAATTGTAATGATTACATTAATCTACAGCTATTATTAAATCTTAGTTGCTGTTTTGATTCAATATACGTCCCCTGCTGTCTATATAAATTGTCTATATGAAGTGGGTTATGGTATTCTTGTTTATCTATGCTGTGTTCGTTCATTGCCTGCTAAACACATGGTCATTTTAAAGGCTCTGCCAAATCACTAAGCCTTAAAAACGTTTTACACATTAAATGTCGTTTTGTAGCACTTAAAATTATTACAGACGTGTGTAAACTTGGCTAATTCCTATTCCCTTTTTTTCTGTATTATGGCAATTAATAATTGAAACACCACTACTACCGTCGGAAACGAAAATTTTTTTGATTGGATTCAAACGTCATTTTTCTTTTTGATGCTATCTATTTATTTCGTCAAATCACTAAGTATTTCTCTCCATTTTATTTTCCATGTTTTTGTCGGGTAGAGTATAACGTTTATTTATTATTTTGTGGTCATGTAAGTTTTTATTAGGATAGTCCTTCCCACAGTATTACAGATAATTTCTTTATTTTTCAATGTTCTTACTTCAATAATTATTTCTCTCATCTGCCGGAGACACATTTAGTTTTTTGACTCGTTGCAGCACCTAACCAACCCAGTGTTTAACACTATGACCCCACCATCCCTTCCACATCGATGGCAACAGACTGTCGGGAAAAAAATAGGTTAAGAATTAGTATGTATGTTAGTTTTAAGTTTGATCAAAAAGGTGAGCCCCATCACCAGTCAGTTCAGTCCAGTCACGTATAATATGTATCACTTGTTTATTCCATTATATATTTTTTTTATAAAATAACAAAACCTGTATATAATGTAGTGACGCTACAGGAAATATAAAAATAATGTGTAAATTGGTTCACCTGAGGATCTATAATTGTATATACTTATCGGTGAATTTGAAGGGGCTATGAAAAAAAAAAAAATTATTTCTGAATTAAATAGTGTGTGATTATTTTTCTACTATCAACAACCCCCTGAACAAGGAAAAAAACAAAATTTAATGTATTATATTATGCAGGCAAAATAAATTGGTTTAAGCTAACTTTCATAGACTAGCTTTTCCATGGTGGATTTTAAGACAATGATGTGGCTATAATTTATCCATATTCCTATAATTTTAATGAATCAAAATTCAAAATCAAAAAAGATAATCTAACTCAAAATATAGTTTTTTGGTAACTTAAACCTTAAACATTAAATACCGTCTAAGTATAACAGATGTATAATCTGAAAAATTTGGGTATTTGAGATCTGAAGGCTGAATTGATTGGTTATTCATTGACTGTAGTTTTGAGCCAGTAAATTTATGATACAGGAGTCATTGACAATCTTTTCTCTGCCATGGCTTTCTAGCTGTATTCACTGTCAACAGTCCTTCCGTATCTTTATTTCCGTAGAAACTCCAACACGGGCAACTCCGCTCCCTGACAAAAGTTGAAAAAAGCCCACATTGCGAGCCTACAGGCTGTCCCTGTGAATTAATAACACCGGTAGACTTCAGTGACTCTGGTAACTCTCCACTCTAGCACGGCCTGCATGCAGAAGAGAGTGTTTGGTTATTTACTAGCCCCACCATGGTTTGCTCAGTAGGTCAGCCTCACTGTGAATGAAAATTTTCAGAATGACAGAAAATAATATGGGGATATAAAGACTACAAGCTTAAAATGACAATTAAAAAACCAACTGTGTGAGTCATGCAGAGTTATGGAACCATGCTATGTATGTAATTGCACTTTTCACGTGGCGTCAGTATCAACACAATAAGATTATTTCGTGTTGATTTTCAAGCTCACTTTCGAACCCCTAAAAGCCCTAGTGTGGATAAACATAGCCTATGTATTAACGGTCAGTCTAAGGGAGATATCAGTTTTCAAAACACATTCAGGAGTTGCTGAGCTTTCGTGTTTCGTCGAAACAAACGTTCCTTTCCCGGCGTTCCCACATATTTGTTTATCACAATCTTCTATTAGACAACAAACAAACTAAATTATGTATAGCGTATAATTGAATTAATTTAATTCGCAGCTAATATAAGAAGAAGTATACGTACAGTACGTAAATGATATAGTGAAACCCTTAATCAGGATATTAACAGTAAATGTCAGCAGTTTCTACAACTTTAAACAAATATTTTTCGTAATATTATATTATAAATATAGAGTGATGCCATATTAATGTATATATTATATTTTAATCCAGCTATTCCCATATAAATTTGATTATATGTGGTGTAATGTAAATGACGCCTAAAACTTGACGAATTGATAGTTGACTTCAAATGCAGCAGATAAGTCCAATTCCGAACAGGGATGAAGGAAATTTAAATTTTGTGTTTTTTAATGTTGTAGAGTTTTTGTTGAATAGTGTTGTTGAATGGGACTACCGGAGAGTGAAGGGCTGGTCCAAAGTACGAGCCACTCGTAACTAGAGGTGGTCATCGGAAAACTGTTGATGGAAATATGCCATAAGATTAATCACTCAGCGAAGATGACTCTCCATTACTAATAAGACCATATGTCCATAAATTTCTTTCAGTCTTGTCATGGGTTCGTTGTACATTTTTGTTTGAGGCAATAATGTTTTCAGAAGTAGTCTCGATAGAGTTTAGCATTGTGTTAAGCTTTTATCTATTTGGTTATTGTTGTTTTGACATTATGGAACTTTCTGATATCTCCTAATTGTGGAATTACTACGTACATTTTTTTTATCTATCTGACACGAATTACCTTTGTTGAACGAAGGTGGAGTAAATTATCTACCTTAGACATATTTTCTTTTGATTTAACTTCTAATCTATGACCAATTTTTATTAACTGCTGAATGGCTCGTAATGGTGATGGCTAAGCAATGGCCCCTTGGGAGCATAGGTACCTTTACGACAGTAGAGCCTACGACCAGAAGTTATATATCGCAATAGGAAGCGATAGCTAAAAAAAAAATTTGAGTTCAGTAATTAATTAGGTAGACACCAATTATTTTCTCACACACACAAAAAGAAATAAAAACTTTGTAACCATTTATTGAAGTTATTTTTGCCGAAAACATTGGTACTTAAAGGAGACAAAATTTCACATGATTGGTTAACTGGAGGTGAATCTCAGCTTATTCTGAAACATGCCTCAACTTAATTAACGTGAACTTAAAGCTTATTAAACAATTTTCTAAAACTGGGAAATCTAAAGTCCAGTAGCAGGCTGATAAAAAAAATCGGGAATAATATATGATTCTATGAAAACAAAACTTAAGCGTAATGTAGCCGTTTGAAAGCCCCGCTTTAAATGGTTTACTCAAAGACAAATTCTACTTGTTCATGGAGAATATCTTGTCTAGTTTAAGGTGCTGTGATTAGAAATTACCTAACTTAAATAATTTTTTAGTTACCGCTTCCTATTCAACAAAAACACAATAACCTTTAAAAAAACACTAAATTTAAAACTACTCCTTCCTTGTTTGGAATTGGACCATAGCACATATGAACTTTTCTGTTGAGGCCCTTTCTGAATTCGCCCCTATAAGTGGTATTTATTCAATCAGCTGGGCTGGGCTGTCTGGTATCCTCCACCAAAACAATTTTCTCTCCGTTTTGAGGGTTTTGTAGAATTTTTTCAAATTCTTGATGTTGTCACCCGTGTATCTATCATGTACAATACATGCAACTTTACATAAAAATGTGTTATTTGCAAAGTCATGAAACCATTCCACAGTACTTAATACGTAATGTACGATACAAGTTTCTCTGGGAATTGTAATTTATTAGTGCTATTCATGTGGTGAAAACTGTTTCACTCCGTGCTTATACTGTTGAGATAGTTGATTAAATTACATAAACCACACTTTTCTCTACAATCTCCTTTACACAAAGCTTCTTAGCGTTGCTAAGTTTTGGGGGATTGTGGTTTTGTAATAAAATAATTGGAGATCAAACTTTAAGCAAAAGACGATGCATTGGCGGATCACCGTGATAAAGTGAGTTTAGAAACCCTGATGGGAAATTGACCTCATCGGCGTCTACGACGGATCGATAGGCTTATATTCAGTGGCTTCAGCCGGTAACGCAGCAGCTATTTATTGTTTTTTTCATGGACTTCATTCAGAATGGCTCTCTTGATTTTGGGATGGACTGACAGAGATTGACATGTGCCCCCCAGAGTTCATTCTATCAGGTAGTTGTTTTCTCTCTATATCTCAAACATTCTACAGAATCCAGATCGTTCTACAGAGCTCTAAACGTTTCTAAACATTCCTGAAGGTTCTAAATGGTTCTATTCATTTAAACAAGGACTGAAACGTCATAGTGATACCAACGAGTTTAGTATAAAGTGAAAACTACTTATTCGAGACTAGTGGTTCATTAGGGATGTTACCAATTCGGTTTTACCAATGATATATGTTGTGGCCATCTCTTAATTACGAATAATTAGAAGTTCCCCTCTTCTCGGACCAGAAAATATTTATGTTTTCGTATGTTTAATAAAGCTTATGACGTCCGGTGGAGAGGGGAGAGAAGCTAGTGGGGGAAACAGCCGCAGGTGGGGAGCCATCCCCACCACGGCTTGCCTACCTATATAACCCGAGCGTCTTATAGCGGAAGACAGAAAGAACCAAACTGGCACCTAGAACACTTCTTCTCTCTTTCTCTTGCACTGGCGCTTGCTGCTCTTCTTAAACCATGGTCTTCTCATTCAGCTACCTCTGCATCTCTCTCTCCTAACCTCGCTATATTTTAGTCCACCGTTGTCAGACCCCACACCTTCCTAGTGGGAATCTCTGCCTTCGTCTCGCTAAAACTAGCACCTCCTTGGGCGAGACCTCTCCCTCGCGGACGACGGTTGCCGTGGCCCTACAAACTTAACTAGTAGCGTCTCCCACGGCAATCCAGTCTGCTTCTCTCCGGTTCACACTCGCCTTTGGGATCCGGACGGTTTTCGCCTACGCTTAGACACCGAATGTAAATTCGTGGTCGTTCATTGACCACATAAACTACCTACACTACCTACCCTGTACCTCTTCTCCTGAACATAGTGCTTTGTCGGGGCACACCTTCTAAGATTTTATGGAATTGAAGCGATGGTCAGATCAAAGCGAATTAAGCCAGCCAAGGTGAAAGACCACAGGTCCACCTGTTTTATCTCTTTTTTGGCGCTCGCCGGATGGTGGCTAGAGGTTACAGTGACCCTAGCCCGCGGCGGGCGTCTCCTCCCCACCTTGGAGACTCACATATCTGAACCTGACAATATAAAACTCAAAATCCCTAACCTGAACTGATTGTAATGGGTGGTGAAAGTCATGGTACCTTGTTGTTGTACGTTTTTGAATGGTCAATGTTTGCCAGTCAGTAATCTACAGATCTTGGTCCCGTTAAACATTTGAACCTCCTCTTTATAATTCTCCACATACTTCATATATATACTTATATTGCGTTTTTCATCAATAAGGATTCGAGAAAAATGTAACTAAAAAATCCTAATTCACTAATTATAAAAGATTTGTCGCGTAATTTTGCGAGCCGGAGAATTATTAGCTGATTGTTGATAATAGCCCTTAGACCTGTGAGGTGGCCAAGTTGAAGCGCCATGTGTGTTACCTACAATAAGTGGCCATCGCTCAGTCAGGGTGCATTATTCACCACTTAGCAACTAGTTGACGTCGAGTTGGAGGGCCCTAGGAGCTGCAGTAACTCTGCTCCTCTGCAACAGGAGCAATGAATCAATTATTGCTCAAGTTTAGAGGACGTACGATCGTACTTACGACTGGAAAGGACAATCAAACCTGAATGATATCAGCCAAAATTAAGTAATTCTTTCAATTGGACCAATTACAAGAAGTTCGTAGAACAAACAGATACCCACTCTTAAAAAAAATAATTAAATACTAAGTGATTTGGGAATTTTTAATTGTAGTGAAAGGGGTCTGACGTTTTTCTTCGTTATTTCCGTGATTACATTTTAACTAAAGAACAAAGTCAGAATATTACTCTGCTTTTCATGCAATAGAATCCATTATTTTTTCAGGTATTCACCATCGGGCCACAAGACAGGCGAAAGAGAAGATATGTAAAAGTGGAAACTCTTCAGTCAAGCTGAGTAAGAATAGAATGCGTAAAATACTATACATGTTCTGTTTACCAAATATTACCCAGATACTGTCGAGAGATTGATCAGACACCCGTCCAGCAGCAGTTATGCCTGATTTAGTTTTAGGTTTTGAAGAATATTCGACATTTTTGTGAGATAAATTTAGGTATTGTGAAAAGTTTTTCACCAGGATTTAAAGTGCACTGGATACCATCAATACATCAATAACTGGTTCAATGATCTTAGATTTATTTAATGAAAATAATTAATAGAATTATATACTTTACTTATAAGATATGCTGACGTTAGCCTTGCAAATAAATAATAAGGCAACGTTAAGCATTTTGAATGGGTATCCCCGAGCATGGTGGTCTTGACATATCATAAATCTGGCTAAAACAATAAAGCAATGGATTTGCTCAGAAAAACTTGGTAGAGGTAATAAAAGGCACCAATAAAAGAGAACGGATTTTAAATTAATTGCTAGGCGTGAAATAATAAAACACGTGGGACTTGGGCTTGGCTGTTATAGTTTTTGAGGATTATGGAAAAAGGGAAAAGTGGTTTGGCTGGGAAATATTATTGTCCAACATAATGCTAGATTTTGTTTTTATATTGAGGCGTTATAAGTTTGTAAGTTGGTTTTAATAATTCAATAACTGATTTTATTAATCATTAAATATTTACAATGGTATTAGAATTAAAAGCATCAAACGATTGAACAGTATAAAATAAACGATATAAACATACATGTATAGATTAATTAAATTACACGTTATTTACAAGGTATTCTAGTGGATAGTCACAACACATAAGCAAACAATAAAAATAAGTCTTATCTCGAAAGTAATCTTCACACACCAAACACAGAATAGCATCAGCTGGAATTTACAAGTTTTTTCGAGGAGTTAAACTCCATAAAGGTGGCCATGCTCTGTGCCTATACCAACGACCTCGAATCGTCTACCCGACCCTCCCTGCCATCTTTATGCCGAGGGACTTAACGCTATAATTTTCTCCGAGCTCCAATTCACCTCCCTATATATATTCAGAAAGACCTGAACCGAATAGCGGGACCTTCCAGCGGGAAGCTGGGCTACTTTCCACTAGCTTAAAATTTTCGGAGAAATACTGTGTTAACAAGAAATCCTTGTTAAATTAAATGTGGAGCAATCCAACACAATCATCATTGACTCTGGCCCCTCCCCTTCCTTTAAACCCCTAAATGATATTCCTACACAATCCCGTTCTATTAACTCGTTCACATCAGTCACAAAATTTAACTAGTATCAATCATATCCTAGCCACCTCATCCTAAGTTCACAAGAATAGATGGTTGTTATGAAAAAAAAAAAATCAGCAATCACCTAAACGTTCGGAACAGCCACTTGGAAGAAATGTACGGGCTGGAAAAAAAACCGGTAACACATTAGCGATATTATCAATGAGATTTGCTAATTAAAGCTCAATATAATGCTATCTACTATAAAACTTTATTATTGAGGTTGCTTAAAACATTAACCAAAATGATTTGTTTTACTTCAAAATAACCAATTAATTAATGATTTTTAATCATTTTCTATATTAAAGACAGTATTTTGCTTGTGGTGGGGTCCTTTAAATGAATATTCAGTGTAGATTTCATGTGTTTAAGCAGATCATGAAACTCACAATTATTTGAAAAAAAAACCCAACAGTTAAATAATCTTTGTAGAGGAGATTATTTTAAAAAAAAGAAAAAAAAGCTTTATTATGAAGTACAAGCAAAACCCTGGTATATACAAATATTAAGTTATACTCTTTTATTATACTAGATCAGGTGTTGGGGAACGAGTGTCTGGGTAACCAGTGGGGACTGGGGCTAAAGATAAGACATGTGTATAAGAGAAGGGTAGTTGTGGGAATTGGGATGGAGGTCTTGGAAGGAATGCGGGTGCTTACTTACAAAATATCAGTGACATCCATGAAGTCACGAGGCAGGTATACAGTAGCTTCTACTATTAGAATTACAATATTCTTAGCATTATATAAATCAACGATACCCTAATAATCAACTACGTTGATGAGGAATGTAAACATTTCGCGTAGTTTATTTGGCATCAGCCACCGTCATTGTGAAACAGTTGACCTTACAAGCTGGCGCACAACAGATGACACGTACCGGAAACAGGAATAGGAAAAGGCCAATTAACGTGACAGTTGGCCATCGTAATTACTGAATTATTTCCGCAAAACGGAGACATTTCATTGGCTAATTAGTGGCTATGTAGTTTCATTGTGCAAGGTAGTTTACTCACTTTTGACAGTCGTTGGCGAGCCGGAAAGAACAGGCTTTACTTTTAACAGGTACAGAGCAATCAAATTAAGTTTTTTTGTCCTATTGTTCTCTAATATCGTTCTTAAAAATGATGAAGGTTAGAATTAGTTAAAAATCTCGCTTCTTTGATTTTTATGATACTTCAGAGTCCACACGTTACAGTATAGAAACTATTAGGGACTATAAGTTTCAAATATTTTTTCATAGCTATAATATACCTGAAGCTTCAGTAGTAAATTTCACAAGGAAGATATTAAATAGAGCAAACCAGTACTTCGGCGGTTCGAGATGAAACCTTCCTTGCAATCTATTTTCAGAAACTGCTTTAATACTGCTGTAATGTGTATTATTGCTCTTATTTTGACGTGGAGCTTGCAAATTGCCCAGAACAGACGAACGTCTATTGGAAGGAAAATTCTCCAAACGTTATATGGAGCAGTAACACTGATCACAGGGGGACGAGCGAAAAGCCACATTATAAAAATTATCTAGGACTAGAAACACGTGTTGTAATGATACGCTTTATTCAAAGTTTTCTGAATGCATCTAATCTAAGTAAGATACAACGTGTTTGAATATGTATTCACCATTGGACCGGGAGTCTAAATACTCTCGCGGCGCGTACATTACAAACTATTTTCTATTAAAACATTATCTCTAAACGACATTATCTTAAACATTATCAAGTAATGATCTTCAGTTTTTATTTTCAATGTTATGTTTATTTTTTTTTTTTATGTTTTTCGTAGATAAGTAATTTATTTTCTTTTATTGCCTTTTATTTTTATGCTGACTGTAACGTAAGTACTATTAAGTAAAAATAATGAATTATTGTTATTTTTGTTTAGGCGATGGCTAGAGTATACTGCAGACTGGGCTTGGTAGCTGGAAGATAAGGAGGTAATCGCTCCCAGAATTTAATCCCGCCTCCAATAATTCAAGCCGTACCGTCACATCCCGCGCTCCTGCCAGCATGTCCCCGCTGGAGTTTATGTCCCGGGCCAGCGAGTCAGTACAATTTATGTTCTGCGGAGTTGGCCTTACCACCCTACCTGTTAGTATAAGATAAGACAACACTAATTTGGCCGGAGAGGTGGACTAGATACAAGGTGGGACGCCATTAAGGGGAATTAGAAAGCGATCACTTAGGGGATGAGGGCCCCGCCCTCAAGCTATCGATATCACCTACATAACCGGATAATGGTCGATTAGACAGTGTGGGTTTACAGTGCACAAGTATTACCTTGCTTATAGGAAACAGCCTTGATATTTCACAACATTGTCTCCTCATCTCGGATAGTCCCATATGTCAGCCAATCTTTCAAATGTGTGGAGAGTTGTTTTAATAATAACATTCCAATGAATATTCGGAATGTTTTTCTTTTTTTATTAGTTATGATCTAAATTATATTCTTTTATTCTATATCTATAAACATAATGAAAGTCGTCGAAAGTGAGGAAGCAATATCGACGAGGACCTATCATTGAATTAACGATCTCACTCATTAATAAAGACAACTTTAAAATATGTCATAATTTACAACAATTAATGTGGAGAGCTAACTGGGTCAGACTGATAGAGACTGGTATGGACTGTTGATGAGATGTTAAGGGACGAGTTCTAGATGTCCTTCAGTTTAAATTTCTACTCGGACAACCCCCCCCCCCCTTTTGAAATCTTTACTACAATTCAGGAACGGGAAGTTTAGTTACTCAACAAGAATTGAGTTACTCAATTACCAATGTGGAAATATGCAATAACTGTTATTCGTCTTAAACAGCATATTTATTCGGTCTCTTCTCTACAGAGCTGTCAGCCTTCTTCCTTACTTTGTGAAATAGCTGTATAGACAAATCCTTCCTTAATTCAGTTAAATAATTTTTGTAGAGGAGAGTCTTTTAAAAGAAAAGAAAGAAAAGCTTTATTATGAAGTACAATCAAAACACTGGTGTATACAAATATTAAGGGATCAGTTAGAACATACTGGGTGGAATGTCTTGGCACAAGTGGGTTTTTTTTTATTTATTTATTTATTTCAAATCCTCTTTATTTATAATTTTTACAATAATGAGCAAATAATTTTTGGTTTACAATTTTCTTCTCGTGCTGCATTCGCAAATGCATTCCAAAGAGTGCATAAATATAATACAATGCAGATTGATGTTAAATGTCAAAAAACACATACACTCACTAGGTGATGAGGCTCATCTTCAGCTTAGGGGTGTGGGGCTAAAGCTGAGACATATATGCATAAGAAAAGGATAAGATTCTGGGAAGTAGGGAGGTCTTGCGGTTGCTTACTTAAAAATAGCAGGGAACCGTCAGTGACTTCCATGAAGTCACGAGGCAAGTATACAGTTCTGCTCAAGGCCCTTCTACTTGTTCTTAGCATTATAAAACTTCCATCACCACAATCTCAGAGATTGCTCATGGCTTCAGCTTTTGTAAGGACACGGTATGATACACGGGGATTTATCGACGTCCAATAAGCTGAGAAAATTACCCCTGTACTATATCCCAATATTCGCCCTATTTCTTAAAACGGCCTAAAAGTTCTAAAGAACTTTGTGTTTTAGCATTATTCTTTGGTTCTTCCTGATCTCTGGCCAAGAGTTCCAAAGATCGAAATATCTTTTTCTTAGTGGCTAACTATGACTCACAAGTTTGTATCTTACTTTATGTCTTGTTTTATGGACCGCTAGAAAATGGTAATGTAACTTCCCCGAAGCCGCTGTTCCAATCTCCAATGTCTAATGTAGTTATTTCAGATCGATGTTCTGATTTATATTTCTAATAACTTACCTTTCCTTTTGTTTTCCGCCTTTCCAATATATGTACACCCGAGAAGAGAGTTCACGATTTCTCAAATAATTGATTACATAAATGTTGACGTTAAATAATACGGGACATTCGAACCTCGAAGATTTCAATATTCCATTCCTCCCATTTCCTCCAACCCAATAAAAGTAAATTTCCCAGCTTCAGGCTTATTCCGAAATAGGTTTGAGGTTGATAAGATTTTGAAGGCTGGTTCTGAGCTAAGTAGATTTCCTTTAAGTAGGTTAGCGCTGCTCGAGGCACAGCCAATATTCAGGTCTGTTCCAGGAAAAAGATCAGAGAAGGGAAATACAGAAAATTTACAACGTATCAAAAAAAAATAAAATAAAATAAAACAAAACAAAAAACATCAAATTTAACTGTAAATTCGAACTGTAAATTTACAACCAGCGAAAATAAAATACCACAAAATAAAGTGAAAAACTAAGAAAGAATAATTTATAAATAAATCAGCTTTATTATGATAAAATTACGATCTGCACCTTCCTTTTCACCCTGCACACCAGGTCTGCCTTTATTGACTTAGCGTCACCTGGGTCGAGTAACCCTTCGTCCATCTTGGCTTGTATCCTCTCCATAATCCTATCTCCACCTTTGAGAAAATGATTTAACTCACCTATTTCCCCAGAAAATTTTTCGAGGTCTGAGATCATTTTCCTCATGTCCTGTGATAATGATTGTGCAATAAGTAATTGTGATAAATGTTTTCATTCATACCCTATTTACAATTTTCATTCCCTTGCTCATTCATACAGTATTTACAAACAGCCTAGAGATCTCCAAAATCCACATGGTTGTCCATTACATTCCTCCGTCAGCCGCGTCACAGGATACGAACCAGCGAAGGCTGACCAAGAGCACGAGAGCCACATACGCTCAGGACAAGATCGGAGAAACTGCCAGGACTCCCTCTGCTACGCATTTATAGCAGGACACGAGGGCACTGCCAGTTTAGTCCCCAAGAAGTATTATAGGGATGATTGGTACAGTGCCATGACTGTGCTAGGGTATTAGGGTGGTTGGATAGGTTACTATGAAATTTCATGAACTTGGAAGGGATTAATTCGAGAATGTAAGGTATATTAAGATCATATATAAGTTAAGGTTCGGACGTCGTAGGCAGCCAGCCTAATCCTTAAGTCATCGGGATGTAAACATCCCGAATGTATTTAGAGAGGCTTTAAAAGGCTCAAATAAAAACAGTCTTGTGACAACTCTCGTTCAGTAACTACATTCAACCTCTTTCCTTTTTCTTCTCGTTTTTCGTTGACGATCGTTAACTGGTGCCGAAACCCGGGAGCGGAGTGGGTTCGAGTCATTAACGTGCGAGTTGGCTTTTGTTTTTTTTTCCCTTCTCATTCACTTTCGTGTGATTTAATTAAAGTAGGTAATGGTGGAATTGCGGCCGGCAGCGTTTGAAGTTCCACAGTTACCTAAAGAAACCATGGCTGAAGCCCATGCGAACTCACTGGCATGGATGAAGGTGCGGGCAGTTACGTCACAGGACATGAGGAAAATGATCTCAGACCTCGAAAAATTTTCTGGGGAAATATGTGAGTTAAATCATTTTCTCAAAGGTGGAGATAGGATTATGGAGAGGATACAAGCCAAGATGGACGAAGGGTTACTCGACCCAGGTGACGCTAAGTCAATAAAGGCAGACCTGGTGTGCAGGGTGAAAAGGAAGGTGCTGAACCTGATACAGGCGGACGAGGAAACCCCATGGGAGATAGTAAAGACGAGACTGAAAAAAGCATATGGGGGGGGGGACGATGGACCAAATGTTTCGAGAAATGAAATCTCCGAGACAGAATAGTGGACAGTATGCTGCAGTCCTGGTTGTCCGCTACAATAAAATAAATGAGAAAATGAGGGAGACAACTAGCGCCGATGAAGTGGAGGGCCGGATGGGATTCCTGTCTACAATCTTAAAGGTACAATTAGCGAAGGAGACGGGAAGGAAGGAAGGGTTCCCTAATGAGCGATCGTTCCTCGAATGCGCCCAGGCGATGATAGATGCTAGCGCAAGGGAAGAAGAAGTAAAAATGAACGAAGATGACAACGATTGGAGCCAGATCCCATATAGGAGAAACAGGACCCCAAAAGCAGCGTGGAAGAGACAGGAAACGCCGTTTGCCGGTAGAGACAGGGGAGCGACAAGAGAGAGAAGATTGGGAGTGACGAGGCCTAGGTACGCACCTCGGAAAGAAGAAAGGAAATGTCATGGTTGTGGAAAGACGGGCCATCTGGTAGCTCAGTGCCCTCGCACTAAGTGCTTTGAGTGTGGGGAAGAAGGACACATAGCAAGACAATGTCGATACTTGTTTCGTAGAAGGGAATTTCACAAAGCAGAACCAATGGAGGTGAATAACCAGGAAATCCGGGAGAGGCGGAGCGCGACACCAAGAGAAATTGGATCATCGGGCGACGAGTCATCAGGGACGTCGGAGACAGACGGAGAGGAGTCGAAGCGCAGCGGGAGCAGACGACGAGAGTGGCAGAAGAATCCCTCGCGCAGATGGGAGCGGCGTACGGAGGCCTGAGGAGAGTGGCAGCAGAGAGGCGACCGCATCCTAAGGTGCAATACAGTGCGGGAAAGGATGTGTGGTTTGCCAATTATCGAGTTCGGGAAGAGGGAGAGGTGCCTCATTGATACTGGCAGCACCAATACAATAATATCTCGTGGTGCGTTAGAGAGGTTGCGTGGAGGAGAGAGGGCACACCAGATCAAGGTATGTAAGTGTAAATTACTTACTCTTGGGGGGGCCTGCGAAGTAATGGGAGAAGCGGTCGGGGGGCGTAAGGGGCGAAACGGAGCAAATAGGAGCGGTTAAGAGAGTGGAGGGAGAGTCTGTGGAGCGAGTTTAGGGATATTTTTTTCGCTGAAGGGGACAAGCTAGGAGCAACGGGGAAAACGCTACATGAGATCCCGTTAAAAGTAGAGCGGGTGACGTATGTGAAGGAGAGGCGGTATCCGCAAGCGCTCAGACAACACATTAGAAAGGAGATCGAGGATCTCAAGCGCCAAGGTATTATCAGAGATAGCACGTCTCCGTATAATAGCCCTTTGTGGGCAGTGAAAAAGAAAAGTCGACCGGGAGAATGTGAGGAAAAATACCGAGTCGTGGTGGATTTTCGGAAACTTAACGATAATACCCTGGACGAAAAATATCCGATCCCGCGGTTCGAAGACATCCTAGACAGACTAAACGGTGCAAAAATTTTTAGCACATTGGACCTAAAAGCAGGGTACCATCAGATCAAACTAGCTGCGCATGACCAACATAAAACGGCGTTTTCGTTTGAAAGAGGGCATTTTGAGTTCACGAGAATGCCGTTCGGTCTCAAAAATGCTCTAATAACCTTTCAGCGTTCTTCTGAGAGGAATGGACGAAAATATGTGCCAAATTTATATGGATGACCTGCTGATCTTCAGCCGAACGGAATCGGAACATATTCAACACCTCCGGAACGTATTTAAGAGATTAAGGGATTTCGGGTTGAAACTGTCAATAGACAAATCGTCACTGGGGCAGGAGCAGATTAGTTTTTTAGGGCACACAATCTCACAGGAAGGGGTTCAACCAGACTCGACGAAAGTAGAAGCGATCCAGAAAATGGAGGTGCCAAAAGACGTAAAAGGGATTCGGAGATTACTGGGCACGCTCAATTACTATCGCAGTTTCGTGCCAGACATGGCAGAATATATGGTACCCATTAACAATTTACTACGGAAAGGGGCACGGATAATGATCACGCCGCTGATAGGGCAGAATATCCACAAATGCTTGGCACGTTTGCAGGAGGCACCGATTTTGGCTTTCCCTAACTTCGAGAAGGATTTCACGATCACCACCGACGCAAGCGACTATGCCTTGGGGGCAGTGTTGTCACAGGAAGGCGAAGACGGGGAAAGACCGGTGGCTTACGCGAGCAGACGCCTGACGGACACGGAGGCGCGGTACAGCGCTCTGGAACGAGAACTCCTCGGGATAGTGTGGGCCATTGGGCACTTCCGTCCGTATGTATTTGGCAGAAGGTTTCGAATACATACGGATCACCGACCTCTTCAATGGGTCGGAAAACTCAAAGAATCCTCCTCAAGGGTAACAAGGTGGAAGGAATTCTTAGCCCAATACAATCTGGATATTGTATATAAGCCAGGCAAAGACAACGTCGAGGCAGATTGGCTGTCGCGCGCTATTATGGTGAACGCCATAGAAGAAGGGGAAACATCGGGCGGTATGAGGCAGTTCATTGAGGAATGGACGCCTGGAGAAGCGGGCAGGAGCAGCACGCGGAAAGATAGTGACAGGAGTGCGGACACACCATCAGACGAGTCTATAGGAGAGAGACCGCGTGATATGGAGACGACGGACGAAATTATCAATGATAAGCGGAGGCAGATCATTTGGAAAACTCAAACATCGGGTGCTCTGAAAATACTCCATAGTACGTACGGCAGGAGTCAGATCGCGACGATTTGGTCACCACCGGGAGTTTTAGGAGATAAAATTTGTCAGGCTCTCAAGGACGTGTCCAAACCCGGCAAAACACACCATTTATTCGTGGGCAACGCGACTGTGTGGGACAAAATTAAAAAGCTGTGGCAGAAAGAGCTGTTCGGGGTGGATCGCTCGTTCATTCGGTGTCTTTCCGTGGTCCAAACCCTGCGGGACGAGGAGCAGAAACGCGAGGTAACACTGGCGTATCACAAAGGAAAAACCAACCACCGCGGTGGGCAGGAGACCGCACAAGCACTACGAAGGCGCTATTTTTGGTGGGGATGCAGCGGACTATTCAGGAGGTAATCGGAGCATGCGAAGTTTGTCAGAAGACGAAATATGATAGACATCCCCCGCAGGGACTCCAGGAGGAATCACCCACGGCAGAAGCACCATTGACGGAGATTCAAGTGGACACCTTCACGTGGTGGGGTTTTAAGTGGGGTAACACTATCATCGACCCATTTAGCAAAGTGGCTATGGCCTACGCGGTGGGGGACAAGTCATCAGATTCCATATTACAAGCCCTCAACACATGGTTTCAATTCTACGGCATACCAGAGAGGATCTCGTCGGACGGGGGACGGGAGTTTGACAATGCAACTGTGAGAGCCGAAATGCAAAAACGGGATGTGGCATGGCATTTTAATACCCCCGGGCATCCCAAGAGCAGGGGAACCATCGAAAGGTTACACAGCACCCTCAGCGACCACTTACGCGTGTACCAGGTGGATAAAGGCCTGTCGGCGAACGTAGCGATGCCAATGGCGGTGGCGGCATACAACCACTCGATACATGCCACGACAGGGTTAGCACCCTTCGAAATTTTGTTCGGATTACGAGTGAGACCGATGAACTGGCCAGAGATGGTGGCGGATGAGGGAATGGTGGCACAGCTCCATAACACCTACATACAGCTCGGAAAGATGTGGTACAAAGTACGCGAAAAGATTATGCGCGAAAAATCCAAGCGCGTGGCACGGGCGAATTTGAAGGCGCGGGATCGCATAGGAGCAATATCGATTGGGACCGTTGTGCACAGAAAAGTCGTTTCAAATCGTAGTAAGGAACTTGTTCGGTATGAGGGGCCCTTTAAGGTCATCATAATTCGGGAACATAATCTCGTGACCATCGAGAGTATGACCACCCCAAAGAAGAGGCGAACCGTTCACATTGAACAGTTGAAACTCCCAACACAGGGGGGAGGGTGTTGAATGTGCGTAAGATGGTGTGCCCTCGATCCAATACGGAGCAACTGATCCGGAATCATATACTTCACATGTGCTGCTCAGAGAGAGTTTTTGTTTTCATTATTTATATTGTTGATGTTCCATTTTTTTTTTTACCTGGCAGCCACCGGGTCCAGGGCGAATGTATTATTTTCTGTTATTACTATTTTTGTTGTATTTATGTATTATCTCTTTTCTTTGTGTCCTGTTTTTTTTTGTGGACTATGAATATATTAGACTGTAAACGTGATGTAAAGGATTACAGGCTGTGTGCTGCGTGCGGCGGACCTTGGAGTTTACGAAGAGATATGCGTAAACTAGCAGGGGGGAGTTAAGGTTCGGACGTCGTAGGCAGCCAGCCTAATCCTTGAGTCATCGGGATGTAAACATCCCGAATGTATTTAGAGAGGCTTTAAAAGGCTTAAATAAAAACAGTCTTGTGACAACTCTCGTTCAGTAACTACATTCAACCTCTTTCCTTTTTCTTCTCGTTTTTCGTTGACGATCGTTAACTTATATATATATATATTAAAATATAAATAATATAATTTATCGACAATAATGTGTTTTATCCGTTTATGTCAGTCCGTATGCCTTTAATGATTGTTTGATGTAATTAACGATTTCTTTAATTTATGGGTTTATGGGTAATGGTGTACGTTAATAAAAAAAATGTGTTTGGTATCTAATTCCTTTAGTATTGTACTGATTACTGTGTATCCGGGGGGTAATAGTCTGTAGTACTTATACATACATTTTAAATGACTTCAGTTTGCTGTAATTTGTTAAAAATATGTAGCTCTATACCGGAGATCCCCAGCAAAGACAATTTGAATGTATACTTTGGCATGTACATATCTATATGTCAACAATGACATAAATAAAATCGAATCAATTAACCAACATGGTTGCCTTGGCATATGTTTGCGATATGTTAGTTCTGTTGGGCTTCACCCCGTGTCCGCCTTGCAAAGAAAATTTAACAGGAGTTGCTTATTTAACCCATATAGAAGGTTTTATGAAACCGTAGCGTCTCATGGAAAATTTTGCTACGTTCAGTGATTTCAGTAGAAGCGGTCCTCCATGATTATAAAATAAACCAAAGCTTGATAAAAGGTTGAGAGATTGAGCCTATTTATTTGTGAATCAGATTTAGATAAAAAAATAAAAATAAGGTCGAGCTCAGGTCTCATTTGCAAAGGTGAGTAATCGTTAAAGGCCTCTCTTTAGAACATTTTCGAAATATATAACTCGTCTTACCGCTACATTTATTTTAATTATCTGAATTTTTATCCGATTGGAAAAAGACCTTGAGGAATGTACAATTATTCTTGCTCTGGTTAGATTTATCCTTTCATCGTATTATTTATATTTTATTTAACGAGGTCGTTGCTGGGGGAAGTAAAGGGCCAATAGGACGAAATAGTTCCAAACTATTACAAGCGTAATATTTTATTTTAAAGGTACGTTCGTATTAGGAGTGCATTTTTATTACGAAAAACAAGCATATAAATTACAGATTATCATATAATTTAGACCTTGTACGATATATGACATATACCTGCCCAACAACGCACGATATCCATTACCATATATGCAAAATATTTATGAGCGAGAGGCAGTAATTTAAAATGATGTATACCTTTAAACAACGTGATGATCTGTTTTTGTAATCTAATTACGGGTATTTAATCAATTGGCCATTCCTATAGCACATTGCAATAACATTAAATTATAAACATTAACGTTTTGCAACAGTAATTTCAAATACAGGTAAACGATGATAAAAGGCAACTATTTTGGTTTCCAATGTTCCTCTGTGAAAATTTTGAAAACTTGGGTTGGCCAAAAAGTCCTTTTGGTTTTTGTCGTCACAAAACTTCGACCAGTCTAATATGTAGCTAACTTCAGCCCGTCCCTTGCGAGTGCGCTCTCGTCAGATACAAGACACTTCAACGTAGTTTGACGCAAAATTCCGACGAGACTTATGTATTTTGTGTGTTTAGGATCATCCTGAAAATGGGAAACCAAAACATTATCGACACCTCATGATTTTTTATTTTAAAATCAACTTAGTGAGGCTAACCTCGCCCAAAGGAGTTCCATCAGCAATTCGTTGCGGAAACGTGAAGAAAACGATCCTTTAGATAAGAGAATGATAACAGGGGACGAAAAGTGGATCGTCTTTAACAATGTGGAGCGCAAACGCTCATGGGGGAAGCACGGCGAATTACCACAAACAACCCCCAAAGCAGGACTTCACCTAATGATGGTTATGCTCTCGATTTGGTGGGATTGGAGTGGCGTTGTCTTTTATGAACTTCTTCCCACGAACAGGACCATCAATTCGGATGTGTACTGTGACCAGCTAGACAAATTAAATGCAGCGATCCACCAGAAGCGTCCAGAACTAGCCAACCGTAAGGGGATTGTCTTCCATCACGACAATGCCAGACCACAAACTTCTTTGCAGACGCGGCAGAAGTTACTGGATCTTGGCTGGGAAATTTTGCGGCACCCTCCATATTCGCCCGACCTTGCACCTTCAGATTTCCACCTGTTTCGGGTCTTCAAAATTAATTGACTGGAAAGACCTTCTACTCTGAAAAAGTTGTAAAAATCCACTTGGAAATTTTGTCATTAAAGACAGGAAATTCTTTGAGCATGGAATTAAGAATCTGCCCAAGAGATGGCAGAATATTATGGAACAAAACGGCAATTATATCATTGATTGAATAAATCACTTTGTGTTTAAAAGTTGTGTCTTATTTACGCTTAAAAAACCGGACGGACTTTTTGGCCAACCTGATACTACTTGTGATTCATAATATAGTGGCGGGGAGCTATGGTATGTACTTGACAGTTTTACAGCATAGAATATACACATTAAAAAAAGAAATTTATAAAAATTAGGTCCAAAATTATAACTTCGCCATTTTATTTTATTACATTAAAGATTAACTCTATTATTTGACAATGTTTTACTGACCAACAAATCTTTGTTATAGTATTTGATATATATGCCTATTTGATGTTATCAGGTCAATTAATTAAAAGGCGTAAAGCACGAAAACTATGACCTTTAGGGTATTATAGGAACTATGAATTGGTTATTAAGGAAACTAGCAAAGGGAGCTCTTTGTATTCGAGTGAATGACGTGTAGCGAAGTCGAGTACTTTTGTAGTTATTACTCCGTTTATTTTATTGGGTTTAAGGCCATAAAACACACACAAGACCACCGATGTGCACCCAACAAAACACACGACTAAATCTGAGCTCAGAGCCTACAAGGCCCAGTGTCGCAGGTTATAGCGCTCCCCAGTGTCACACGTCAAAGGTTTGATCGAAGGATATGGATAACTACCATGTGTGACCGATACATTAGTGTATTAAAATAATTTTTACCTGACACACATGGAAGTCCAAATCTGAGCTCAGAGCCTACAAGGTCCAGGGTCGCAGGTTATAGCGCTCCCCAGTGTCACACGTCAAAGGTTTGATCGAAGGATATGGATAACTACCATGTGTGACCGATACATTAGTGTATTAAAATAATTTTTACCTGACACACATGGAAGTCCAAATCTGAGCTCAGAGCCTACAAGGTCCAGGGTCGCAGGTTATAGCGCTCCCCAGTGTCACACGTCAAAGGTTTGATCGAAGGATATGGATAACTACCATGTGTGACCGATACATTAGTGTATTAAAATAATTTTTACCTGACACACATGGAAGTCCAAATCTGAGCTCAGAGCCTACAAGGTCCAGGGTCGCAGGTTATAGCGCTCCCCAGTGTCACACGTCAAAGGTTTGATCGAAGGATATGGATAACTACCATGTGTGACCGATACATTAGTGTATTAAAATAATTTTTACCTGACACACATGGAAGTCCAAATCTGAGCTCAGAGCCTACAAGGTCCAGGGTCGCAGGTTATAGCGCTCCCCAGTGTCACACGTCAAAGGTTTGATCGAAGGATATGGATAACTACCATGTGTGACCGATACATTAGTGTATTAAAATAATTTTTACCTGACACACATGGAAGTCCAAATCTGAGCTCAGAGCCTACAAGGTCCAGGGTCGCAGGTTATAGCGCTCCCCAGTGTCACACGTCAAAGGTTTGATCGAAGGATATGGATAACTACCATGTGTGACCGATACATTAGTGTATTAAAATAATTTTTACCTGACACACATGGAAGTCCAAATCTGAGCTCAGAGCCTACAAGGTCCAGGGTCGCAGGTTATAGCGCTCCCCAGTGTCACACGTCAAAGGTTTGATCGAAGGATATGGATAACTACCATGTGTGACCGATACATTAGTGTATTAAAATAATTTTTACCTGACACACATGGAAGTCCAAATCTGAGCTCAGAGCCTACAAGGTCCAGGGTCGCAGGTTATAGCGCTCCCCAGTGTCACACGTCAAAGGTTTGATCGAAGGATATGGATAACTACCATGTGTGACCGATACATTAGTGTATTAAAATAATTTTTACCTGACACACATGGAAGTCCAAATCTGAGCTCAGAGCCTACAAGGTCCAGGGTCGCAGGTTATAGCGCTCCCCAGTGTCACACGTCAAAGGTTTGATCGAAGGATATGGATAACTACCATGTGTGACCGATACATTAGTGTATTAAAATAATTTTTACCTGACACACATGGAAGTCCAAATCTGAGCTCAGAGCCTACAAGGTCCAGGGTCGCAGGTTATAGCGCTCCCCAGTGTCACACGTCAAAGGTTTGATCGAAGGATATGGATAACTACCATGTGTGACCGATACATTAGTGTATTAAAATAATTTTTACCTGACACACATGGAAGTCCAAATCTGAGCTCAGAGCCTACAAGGTCCAGGGTCGCAGGTTATAGCGCTCCCCAGTGTCACACGTCAAAGGTTTGATCGAAGGATATGGATAACTACCATGTGTGACCGATACATTAGTGTATTAAAATAATTTTTACCTGACACACATGGAAGTCCAAATCTGAGCTCAGAGCCTACAAGGTCCAGGGTCGCAGGTTATAGCGCTCCCCAGTGTCACACGTCAAAGGTTTGATCGAAGGATATGGATAACTACCATGTGTGACCGATACATTAGTGTATTAAAATAATTTTTACCTGACACACATGGAAGTCCAAATCTGAGCTCAGAGCCTACAAGGTCCAGGGTCGCAGGTTATAGCGCTCCCCAGTGTCACACGTCAAAGGTTTGATCGAAGGATATGGATAACTACCATGTGTGACCGATACATTAGTGTATTAAAATAATTTTTACCTGACACACATGGAAGTCCAAATCTGAGCTCAGAGCCTACAAGGTCCAGGGTCGCAGGTTATAGACGCTCCCCAGTGTCACACGTCAAAGGTTTGATCGAAGGATATGGATAACTACCATGTGTGACCGATACATTAGTGTATTAAAATAATTTTTACCTGACACACATGGAAGTCCAAATCTGAGCTCAGAGCCTACAAGGTCCAGGGTCGCAGGTTATAGACGCTCCCCAGTGTCACACGTCAAAGGTTTGATCGAAGGATATGGATAACTACCATGTGTGACCGATACATTAGTGTATTAAAATAATTTTTACCTGACACACATGGAAGTCCAAATCTGAGCTCAGAGCCTACAAGGTCCAGGGTCGCAGGTTATAGCGCTCCCCAGTGTCACACGTCAAAGGTTTGATCGAAGGATATGGATAACTACCATGTGTGACCGATACATTAGTGTATTAAAATAATTTTTACCTGACACACATGGAAGTCCAAATCTGAGCTCAGAGCCTACAAGGTCCAGGGTCGCAGGTTATAGACGCTCCCCAGTGTCACACGTCAAAGGTTTGATCGAAGGATATGGATAACTACCATGTGTGACCGATACATTAGTGTATTAAAATAATTTTTACCTGACACACATGGAAGTCCAAATCTGAGCTCAGAGCCTACAAGGTCCAGGGTCGCAGGTTATAGCGCTCCCCAGTGTCACACGTCAAAGGTTTGATCGAAGGATATGGATAACTACCATGTGTGACCGATACATTAGTGTATTAAAATAATTTTTACCTGACACACATGGAAGTCCAAATCTGAGCTCAGAGCCTACAAGGTCCAGGGTCGCAGGTTATAGCGCTCCCCAGTGTCACACGTCAAAGGTTTGATCGAAGGATATGGATAACTACCATGTGTGACCGATACATTAGTGTATTAAAATAATTTTTACCTGACACACATGGAAGTCCAAATCTGAGCTCAGAGCCTACAAGGTCCAGGGTCGCAGGTTATAGCGCTCCCCAGTGTCACACGTCAAAGGTTTGATCGAAGGATATGGATAACTACCATGTGTGACCGATACATTAGTGTATTAAAATAATTTTTACCTGACACACATGGAAGTCCAAATCTGAGCTCAGAGCCTACAAGGTCCAGGGTCGCAGGTTATAGCGCTCCCCAGTGTCACACGTCAAAGGTTTGATCGAAGGATATGGATAACTACCATGTGTGACCGATACATTAGTGTATTAAAATAATTTTTACCTGACACACATGGAAGTCCAAATCTGAGCTCAGAGCCTACAAGGTCCAGGGTCGCAGGTTATAGCGCTCCCCAGTGTCACACGTCAAAGGTTTGATCGAAGGATATGGATAACTACCATGTGTGACCGATACATTAGTGTATTAAAATAATTTTTACCTGACACACATGGAAGTCCAAATCTGAGCTCAGAGCCTACAAGGTCCAGGGTCGCAGGTTATAGCGCTCCCCAGTGTCACACGTCAAAGGTTTGATCGAAGGATATGGATAACTACCATGTGTGACCGATACATTAGTGTATTAAAATAATTTTTACCTGACACACATGGAAGTCCAAATCTGAGCTCAGAGCCTACAAGGTCCAGGGTCGCAGGTTATAGACGCTCCCCAGTGTCACACGTCAAAGGTTTGATCGAAGGATATGGATAACTACCATGTGTGACCGATACATTAGTGTATTAAAATAATTTTTACCTGACACACATGGAAGTCCAAATCTGAGCTCAGAGCCTACAAGGTCCAGGGTCGCAGGTTATAGACGCTCCCCAGTGTCACACGTCAAAGGTTTGATCGAAGGATATGGATAACTACCATGTGTGACCGATACATTAGTGTATTAAAATAATTTTTACCTGACACACATGGAAGTCCAAATCTGAGCTCAGAGCCTACAAGGTCCAGGGTCGCAGGTTATAGCGCTCCCCAGTGTCACACGTCAAAGGTTTGATCGAAGGATATGGATAACTACCATGTGTGACCGATACATTAGTGTATTAAAATAATTTTTACCTGACACACATGGAAGTCCAAATCTGAGCTCAGAGCCTACAAGGTCCAGGGTCGCAGGTTATAGACGCTCCCCAGTGTCACACGTCAAAGGTTTGATCGAAGGATATGGATAACTACCATGTGTGACCGATACATTAGTGTATTAAAATAATTTTTACCTGACACACATGGAAGTCCAAATCTGAGCTCAGAGCCTACAAGGTCCAGGGTCGCAGGTTATAGCGCTCCCCAGTGTCACACGTCAAAGGTTTGATCGAAGGATATGGATAACTACCATGTGTGACCGATACATTAGTGTATTAAAATAATTTTTACCTGACACACATGGAAGTCCAAATCTGAGCTCAGAGCCTACAAGGTCCAGGGTCGCAGGTTATAGACGCTCCCCAGTGTCACACGTCAAAGGTTTGATCGAAGGATATGGATAACTACCATGTGTGACCGATACATTAGTGTATTAAAATAATTTTTACCTGACACACATGGAAGTCCAAATCTGAGCTCAGAGCCTACAAGGTCCAGGGTCGCAGGTTATAGCGCTCCCCAGTGTCACACGTCAAAGGTTTGATCGAAGGATATGGATAACTACCATGTGTGACCGATACATTAGTGTATTAAAATAATTTTTACCTGACACACATGGAAGTCCAAATCTGAGCTCAGAGCCTACAAGGTCCAGGGTCGCAGGTTATAGCGCTCCCCAGTGTCACACGTCAAAGGTTTGATCGAAGGATATGGATAACTACCATGTGTGACCGATACATTAGTGTATTAAAATAATTTTTACCTGACACACATGGAAGTCCAAATCTGAGCTCAGAGCCTACAAGGTCCAGGGTCGCAGGTTATAGCGCTCCCCAGTGTCACACGTCAAAGGTTTGATCGAAGGATATGGATAACTACCATGTGTGACCGATACATTAGTGTATTAAAATAATTTTTACCTGACACACATGGAAGTCCAAATCTGAGCTCAGAGCCTACAAGGTCCAGGGTCGCAGGTTATAGCGCTCCCCAGTGTCACACGTCAAAGGTTTGATCGAAGGATATGGATAACTACCATGTGTGACCGATACATTAGTGTATTAAAATAATTTTTACCTGACACACATGGAAGTCCAAATCTGAGCTCAGAGCCTACAAGGTCCAGGGTCGCAGGTTATAGCGCTCCCCAGTGTCACACGTCAAAGGTTTGATCGAAGGATATGGATAACTACCATGTGTGACCGATACATTAGTGTATTAAAATAATTTTTACCTGACACACATGGAAGTCCAAATCTGAGCTCAGAGCCTACAAGGTCCAGGGTCGCAGGTTATAGCGCTCCCCAGTGTCACACGTCAAAGGTTTGATCGAAGGATATGGATAACTACCATGTGTGACCGATACATTAGTGTATTAAAATAATTTTTACCTGACACACATGGAAGTCCAAATCTGAGCTCAGAGCCTACAAGGTCCAGGGTCGCAGGTTATAGACGCTCCCCAGTGTCACACGTCAAAGGTTTGATCGAAGGATATGGATAACTACCATGTGTGACCGATACATTAGTGTATTAAAATAATTTTTACCTGACACACATGGAAGTCCAAATCTGAGCTCAGAGCCTACAAGGTCCAGGGTCGCAGGTTATAGACGCTCCCCAGTGTCACACGTCAAAGGTTTGATCGAAGGATATGGATAACTACCATGTGTGACCGATACATTAGTGTATTAAAATAATTTTTACCTGACACACATGGAAGTCCAAATCTGAGCTCAGAGCCTACAAGGTCCAGGGTCGCAGGTTATAGCGCTCCCCAGTGTCACACGTCAAAGGTTTGATCGAAGGATATGGATAACTACCATGTGTGACCGATACATTAGTGTATTAAAATAATTTTTACCTGACACACATGGAAGTCCAAATCTGAGCTCAGAGCCTACAAGGTCCAGGGTCGCAGGTTATAGACGCTCCCCAGTGTCACACGTCAAAGGTTTGATCGAAGGATATGGATAACTACCATGTGTGACCGATACATTAGTGTATTAAAATAATTTTTACCTGACACACATGGAAGTCCAAATCTGAGCTCAGAGCCTACAAGGTCCAGGGTCGCAGGTTATAGCGCTCCCCAGTGTCACACGTCAAAGGTTTGATCGAAGGATATGGATAACTACCATGTGTGACCGATACATTAGTGTATTAAAATAATTTTTACCTGACACACATGGAAGTCCAAATCTGAGCTCAGAGCCTACAAGGTCCAGGGTCGCAGGTTATAGACGCTCCCCAGTGTCACACGTCAAAGGTTTGATCGAAGGATATGGATAACTACCATGTGTGACCGATACATTAGTGTATTAAAATAATTTTTACCTGACACACATGGAAGTCCAAATCTGAGCTCAGAGCCTACAAGGTCCAGGGTCGCAGGTTATAGCGCTCCCCAGTGTCACACGTCAAAGGTTTGATCGAAGGATATGGATAACTACCATGTGTGACCGATACATTAGTGTATTAAAATAATTTTTACCTGACACACATGGAAGTCCAAATCTGAGCTCAGAGCCTACAAGGTCCAGGGTCGCAGGTTATAGCGCTCCCCAGTGTCACACGTCAAAGGTTTGATCGAAGGATATGGATAACTACCATGTGTGACCGATACATTAGTGTATTAAAATAATTTTTACCTGACACACATGGAAGTCCAAATCTGAGCTCAGAGCCTACAAGGTCCAGGGTCGCAGGTTATAGCGCTCCCCAGTGTCACACGTCAAAGGTTTGATCGAAGGATATGGATAACTACCATGTGTGACCGATACATTAGTGTATTAAAATAATTTTTACCTGACACACATGGAAGTCCAAATCTGAGCTCAGAGCCTACAAGGTCCAGGGTCGCAGGTTATAGCGCTCCCCAGTGTCACACGTCAAAGGTTTGATCGAAGGATATGGATAACTACCATGTGTGACCGATACATTAGTGTATTAAAATAATTTTTACCTGACACACATGGAAGTCCAAATCTGAGCTCAGAGCCTACAAGGTCCAGGGTCGCAGGTTATAGCGCTCCCCAGTGTCACACGTCAAAGGTTTGATCGAAGGATATGGATAACTACCATGTGTGACCGATACATTAGTGTATTAAAATAATTTTTACCTGACACACATGGAAGTCCAAATCTGAGCTCAGAGCCTACAAGGTCCAGGGTCGCAGGTTATAGCGCTCCCCAGTGTCACACGTCAAAGGTTTGATCGAAGGATATGGATAACTACCATGTGTGACCGATACATTAGTGTATTAAAATAATTTTTACCTGACACACATGGAAGTCCAAATCTGAGCTCAGAGCCTACAAGGTCCAGGGTCGCAGGTTATAGCGCTCCCCAGTGTCACACGTCAAAGGTTTGATCGAAGGATATGGATAACTACCATGTGTGACCGATACATTAGTGTATTAAAATAATTTTTACCTGACACACATGGAAGTCCAAATCTGAGCTCAGAGCCTACAAGGTCCAGGGTCGCAGGTTATAGCGCTCCCCAGTGTCACACGTCAAAGGTTTGATCGAAGGATATGGATAACTACCATGTGTGACCGATACATTAGTGTATTAAAATAATTTTTACCTGACACACATGGAAGTCCAAATCTGAGCTCAGAGCCTACAAGGTCCAGGGTCGCAGGTTATAGCGCTCCCCAGTGTCACACGTCAAAGGTTTGATCGAAGGATATGGATAACTACCATGTGTGACCGATACATTAGTGTATTAAAATAATTTTTACCTGACACACATGGAAGTCCAAATCTGAGCTCAGAGCCTACAAGGTCCAGGGTCGCAGGTTATAGCGCTCCCCAGTGTCACACGTCAAAGGTTTGATCGAAGGATATGGATAACTACCATGTGTGACCGATACATTAGTGTATTAAAATAATTTTTACCTGACACACATGGAAGTCCAAATCTGAGCTCAGAGCCTACAAGGTCCAGGGTCGCAGGTTATAGCGCTCCCCAGTGTCACACGTCAAAGGTTTGATCGAAGGATATGGATAACTACCATGTGTGACCGATACATTAGTGTATTAAAATAATTTTTACCTGACACACATGGAAGTCCAAATCTGAGCTCAGAGCCTACAAGGTCCAGGGTCGCAGGTTATAGCGCTCCCCAGTGTCACACGTCAAAGGTTTGATCGAAGGATATGGATAACTACCATGTGTGACCGATACATTAGTGTATTAAAATAATTTTTACCTGACACACATGGAAGTCCAAATCTGAGCTCAGAGCCTACAAGGTCCAGGGTCGCAGGTTATAGCGCTCCCCAGTGTCACACGTCAAAGGTTTGATCGAAGGATATGGATAACTACCATGTGTGACCGATACATTAGTGTATTAAAATAATTTTTACCTGACACACATGGAAGTCCAAATCTGAGCTCAGAGCCTACAAGGTCCAGGGTCGCAGGTTATAGCGCTCCCCAGTGTCACACGTCAAAGGTTTGATCGAAGGATATGGATAACTACCATGTGTGACCGATACATTAGTGTATTAAAATAATTTTTACCTGACACACATGGAAGTCCAAATCTGAGCTCAGAGCCTACAAGGTCCAGGGTCGCAGGTTATAGACGCTCCCCAGTGTCACACGTCAAAGGTTTGATCGAAGGATATGGATAACTACCATGTGTGACCGATACATTAGTGTATTAAAATAATTTTTACCTGACACACATGGAAGTCCAAATCTGAGCTCAGAGCCTACAAGGTCCAGGGTCGCAGGTTATAGACGCTCCCCAGTGTCACACGTCAAAGGTTTGATCGAAGGATATGGATAACTACCATGTGTGACCGATACATTAGTGTATTAAAATAATTTTTACCTGACACACATGGAAGTCCAAATCTGAGCTCAGAGCCTACAAGGTCCAGGGTCGCAGGTTATAGACGCTCCCCAGTGTCACACGTCAAAGGTTTGATCGAAGGATATGGATAACTACCATGTGTGACCGATACATTAGTGTATTAAAATAATTTTTACCTGACACACATGGAAGTCCAAATCTGAGCTCAGAGCCTACAAGGTCCAGGGTCGCAGGTTATAGACGCTCCCCAGTGTCACACGTCAAAGGTTTGATCGAAGGATATGGATAACTACCATGTGTGACCGATACATTAGTGTATTAAAATAATTTTTACCTGACACACATGGAAGTCCAAATCTGAGCTCAGAGCCTACAAGGTCCAGGGTCGCAGGTTATAGCGCTCCCCAGTGTCACACGTCAAAGGTTTGATCGAAGGATATGGATAACTACCATGTGTGACCGATACATTAGTGTATTAAAATAATTTTTACCTGACACACATGGAAGTCCAAATCTGAGCTCAGAGCCTACAAGGTCCAGGGTCGCAGGTTATAGACGCTCCCCAGTGTCACACGTCAAAGGTTTGATCGAAGGATATGGATAACTACCATGTGTGACCGATACATTAGTGTATTAAAATAATTTTTACCTGACACACATGGAAGTCCAAATCTGAGCTCAGAGCCTACAAGGTCCAGGGTCGCAGGTTATAGCGCTCCCCAGTGTCACACGTCAAAGGTTTGATCGAAGGATATGGATAACTACCATGTGTGACCGATACATTAGTGTATTAAAATAATTTTTACCTGACTCACATGGAAGTCCAAATCTGAGCTCAGAGCCTACAAGGTCCAGGGTCGCAGGTTATAGCGCTCCCCAGTGTCACACGTCAAAGGTTTGATCGAAGGATATGGATAACTACCATGTGTGACCGATACATTAGTGTATTAAAATAATTTTTACCTGACACACATGGAAGTCCAAATCTGAGCTCAGAGCCTACAAGGTCCAGGGTCGCAGGTTATAGCCGCTCCCCAGTGTCACACGTCAAAGGTTTGATCGAAGGATATGGATAACTACCATGTGTGACCGATACATTAGTGTATTAAAATAATTTTTACCTGACACACATGGAAGTCCAAATCTGAGCTCAGAGCCTACAAGGTCCAGGGTCGCAGGTTATAGACGCTCCCCAGTGTCACACGTCAAAGGTTTGATCGAAGGATATGGATAACTACCATGTGTGACCGATACATTAGTGTATTAAAATAATTTTTACCTGACACACATGGAAGTCCAAATCTGAGCTCAGAGCCTACAAGGTCCAGGGTCGCAGGTTATAGACGCTCCCCAGTGTCACACGTCAAAGGTTTGATCGAAGGATATGGATAACTACCATGTGTGACCGATACATTAGTGTATTAAAATAATTTTTACCTGACACACATGGAAGTCCAAATCTGAGCTCAGAGCCTACAAGGTCCAGGGTCGCAGGTTATAGACGCTCCCCAGTGTCACACGTCAAAGGTTTGATCGAAGGATATGGATAACTACCATGTGTGACCGATACATTAGTGTATTAAAATAATTTTTACCTGACACACATGGAAGTCCAAATCTGAGCTCAGAGCCTACAAGGTCCAGGGTCGCAGGTTATAGACGCTCCCCAGTGTCACACGTCAAAGGTTTGATCGAAGGATATGGATAACTACCATGTGTGACCGATACATTAGTGTATTAAAATAATTTTTACCTGACACACATGGAAGTCCAAATCCTCGGAGCTAGCACACTGTGCAGGACCAGCTGTATAGGTAAGTTGATGGTGAACCAAGTACTATCAACTAATTTGAATAAATAAACAGGGGTGTGTGATGTTTTGATTATCTAGTAGCATTTAAGTAGTTGAGTATAGATCGTTTCTGTTGCTTGTGTACAGTTTGTGCTAATGGGTACACACACTATGTAATACTGTAGTTTATTTGAGTTAGGGTAAGAAGCATGTTAAGTTAAATTGAACAAATACCTAATACTATTCCGAACATTGTAAATACTTGTATGAATGTTACGTTTGTATTTCTGACATTACATTCTTCATAGTAATAATGACTTTGTTGGCTTTGTTTTGATATTGGTAGCGTAAACCTTCCAATGAACTAATTTAGCCTAGAACATATAATCTACCTATACTTCATTAGGATCAATGACAGTTATTTTTTAAATAACTTTTTTACCTAGTACAATTTTTCACACAGACATTGTATTATGTATGGTATGATACTTTGGGGGGTAAATGGGTAGGGTAATGGAAAGACTAGAGAGGGAGACAGGTGCGGGGGTCTCCTGTACTCGTAGCGGAGGAATCAAGCAATAGTGCCCTACTCACTGCTTGTGAACTCCCAGTCTGACCTATCCCTACCAACGCCTACTGTCACCTCCAAGTGGTACCCCCTGGGGAGTCCGATGGACTCGCGGACGACAGAGGCGGGATCTCCCCCATGAAATCCATGTGGAGATCTCCTTAACACCCAAGCCAAGTGTAGAGGAGCTCGAGCTGTGGCCGAATGGCAGGGGGTGTATAAAAATGCACAGTCTTTAATCGACCCCCTTGGGGCACCAGGCGCACCCCATTGTATTAAATGCCCTCTGCAGGGAGAGGGGGCAGTACCTGCAGAGTAACTTCCCCCGCTTTCGTGGGAACAAAATATGAGTACTACAACAACTAATAATGAAGACATGGAGGAGCTGGTCAGCTTGATCAGCGGAGAGGACTCAGCCCAGGGGCCTTCAATGGACCTTGGCGCTGAGGTAGTGGACGACGAAGCCTCTATGAGCTCGCTTGCGACGCTTGTAGAGGAGGTAAGCGGACTGGTAATGGATCCAGAGAGCTTGGCGCCTGGTAGGGACGCTGCATCCAAGGATGCAGGCGAGACCTCCAAGCACAAGTTCTCTGGAGCCCAGAGAAAGAAGTGGAGGAGGGCAATGTTGGCTGGAGGGCCACCTGAGGATCCAGCCGGACTTCCAGGACCTTCGGGGTCCGGGAATACGGCAGGGTCTGGGTGCGCTCCAGAGAAAAGGATTAGGTCCTCACCCGGTACCTCTGCGCCTACGGCAAAGAGGCATAGGGGTGGGGATGCTAGTATTGCATCCTACGCAATTGCTGCCGGAGGAAGCAGGGTGGCGATTATCCCTAGTGGATATCCGTCCACTCAGCTGACGAAGGAGAATTGCGAGGAAATGAAGGGCCAGCTGATGAAATTTATCGATCAGCTGGAAGAAGAGAAAGGGACACAGGCTGAATTCAGTGGAATTTACCCACATGTGGGAGCCTGTGTCATAATCTGCGACAACCAGGAGACCAAGGACTGGTTGTCGATTATAGTACCCAATTTTAACATCAGTGGGGATCTGGAGCTCCGTGTAGGAAAGGTGGAGGAGCATCATAAAACCGTGAAGGTAGGAACCTTCATTACAGGAGAAATGCCTCTGGAAGAACATTTCATGAAGAGGATCAGGACCCAAAACTCTAGGGTACCTGATATTAGATTATGGAGACTCCTGGGCACCAAGGTGGAGAAGCATGGCTTCTTTGCGATCCTGTCTGCCCCAGAGACTAGCATGGAATACCTTGAGAAGCGGAAGCTCAAGCTGAACTATGGGTTCACTAAGGTCGCTCTCAGGGTATTGGATAAGAAGAAGCCGCCGAAAGTAGTACAGGAGAGGCAGCCGGCTGATAAGGTGGAGGAGGCAAGGAGCGATCCTGAGGCGGTGGAGTCGAAGAGGATCGCTACGACGAATTTCCCAACTCCTAAGGATGGCCCCAAGGCGATGACTATGGCGGCTGCGGGGGGTGGCCCCGTGGCGGGGGCTGGGGGGCGCGCTGGGTCTCGGCCCTCTGTGATGGGGAGGCCTGGGTTTGGCGCTGTCTCCCGGCGTCCGCCTCGGGGTGGCCCTCCGGGGGCCGACGGGCACTGATCATGGTGGTGAGGCTGCTGCAAATTAATCTACACCACTGTATTGCAGCATGTGGTGTTCTGCAGCAGTATGTGAGAGGTAAGGATATTGATATTATTCTAATACAAGAACCTTACCTGTATAAGGGCAGGATGGGGGGGCTGGCGATGCATGGGTATGAGATTATTTCTGTACCCGAGCGTGCCAGAGCCTGTATCCTGCATAAGAGCAGTCTTAAAATGCTGCCTCTATGGCAATATTGTTCTAGAGATTTAGCAGCAGCTCAAATGGCCCTCAACGAGGGAAATCAAGGTGGGAGGTTGACGATTGCATCGGTCTACCTCCCATATGAAGAAAGAGTCCCGACCGAGGCACTTAGTAAGCTAACGGAAGGGACTGGCTTAAGGGGCGAGCTTATAGCATCGCTTGACGCGAACGCTCACCATCAGCTCTGGGGGAGCAAGAACAACAACCAGAGAGGTGAGTGTTTAGTAGAGTACATAACTAGTAATGACCTAGACATTCTAAACAGAGGCAATATTGCCACTTTTAACAACAGAATCAGATCTGAGGTCATTGACATAACCCTTAGCACACGTACTATAAGCCTAAGGGTTAAAGGCTGGCACGTCTCTGAAGAAGAGTCATGCTCAGATCATAGATACATTAGATTTGATCTAAGTGGTAACATCACGTCCGAAGCTGTGTATAGGAATCCCAAACTTACAAACTGGGAAACCTACTATACACAGCTTGAGGAGGAGGTCAAATGCTGTCCTAGAGTGGTGAGTAGCAACTGGCATTTGGAACATTTAAACTCAACATTGACTGAGGCAATGATTAAGTCATACACTGATAATAACACTGTATGTAATGTTAGATCCAACAGGAACTGTCCCTGGTGGAACAATGAACTTGGCAAGTTAAGAGCTCTTACACGTAAACTCTTTAACGCGGCCAAAAGATCAGGCAGATGGGACACTTATAAACGTGCACTCACTGATTATCACAAAGAAGTCAGAAAGGCTAAAAGAAGGGCGTGGAAGAAATTTTGTAGCGAAATAAACGATACAACTTCCACGTTTAGAGTAAATAGGATCTTATCCAAGCAGTCTGACAGGGGAGTATTGGGTTCCGTCAGGGTGGGAGGGGGCTATACGGATTCTGAGGAGGGAACCCTCGGTGCCCTGGCGCGCGCACATTTTCCTGGCTGCGGACTGATGGATACGATTAATAATGACCCTACCAACTGTGAACACACTAGTTGCAAGGGTAACTGGGCAGAAGCAAATAAAATTGTCAATTCTGCAAGAGTGGAGTGGGCAATTAATTCTTTTGCTCCTTTCAAATCACCTGGTACTGATGGGATATTCCCAGCCTTGCTACAAAAAGGCCTACCAGTAATTAGGCCCCTTATACTTACCTTGTTAAGGGGAAGCTTGGCACTGAGCTATATTCCAGTAAGCTGGAGGATGGCAAAAGTGTGTTACATACCAAAACCTGGGAAGAAGTCCTATGACGAACCCAAGTCTTACAGACCAATATGTCTGACTTCATTTTTAATGAAGACCTTGGAAAAGGTCATAGACAGACATATTAGGGATGGAATACTGGTAGAACGACCGCTCCATAGCGCTCAATTCGCATACCAGGCAGGAAAATCCTGTGAAATTGCTCTCCACCACCTGGTTTCCAGGATAGAGAGATCCCTAGTTCATAAAGAAATAATGGCAGGCATCTTTGTTGATATAGAAGGTGCCTTTGATCGCACACCCTATAACACTATGGCATCAGCCTTAGAAAGAAAGGGGATTAGTTCCTTAGCCTCTAGCTGGATAAACACCATGCTAGAGAATAGGATTTTACAATCACAATTGGGACAAACCAAACTGTGGATGAAGCCAGTGGGAGGATGTCCACAGGGAGGGGTGTTATCTCCATTACTGTGGTGTTTGGTCGTTGACTCATTGTTAACAAACCTAAACTCTGCAGGGTTCTACGCACAGGGATATGCTGATGACATTGCTGTGCTCATAGGGGGCAAGTTCTCAGAAACCATTTCTGAGTTGCTTTCCGCATCGATGGATCTTTTGAGGGATTGGTGTGAAAAGAATGGTTTAGGAATCAATCCCCAGAAGATAAATCTCTGTATCTTCACTAACAAAAGAAATGCTATAGTTAGACCACCCTATATAGGGGGGACACAGGTAAGCATTTGTAGTGAGGTAAAGCATCTAGGGGTTACTCTGGATAGAAAATTGGACTGGTCTAAACACATCAGGAATACTACTATGAAGGCACTTCGATGCCTCTATGCATGTAAAAGGGCTGTGGGTAGGACCTGGGGACTACAACCCAGAATGTTATTCTGGCTATATACCGCAGCAGTTAGACCAATGGTTCTCTATGCCTCTATGGTGTGGTGGCACAGAGGTAGTATTAGTAAAAATAGAACTTTGCTTGGCAAATTACAGAGGCTTTCATGTCTCATGATCACTGGTGCCATGAGTACAACTCCTACTGCTGCAATGGAAGTCTTATTGAACTTGAATCCACTGCACATAGAAGTAGAAGCGCAAGCCTTGAACGTGGCTTACAGACTTGCGAAATCAGGAACAAGATCCAAAGTCATGACTCACATGCGACATGGGAACTTGTTCAGAAGAATTGATGAGGACGAGGTGCTGTCAATGTACTCTGACCTACAAGTTAAGAAACACACAGACGTTTTATACTGTGCGGACAACACAAAGACCAAACCACATAAACTGTGTAATGGGATTAATTGCTATACAGACGGCTCACTAACAGAAAACGGGTCAGGGGCCGGCATATGGAGGAAAGATAAACCAGAATCTGGGATTTCTATTCCTTTAGGTAGACACACCTCGGTCTTTCAGGCCGAAGTGATGGCGATCAATGTCTGTACCCAAACCTTAATTGGGGAGGGTGTAAGAAACAGACTGATCACAATTTTCACGGATAGCCAGGCAGCCATTGGCGCCCTGAGAAGCTATACGACCAGATCTTATTTGGTTGAGGAGTGTAAAAACAACTTAAACACACTCTCGCTAGCCAATAAGGTTAGAATCGACTGGGTGCCAGGACACACAGGCATCACAGGCAATGAGAAGGCAGATGGCCTTGCAAGGGTGGGCTCAGAACAGACACCTCTTGCACCTGAACCCATATGTGGTATCAGCCTCAGCTACGCTAAAAGGCGTATAAAATTAGCTTTAGAGGACAAGGCAAGACTTTCTTGGAGAGAAACTAAGAAACAGGAACACTCGAAACTGTTTCTTAATGGACCCTGTAAGAGAAGAAGCTCAGCACTTCTATCAATGGACAGGTGGACACTCAAAAGTGTGACAGGACTCTATACAGGTCACTGTCGGTTAAATAAACACCTCTTTAATTTGGGGATAGTGGGATCACCAATCTGCAGATTCTGCAAGAAAGAGGGAGAAACGGCACGTCATATAATATGTGACTGTGATAACTTAGCTAGAAAGCGATACCTTCACTTTGGTAGTGATCGCATTGTAGACCCCAAACTATGTGAACTGATCGATCCATTCAGTATCCTCAGATTTGCAAAGGCCGTGGGCCTGTCACATATATAGGACAGGGACATGGACGGCGCACAATAGGTCTCAGTGAGGCCGTGGTGCACAAATGCCGGAACAAATAATAATAATAATAATGGTATTTTCCGAATCTACATACAAAGGAAATAAAGAATAAAAAAAGCGAAGGAAGAGTTTTCATGGTTGTGAAACAATTTAAACATTGAACAAATGAAACAACTAACAAAAAAAAAAACATATTTTGGTGTGCCCTTAATCGTAGGGAAAAAATTGGAACGTAAAATCATAACTGTACTCGGGTTACTAAAATAATGAGAACAGGCCACTACACCCTTAACGTCTCTACCCTTCTCGGATATTTTCACCCTCCATGCATCGCTCCCTTTTATGGCCATAAGTTAGTTAGTTTCGAGTCAGTTTTTACCAAGTGAATAAAATTCTCCTTTTCAGCTATTAATGTTTTTAGTTTTATTAGACTGCTGCTGAGTTTTTTTTGTTTTGCTCACTACCCATCGGTAATTGCATAAAAAGTCAACAACGAAATATTGTTTAGGATATTTTGCTTTATATAGTAATTGATATAGAAATAAACAAGTTGATAGTAATAACGAATGTTATTTTATTTCATCTATTATAAAATTAATTAATTGTTTATTTTATTGTTGGCTTAGGAACATATTGATCCATTTATTGCAATGGACCAGTTATCTTTAAAAAATTAAATTGAGTCCTTTTGTTAATGATTATGACGTTTTCATTGTCTTGATCAATTATTAGAATAAGAAATAAAATAAATAACAATTATCTGACCACTGAGCCTAAGGCTCTCGCTCATTCTCTTCGTGTACCTCGATGTAGCTCTCTGTGTTAAGTTGTTACTCTGTTACTCCGCTATTATAAGACTCTTTGTTGTATCTTTCCAATAAATCTTTTTAAAAACGGTCTTCCGACGAGAGATGATTAATTTATATATACAATATGTATACCCTTTTCATTAAACACGTGACAAAACTCCTTTTAGAGTTTAAATTTTCAAATACTAAAAAAACTGACAATCGACGCTCAAGTTTGTTATCTAGAACATCTATATTCCAGAGTTTTACTCATTTTTTACCCAAGTTGCTAACTCCAGAAAAACCAAATGGTCAAATAATATGAGAATGACCCCTGTGCGTTTGCTGTGTCTATGCAGGGTCAGCCGTGTGACGGATGAGGTCTAAATTCAGCATAGTGATTTATTACTTGACACATTGGTCAGATCGATTTAGCTTTAAGAGGTAAAAACGCATGAAAATACCTTGATTTTTGTTCTTTGACCCCTGCAAGAAAACGTCACGAGTATTACTGTCCCCAAGGTGTGTATGCAATGTTCATAACGTTTTGAAATGAAACATTCAGAATTGATTAAATTTGAATCAAGGGGGGTTTATTAATATTTATTGTATGATGGCATTTCCAAGTATTAATGTTTTTTTTTAGTTACCTCTAGAGTGTAAAGCAGGTTTGTCCCCAAGGTTTGGTGCAAAAATTTCATCACGCGTGTTACCTGCTGTTATATGGCACAATTAATAATTGAAAATGGCGGGACAGAGCCTGATGACCTTTGCTTGTGATACCTGCTATCAGTCCACGTGTAGGTTTTGATACGATTTTTGTTTGCATACCGTATTAAAGGAGAAAACATTTTTATTACTGCCAATTTATTGTACTTCCTAGCTGGATTTGAAGTATGAGCATTTTTATGTCCTCCCCCTCTCCCCTAAAAGGGGATCTAAGATCCTAGAGATCACATGAGCTGCTCGGGAGTTCATGGGTGGATGCATAGGTTGAGTCATAGCGGAAGGAAAGTGCACCAATCCAGCCCTTCTAAATATTTTGTCTGCATGTGGGCACTCAAAATCGAAGCAATAGGCCCTAAGATGTGAAAATTTTACTTAAGAAAGGGTATGTTTATAATTTTAACTTTGATATAATTAATTTAAAGTTTTGAAATAAAGTTTTATTGATATATTTACATTTTAATTTTTTAAATAGTGGCCCAGACGTGGCTGTCGAAAACGCCAGTAACTAAACAAAAGTTACGAAGAGAGGCGAAAGGTGTCTTTTAAACCTAAATGAATAAATAAATCAAACTCCCCCTTAAATATTACAATGTGTAATCTTCTTACAATGTTATAAGAAAACGTATCTTATTCTTACTACTTGTTTTGCACTCACTGTTTCCTTGGGATGATTATATGTTCTTAAAGGTTTCTAATACCAGTACAGAATATCTAATGAATTCCAATGACTCCCAAGGGAATACTTGGAACCAATGAAACGATTATAGAGGTAACTTGACTACCTAATGATGACAAATCAATCGATTGTACTTAAAAATTGACCACCAGGTAACGACTGGTTACGGGTAAAAGCGACGATATAAATAAATTATCTTAACATAAGGGGATATGAAATATTGGCAGACAACATGGTGTCTACTTACACCCTCCAATAAGTACTCTGAGAATTCATGTCCTGCCTACCCGACAGATTGGACAGGGGTGCCGCCTGCTCCCCGGTCTGCCTCGGGGGTGCCAGTGGTTTTTTATTGGCAAGAAATTAAACTTTCGTGGTCACTCAGATGTATATTTTATAGAATAAAAAACCCCGAACCGTCTTAAAAAATCTCATTCCAAGCAATAAAATGATGGTTAAAGTTAAATAATAAAAAAAATTGCTCTTTTAAAATAAAAAATAAGAAAATTATCGTGTATATGTGGACATCAACGATCCTTCTAATATGTTTTAAAATAAATTCTTGTTTTAGAAAATTGACTATGTATTGCTACGTTCATCAACAGAGCAGAAATGGACACATTACATTATTCAGATCACCATTTACTAGTGGTTCATTAAAATGTCGCTAATAATTAAAAAGTTCCCCCTCTCGTTCCTTATTAAACATAGAGACAATTGTTTTAAATGTGGGCTTCACACGACGAAACGACAGCTAAAGAAGCTGAAATAATAGATTAAAACTTACACCAAGTTGAGATTTGTGAACATATGTTTTTAATTACAACTATTGTAAATGACTCAAATGCAACAGGGTTGCACATAACGTTCTACTCATGAAAAATTTGCAGTGAATGACATTTTGTCTAAAGCTGCCTTACATCTGGTCCCAATTAGGAAAAATCTCTTGAAACTCATGAACTGACTCTCCCATTTTTTACTCCTTTTCATACGTTTTTTACTGCTGCACGGAAAGGTCAAGTTTGTAAGACTTCTCACTCTAGTACTTTTTTTTTTTTTTTTTTTTTTATGCCCTTCCTGAGGCTGAGCCTCAAACGGGCTTACCCTACGAGCCCGTGAAGCGAGCTCATGAGGTTACGTAGCCTGTGGTGGGCGTATTCCGGTGCAATGGGATTGTTGCACCGGTCAGCGCACCTTGAGTAATACTGTTTTCGTTCTTTATTTTCTAAAACCACAAAGAAAACAAAATAAAATAAAATCTTTTCCTTAAATCTACTTTGTACAATCCTTACTATCTATTTTTTTTTTTTTTTTTGTCCTTATAGCTAGTATCCTTAATCTATTTACAATACTTACAGATCCGTTAACTATACTAATATCTTACTACTATACTTAAGTGCTATATTTACAAGGGGTGTGCATCCTCTATCCCCCTATAACTAAACTTATATCTAACCATAGGCTACTCAGTCCTACCTTATATCTATATGTACATATTTACAGTGACTCCTCTGGAACCGCCGATACGTCGTTGGCTTCGGGTGAGCCTTCCCGAAGACTCGGCTGCTCACCCCGCGCCACCCCCCTGGATATATTGAAGTGCCCGGAGCCTTGTACCCTTCTCCACTCCCCGACGAATCTGCAGAACGCGGTGTATCTCACTTCATCATTCACCAGCGACGGCAGGTCGGACTCGCCCAGGCTGTACTCTCCTATCGAGCGGAGCAGCCGTGCTCTAGCCGGTTCTAACGCATAACAAGAGAGCACGACGTGCTCCGCGGTGTCATCCTCTCCGCAATGAGGGCAGGACCTGCTTTCTGCCCTCTTGTATTCGTACAGCCTGGCACGAAATCCGCCGTGTCCTGTAAGCACTTGTGACACCCAGTAGTCTGGGGAGACCCAACTTGCCCTCAGCCTGTCCTGGACTGAGGGAAAGTACTTCCTCAGGGTGCTCCCCTTAGTCGTACCAGTCCACCTGGCTCCCCAAGCCTCTAGTACTAACCAGACTGAGCCCTTAAATTCTTTAACAAACAGTTATTTTTAAAGCATATTGAATCGACGACAAAAACTAATATTAGCAAACCCATATTTAAAAGAATAATTACTCACAGGCCGTTAACTAAGCAGAGTTATTCTTCGAACTCGCCGCATTAAGTAAATATAATGATAAAGTAGATTCAAAATTTTGTAAAAACGTATTTATTATAATAAATAAATTCACCCCATTATATATAATTATAGCAATGTAAATTGAAGATAGATAAAATAACAATAGATTGTTAATATATACAAACTAGTTTTAAGGGGATATATTGATTAGACATAACAGAAAAGCGATCGGTCCAGGTAGTGCGAAGCGACGCGGGAGGGACAAGATAGGGCACTATAAAAACCCTTTTCGGTGGCAGAGAGTGGAGATCATAAAAAACATCTTTCTTTACACCGGGTCAAGCCTCTAGCAGAAATACGTACGAAAGGGGTATGCAATGTGTCAAAAGACACCCATAGTTTGACGAAGATTGCCATAAACACCCTTCTTTACACGGGGTCGTACACAGGTCAGTTAAGAAAATGCTTGGAGAGGAGAAAGAGTTGAGATCAATTTTTGGGGACGGGGAGGATGCAGTATTGGGGAAAAGAAAGACAGAGGTTGGAGGAAAGTCTGACGAGGTGACTGGGCTAGGCTGGCTTGCTTCAATGGATACCGTTTTCAAGACACCGACCATGTGTAGAGACAATTTATATTAATATTTAACATATAAGTCTAATGTATTATATTCATCATTTTGTTTTTATTCATTTACATAAATCACTTATTTTTATCGTAAATTCAACTATACCTTACCTTTAGTCAATATCAATGACTGAATTCCTCCTATTTGACCAACACGAAATTTAGCTTCACAAGAAATTAGTTGTAATCAAAATCAAGTAGATAAACATTCTTAAATTTTATTTTATAATAACTACGCCAATGTAGTACCTTCGGAGTTTAATAGATTAATCAAAGTTTTTTTTTTTCCTCTTCCTGAGGCCTAAACCTCAAACGGGGTTTCCCCACAAGCACGTGAAGCGAGGACATTGATAGTTAAGTATTATAATACTAACTATTAGAGGTGGATGAGTATATTTTTAATTCAGTTCACCAATATAATGGTGAAGTGCAATTTTCTATTTTCTACTCTTGAAATATACATCTATCAGTTAAATAATCTTTGTAGAGGAGAGTATTTTAAAAGAAATGAAAGAAAAGCTTTATTGTGAAGTACAAGCAAAACACTGGTATATACAAATATTAAGAGTTAAGCTACTATATACTGGGTCGGGTGTTTAGGGACGAGTGTCTGGGAAACAAGTGTGAATAAGTGGGGACTGGCTTACACATATGTATAAGGGAAGGGTAGTTCCGGGAATAGGGAGCTAGGACGAGGAAGGATGCGGTCGCTTCCTTAAAAATATCAGTAACTTCCATGAAGTCATGAGGAAGGTATACACCATAAGGGCCTTTTAGCAATATATATAACATTAGGATTACAATATTCTTAGCATTATATAACTCATCGATATTTAATTATTATTTCTATTTTCTCCGAAATATTCATCTTTTAATCCAACTGAGAGACGATTCATATGTTGCCTTTCTAAGGAATATAGATTTAGGTTTCTCAGAAGGCTTCTTTGTGAAATCCTGTCGTAATACGTTATTGTCGCTATGTTTATTTTATATAATCGATGAAGGAATAAGATTTGGCCCCTTATTGATGTTTATTAGGCCCATTTTAACATATGTATCTATTTTATTTATTATTTAGATATTTTTAATAATAAACTATAATATTGTTACCAAGCGAAAGTCCGGATATCTACCATCATTTCTTTGCTGGTTGGACTTAACTGGTCCATTGTGATATATTTTTTTTTTTTCAATGCTGCCAGATATAGCGATTACGTATACAAACCATTTAGGATCAACAGAGCACAATATTGTTTGTTCTTGATTAACAAATCTTTCCATTTTGTAATGTAATGACCCACCATAGCAGGAAGGTTTCACAAGATTTTACTCATAGCTTTTGGTTAACAAGTATGAATGCTCAGAAAACATCACGGGATTATTATTCATGTTTTTGACAGCTTAATGTTGATTATTAAAACCTACAAAAAAGTATAACGTGTCGTTTCGATGGTAGGAAAAAATTTCATTAAGTTCATCTGGGAGATGCTTTTTGTCAGTTAGTTTTTAGAGCTTCTAACTCGTAACTTCTATCACACGTTCGTGGCAGAGAGGACATATTTTTTATGTTGAAGTTGACCTTTTTTCTTTGATGTCGTTGAAGTTTTTAAGTGCTTGAACTGCACACTTTGACCCTACTCTCACCAACGTCAAAAATAAATTTTCCTTTAATGTTGTGATATTAGTCGTTTAATTTATCATTAGTTAGTGTTATCACTTTTTATTGGATGGCTGTTAACCAAAAAAGTGCTGTTATCGCTGAACGTTTTGGAAACTTTAAAAACCAGGGACTTATGTGTCCTCCGGCCAGCTCTCCTCTAAGGTGTCCCTTTATACTCACTTAACTGACAGTATAGCTAAGAGCCTCCAACATTTTCAGAATAGGATAATGAGAAAAGTGGCCAGACTTACCTCTCTCGATAGGTTAAAGAATGCCGACTTGCACCCGTTGCTTGGAGTGCCGTCGGTGGGTGAGTTCACCCACCGGAGACAGATCAAATTTTCTGACTCGTTGCAGCACCTGACAAATCCAGTGTTTAACACTATGACCCCACACCCATTCCCATATCGATGGCAACAGGATGTCCGGGAAAACTAGGTAAAATTAGTTAGTTAGGTTAAGGTTAGTAATAGCAAAACTCATTTTTAAGGTTCTATGTATTCTGTGCATCAGCCTACCATAAAATCTTTGAACCTCACAGATTATAGATAATGCAGCTACGCTTCAGTAAATATAATTAGCACGATGGGCATTTGTGTAAATATTCCATATTGTGGAATATGTAACTCAATATATGTATATTGAGTAAAGGGTTTTGAAACTAAAAAAACCTAAGATTGTTTTATCAAAACTATAATATGTTTTCAGATATTAGTCTGTTCTGATCATTGCTACTGCTCTGTTCAACCAAGTGCCATAAAGGCTACATAGAGGTCCAATTTAATATTGGGAATTTAAACGTGGGGCATTACCTAATTACTTGGTGCCAATATAATATGTACTATTATATGTAATTTTGACCGTGTTATCAAATTAGAACCACTAACTAAATACAAAAACATTTGCTTTCATACCGTGCAGGATGCTGATAAAATAAATCATTATTTCATTTAGGGCTATAAGTATAAAAGTTCATAAAAGTTCTAGGGGAATTAATAAGTAGACTGATCGCTGTGTAGCGCCTGAGGATTGACAGAAGTGGGCTGTTGAAAGCGCTCGCTTTCAAAAGCTTAAAAGCTTTTAAAGAGAAACCAACACTATATTTTTCGAAACATAAACTAAACTCTTTTAAACGGTCATTAAAATCTTATCCGTAACCCTCGTTTCACTTCGGGGCTTTATCAGAACTCCCGGTAAATTAATTTTTTTAGAATTCGGCGGGTTTTGAGCCGCTGTGTATCTAACCACAAAAGATAAAAACGACAGCTCATTGCCGAGAGAGCATTAAAAGAAGAGCTGGGGGAGAAGGGGAAAAAATACATTAGCCTGTATCCATCTTCATCTTAATACGTGAGAGTAGTTTGATAAAGCGGGGGGAGGAGGGGGTGCGCCGTCTGTGATTGATGAAGCAGCTACACCGTCGGCTTATTGTTTAAAATGTTATTGTTTTATAGGGGTTTTGTTTAGGCAGGGGGTCCACCGGAGTTTGTTAAGTCAGCCAAATGGGAGTTTTTTTTTGTTTATTATCTTTGGGAATTGGACAGTTATGTACTCCCATTGTATTTGGAAGTGATGGGTCACGCGTGATCAAACATTTTTTGAGGCATCAATTCAAAATCGACTGATATTTCGCGTGGTAGTTTAATTGCACGCCCCGATGGCGATAACAAAAGAACTAGACCCGGTGTAAATAATTAAATATCAGAATAAATTAATTTATCTGGGTAATTAAAAAGAATCAATTACCATGTAAATCCGATAGAATAAATATTTTTCTACCTTTTTATTACGTTGGTCACGCCTGATCAACCATTTTACAAGACATCGTTTCGATATCATTTCAGTCCATCAACAATGATTAATAAAAAAGCACTTAATCAGACCCCTAGGAATCTACTTTTCTCCTTATCTAATTTGATCATTATTTAGTAATTTGTGCCGTTCGTCTGTGCAATCTATTCCCATGAATATGGTTGGCTCCCCATCACGCCAAATCTTAAAATCCATATTTAACCAGCACCTTAGTTCTCTTCAGTTATTCCAGCCACCAGTGGACTCTCACCATTGTACCGTAACTATCAACATCTACCGAGGCTTCCCACACTCCTTAATCCTCACACCACCTTCAAGCAAGTACTCCTAGTACAAGGATCCGCTCAACCCAAATATCTCTTTATTGTTCCCTCATCCTTAATCTTATAATTAGAAAGCTGAGAAAAAAAAAATCAAAAAAAAAATTTCAGTTATATACAACTTATATATCATATGGTGTATATATATATATATAAGTTATCGTCTCCCAGCTGTAGACGATCGAGAAAAAGGAATGAAGAAAGGAGGTAGATGATATAATAAGAAGGTTTGTTTTATAACTGGCTTTATTTTCCTCCTGATCCTCTATACACACGTTACGGGTTTGTTTACCCTAGGCTACAAGGTATTAGGCTTAACATTGCCGTACCGCTAGACGTAACTCCCCCCTACCAGTTTACGGACATTCCCCGTAAACTCCTAACATGTGACATCAGCTATGTATCTATAGCAACACAAAACAAAAAGTATACTCTGTTAATAAAAAAAATTTGAAAAGAAAAATGTCTTCCAGGTCCATCTAAAATCACAGCACAGACCCATATAACACAAAAAAAAACATAATAAACCAACAAAAAATATATATATATATAGGCCTCTCGGGACTGGTCACCTGTGACACACACCGGAGTTATGTTTCGACGACGGGGCTCCCAGCCTCCACCGCGGGAAACTTGAGCTGTTCCACATGTACCGTCCGCCGTTTGATCGGGGGTGTAATGCTTTCGACCGTGACCACGTTGTGTTCGCGGAGAGCGATCACTCGGAAAGGACCCTCGTACCGCACTAGTTCCTTACCCCTGTTCGACCCTTTTCTCCGGTACACGAGCGCGCCGAGTTTAAGATTGCCCAGAATATCGCGGACTTTGAGGTTGTCGCGCGCCACCCGTCGCCGTTTCTTATCCTGGAGCCTTCCCCGAACGGCCACCCACTGTTTCTTTAGCGCTATCTGATTACTTACTACCCGTGCGGCCAGTTCTTCATCGATCGCCGTACTCCTGCTATCGCGCCGGCATCTTCGAAGTCCAAACAGCGTCTCGACCGGAGAAAAACCGGTGGCAGAATGGATTGAGTGGTTATACGCGATGACTGCCTTTTCCATCGCCACGTTTGGTTCTAAGCCCTTCTCTCCATGGTAAATTCGTAGGTGGTCGCTAAGCGTGCTGTGCAGCCGCTCTACGTCTCCTCGACTCTTCGGGTGTCCTGGGGTGTTGAGATGCCAACGGATCTCTAAGGCCGCCGCCTCAGCCCTTATTTCGGCGTTATCAAACTCCCTACCAGCGTCGGAAGCTATCGTGTCTGGTACGCCATAAAATTGGCACCATGTGCGTAGTGCCCTTAGGACTGCTTCCGCTGATCGTTCTGCTATCAGATGGGCCATCGCTGTTTTGCTGAACCTATCGACAATGGTGACCCATTTGTATCCCCTCCATGTGAACGTGTCCACCTGCAAATCCTCCAACGGTTGGTCTGCCGTTGGCGTCTCCTCCTGTATTGCTCTGGGGGGGTGGCGATCATATTTCGTGGTGAGGCATGTGTCGCAGGTACCAATAACTCTCGCAATCGTGTCTTTCATACCCAACCAGAAATATCTCCTCTTCAATGCTTGCAGGGTAGCGTCGATTCCCCGGTGGTTTGTCTTCCCTTGGTGGAATGCAAGGGTCACTTCTCTCTGCCGCGTTTCTTCTTTTACTGTCTCCACCTTCAGGGTACATCGGACGAACGTACGATCGACTCCGATCCTCTCCGTCCTCCATAGGCGTTTGATGCGTCCCCAGATGGTCGCATTTCCCACGTACATGTGGTGCGTTTTCCCTGGAGTAGATGCGTCCTTCAGAGCGCGGCAAATCGTATCGTCGTTTATCCCCGGTGTCGACCAGATTTTGACGATGTTGCAGTGGCCGTACTTCTCAGATTCCATCTTGAAGAGCCCAGAAGTTTTGGTGAGCCAAATGATCTGGCGCCTCTTGTCATTTATTATGGCGTCGAGGTCCTCAATGTCCGAGGGTCTATCCCCCACTGAACTCCCGTCACTCGGAACATCATTGGCTGGAGCCCCCTCCCGCTCCCCTTCCTCGCCGGGTGACCATTCCTGGACGAATTGGTGGGTGTCACGTGATGGTCCCGGAATCTCCTCTTCGATCGCATTCACGACCAACGCGCGGGATAACCAATCGGCCACGACGTTCTCCTTCCCCGGTTTGTAAATAATGTCGATGTTGTATTGACTGAGGAACTCCTTCCATCTGGTAATCCGCGCTGATGACTCTTTCATTTTTCCCACCCATTGGAGGGGTCGATGATCTGTTTTAACCCGAAACTTCCTCCCGAATACGTAGGGCCGGAAGTGTTCTATCGCCCATACGATACCCAGTAATTCGCGTTCTAGCGCGCTATATCTACTCTCGGATTCAGTAAGGCGTCTGCTAGCGTATGCTATTGGTCGCTCCCCCCCGTCGCGATCCTGCGAGAGTACCGCCCCCAACGCGTATTCACTCGCATCTGTGGTAATCATGAAGGGGAGTGCAAAATCTGGAAACGCTAGTATAGGCTCTTCCTGTAGCCGCTCCATGCAACGTCTTATATTGTTCTCCATTACCGGGGTAATGACGACTTTTTGTCCTTTTTTAAGGAGATTGTTAATAGGGACCAGGTACTCCGCCATTTCTGGAACGAATCTGCGGTAGTAGTTCAGGGATCCGAGTAAGCGCCGGATTCCTTTTACGTCTTTCGGGATAGTCATCCGCTGGATGGCCTCCACCTTCCCACGATCGGGTTGCACTCCCTCTCTGGAAATTATGTGGCCTAAAAATTTCACCTGCTCTTGTCCCAAAAGCGACTTCTCCGCAGACAATTTCAGCCCGAATTGCTTAATTCTGTCAAAAACCTGTCGCAGATGGTCCTGGTGTTCTACCTCATCTCGACTGAAAACCAGGAGGTCGTCCATATATATCTGGCAAAACGACTCCCCAATCCCTCTTAAAAATTCGTCCATCAGCCTCTGGAACGTTATTGGCGCGTTTTTCAGCCCAAACGGCATTCTGGTGAATTCGTAATGTCCCCGCTCGAACGTGAATGCCGTTTTGTGTTGGTCTCCGCGACGCATCCGAATTTGATGGTAACCCGCCTTCAGGTCCAGTGTACTGAATACCTTTGCTCCACTTAGGCGGTCCAGGATGTCTTCAAAGCGAGGTATGGGGTATTTTTCGTCTATAGTATTGTCGTTTAATTGCCTGTAGTCTATTACTACGCGATATTTTTCGTCACCGGACGACCCTTTCTTTTTCACTGCCCACAGGGGACTGTTGTATGGAGACGTACTATCTACTATGATGCCCTGTCGTTTCAATTCCTCGATTTCGTCCCTTATATGCTGTCGCAGCGCCTGCGGGTATCGTCTCTCTTTGATATATATCACTCTCTCCTGCTTCAGTGGGATCTCATGGAACGTTTCCCCCGTCACTCCCAGTTTGTCCCCTTCGTTGAAAAATATATCGGCATACTCTCGCCGAATAGCGCGTTCCCAGTTGTCCTCCCGATCGATCGCTCCGATTCGCTCCTTCCCGTCCCCCACGGTTCCTGTACACCGGCATAACATTCTTCCCAGTCTAATATCCCATATTCCGTTACGGCACTTCACTCTTGCTCCTACCCTTCCCAAGAGATCGCACCCTATGATACCATCGTACTCGCGCGGCATCTTCCTAACCACGTGTATTTTCAAATATTCCCCATTTTTCGCCCACCTATCCAATCCCATCGTCAATTCGCCTTCGATTTTACACGGCCCTCCCAGGGTGATAAGCTTGCACTCGCATGCCTGAATCCGCGACGACCCCTCGCCCACACACAATCTGTCCGCCGCTTTCCTGCTGAGAATAGTACAGGAGCTCCCCGTGTCTATCAAGCATCTCACTCCTCTCGCCACTCCAATAATGGGTATACGGCCGTAATTCCCTCTGACGCTATAGTTTATTAACGTGCGGCCACCCCTCTGCCAGCCCGCTCCTCAGGCCACCGCTTGCCGTTTCCTTCCTCCTTCCGTGCCATATCGTCTGCTTCTTACGTAGTCCCTGTCGTCCTCTGCAGTCTCTCCTCTTCTGCTCCTGGGTTCATCTTCTTCTTCTTCTGTCTCCGACGCTCCCGTAGTTTTTGACGATTCGGAGGGGGTTCTGGTTCTTCTCCATACCCTCTGTGCGTTTACCTCCATCGGTTCCGGCCTATACCTCTCTGTTCGCTGGAAAATGTATGGACACTGCCTCGCGATGTGTCCCTCAATTCCGCATTCAAAACATTTTGTTCGCGGGCACTGCGCCACTAAATGTCCAATTCTTCCACATCCGTGACATTTTCTGTCCTCCTTCCTCCCGCTGGGTCTCGGTCTCCTTTGGCTAAGTCTCCTTCCTTCAACCGCCGCCCCTTTTTTCTCCGCATACCGTTGATCTTTCCTCTTCCATGCCTGTTGCGGCATTCTCGGCCTCCTGTACATCACTTTGGACCACCCTGCCTCGTCTGCCTCTAATTTTTCTTCTTCCTCACGGGCACTAGTGTCCATTAAATCTTGGGCGCACTCAATGAACGATCGGTCTCCCGGTAGACTATCTTTCTTGCCGGTATCCCTGGCCAACTGTACCTTCAGAATGGTCGATAGGAATGCCATCCGGCCTTCCACTTCCGCTAGGTTCACCGTTTCTCTCATTTTTTCCGTTATTTTGTTAAATTTTGCCAAGAGTTCTCCGGCGTACTGCCCTTTCGTTTGATTGGGCCGTCTGGTCTCCCTGAACATCTGGAAGATGTCCTCTTCTGGTGTCCATCTGCCTCCCCCGTATGCCTTCTTTAGTCGTTCTTTTACCACGGTCCATGGGGTGTCTTCGTCGGCCTGTATTAGGTTTAGTACGCTCCGTTTTATTCCAAACACTAGGCCCGCTTTGATTGATTTTACGTCACCAGGGTCGAGTAAACCCTCACTTGCCTTCGCCTCTACTCTTTCCATAATCCTATCCCCACCTTTGATGAAATGGTTCAATTCGCCTAACTCTCCTGAGAATCTCTCTAGGTCCGATATTGTTCTCTTCAGGTCCTGTGACGTCGCCGCTCGCACCTTCATCCAAGCCAGGGAGTTTGCATGAGCTTCGGCCATCGTTTCCCTAGGTAATTCGGGCACTTCGAAAGCCGCAGGCCGTAATTCTACCATGTAACTAGGTCACTTTTTCCCAATAAAACAACTGGAAAAAAAAATTAAAATTTTACTCACAGTTGTTTACCAGAATACTCGTAGTTCCCGGGTTTCGGCACCAGTTATCGTCTCCCAGCTGTAGACGATCGAGAAAAAGGAATGAAGAAAGGAGGTAGATGATATAATAAGAAGGTTTGTTTTATAACTGGCTTTATTTTCCTCCTGATCCTCTATACACACGTTACGGGTTTGTTTACCCTAGGCTACAAGGTATTAGGCTTAACATTGCCGTACCGCTAGACGTAACTCCCCCCTACCAGTTTACGGACATTCCCCGTAAACTCCTAACATGTGACATCAGCTATGTATCTATAGCAACACAAAACAAAAAGTATACTCTGTTAATAAAAAAAATTTGAAAAGAAAAATGTCTTCCAGGTCCATCTAAAATCACAGCACAGACCCATATAACACAAAAAAAACATAATAAACCAACAAAAAATATATATATATATAGGCCTCTCGGGACTGGTCACCTGTGACACACACCGGAGTTATGTTTCGACGACGGGGCTCCCAGCCTCCACCGCGGGAAACTTGAGCTGTTCCACATGTACCGTCCGCCGTTTGATCGGGGGTGTAATGCTTTCGACCGTGACCACGTTGTGTTCGCGGAGAGCGATCACTCGGAAAGGACCCTCGTACCGCACTAGTTCCTTACCCCTGTTCGACCCTTTTCTCCGGTACAGTCCACCAGTTATCGTCTCCCAGCTGTAGACGATCGAGAAAAAGGAATGAAGAAAGGAGGTAGATGATATAATAAGAAGGTTTGTTTTATAACTGGCTTTATTTTCCTCCTGATCCTCTATACACACGTTACGGGTTTGTTTACCCTAGGCTACAAGGTATTAGGCTTAACATTGCCGTACCGCTAGACGTAACTTATATATATATATATATATATGGGAGAGATGCGTACATTATTACATGAGCTCCTCTTGTCTACCCTTATTTTAGTTTTCTAAAATTTAATTTTTTGATTGTAATTAACTTTTGTTAAATACTTTACTTATTATCTGGGTCATTGTCTTTGTCTAGGAATATGTCCCTTGAGTGAAGATTTAATTTGAATTTACTTTCAATTATGGCTAATTATTAGACATTAGACGAGCGGATGCCATAATAACATTCAATAATAAATAGGAAATTTAGGAAAGCTTTATTTAGAACTGCATTAATTATTAATATCTATTTTATAATTATAAATTTAAAATTGACTTTGAATGAATTGCAATATAAAATAATAAATTAACACTATAACCGAAAGTTATGTCACAAGAAATTTATCAATATGACTAGTTTAAAATCACAAATTGACTAACCCAAATATAATTGTATTTGAATATAATTGATTTCGTTGGATATTCACGAGAATAAAAATGCGTGCTTAATTATTCAAGAATTCTTGACCAGCGGAAGTTGTATCTCTTGAGAGCAGACAGACGTTAGGCTGAAGATACCACACCGGCTGGAGACGGAAGACCACCCTTTCCTGGTTTACCCTTGATATCTCATCCTCTGTTCTCAAATTTCATTTGCATATAGCATTGTCACCTTCGTGAAGACCGACAGTCGCTGTCTTGCCTTTTGTAGTCTTCAACAGCTTCCAAAACTTTCTGTGATCTCCGTGAGTGCTACGAAGTCTCTCATACCACTGCGCTGTTTTCCAGAGTTTCATCAAGCCCCGGATCTGCGTTGTGAGAGAATTCACAACGACCTTGGCTTGCTGATCTCTCGTCCTGTACCATCTATTCTTCCAATTATGGCGCGAGGCAATAATTTTAAGAATGTGTTCTGGAGGTGGTCGCAGAGACGGTGGCATGGGAGTGTACTTCGGGATCGCAGTGTTTGCTGCGTCTATGATCACATCAGTTATGAAAGTTAGTTGAAGATCTACTTCTTCTTCCGTGCGGAGAATTGGCACCGTATGCAGGTTGTGGTAAATCTGCGACCGATACAGATCCCAGTTGGCACGACGGTAGTCGTATCTCGTGGGGCGAGGGGTCGCCACTTTACCATCCACTGCATACAGTACTGGCCCGTGGTCAGACGCAATAAAGTCAAGGGCGGTGCAACTAGTGATACGATGGGGTTGTTTTGTCAGTAGTAAGTCAATCGTCGAAGTAGCCTGCGGGTTACCTCTATGTCGAAAAGTAAAAGTCTGGGGGTGAACGACCGTAAACGGCGTTCTCAACAGGAGTCTCCCAGCCATGTTTGTTACGGTGTTATACCACATCGTGTGTCTCGCATTGAGATCTCCCACCGCCCAGTGGTTAGATCTCTGCGAACATGCGTTTAGCAGGGCTGAGTACTCCTGGAGAGATGCGTACGGTCTCCTGTATAGAGCGGTAAGGTAAATGGGTCTCCCCAAATTTACCTTAACTGTCAAGTGGTGAAGCTTGGGATCAGTTGTAGTCAGTGGTGAAGCCACTTTCTTCCAATTGATACCATGGCGTATAGCAATTAGAACGTCTCCGTATCCGTTAACCCTTTCAATGGCAGTTGAATAACCTTTAATGTGGAACGATTGTGCAGATACCCTAGTGTCTGTCAAAACTACAATATCTGGTCGGTAGAGCGCTAACAACACTTCTACCTCATCTATTTTGGCCAGGAGACCATCAACGTTAAAATTTAATATTTGGTGATCTACCATTGTTGTTGATTTCCAGATATTATAGCCATGAACATTTGGCTACATAAATCTACTAGGGAAGTAACCCATTTCGGTCCGCATTCAAGTTCTTGACGCTGGTCGTTTGTCAAAAACTTTAGCCTAGGATCTAGGTACTTACATTTAAAATTGTCTCCCGATGTTCTAGGAGCCGTTCTCGACGAGGTGAGGGCCGCTCTCGACGTGGAGGGGCAGCTCTCGACGTGGAGGGATGTGCCGGTTCTTGATTTCTGTCCTGGAACAGCGGGTTCCTCCAAGCGCTGGTGGATGGCGGTGGAGCCGGCCTCATTCTTGGCTCGTTCTGGCGGCGTTTCTTCTGCTGGGGCTGCATTCTGTCGAGGGCTGGTTTCATTCTGGCTAGTATTTCCTTTCGCTTTGTGCAGCCTCTGTAGGACGCCGGGTGAGCCTCGCCACAGTTGGAGCACTTGAGCGGGGTTGAATCAGCTCTGATTTTTTTTTCTTTTTTTTTTTTTTTCTAAGCTCTCAAACTTATAAAAATAGGAATGTGGGAAAAATAAGGAAAATTATTTTTGGTTGGAAAGTGCCTTTTACTAAGGGGAGACCCCTATATCAGCTCTGACTCAGATCGCGAGGCTTATATAGCCGGGTCGCACTGGAGGGGATGGCTCCCCACCAGGCGGCTAGAGAGGAAGTGAGGATGGGCCCCCTCTACAGACTCCTCCCCCTATTCTCACTGACGTCATAATCTTTATTAATAAAAAAATATGGACATATAGATAGGTATAATATGAGAAGAGGGGAACTATTAATTATTTATGATTAAGAGGTGGTCACAACAATGACATTTATTACTTGGAGTTAAAACAAATGTTTTTTTCTCTATAATTTTGAGTAAGACATCAAATTAAAGATCTTGACGTCCTGATAATACGAGTATGCCCTGCTTGCAGGATGTTTAATAGACAATTACAGCAAAAAGTCATTAAAACTGCCTATAAAATAGTTTTCACGAGCGTATGTACATCACGCAAGCATCGCGCTAGACACGTTTTTTTTTATTTCATACCTGTTTTCTGTTGTCTTTTACTGGAGTCAGAGTGTGTCGTATAATTTCCCTCTCTCCGTCCCTCGGCCATTAACTTATACATAAACGTATGTACGGGTATTACAGATTTGTGATTTTTTAATTGATGGTTGATAACGAACGTTTTAAAGCAGAATTGGTTTGAGATTGTAACAAGTTTGTAGTTATTGAACTGTCGTGTCTTTCGGCTAATGCGAAGGTCGTAAATATATCTCTTTATTGGGAAAGTAACGTATTATAGAAAATTTATTGGTTATTATAGGTTGTTATTTTGATGATTAATGATAATGGCTGATATAATTATGTATCTATATACCATTCGCTATACAAGTCATTTCATTCTGCTATTTTTTAGTTTTTGGGAAAGGGGAACAGCATACACATAGATGCTATCTTATTTATCATTCAGGATGGACTACAGGCACTGTTTGCTTAGAGATTTTTCCTCTAAGCATTTAATATGTATGTAAGAATTTAATATGTAATTCAAAAAGTGAAAGAAACCTATGAGCATTTACTTCCAAAGAAACATATGACTAAAAAAGAGAAATATGTAAAATCGTAAATACATTTACTATCAGTCCTTATGGATATTTGTACAGTTTTTTTATAGTTAAAATTCTGTAGTTACATAGAATATTTTATTTGTCTATTACATTTATGTAATTCATAAGTAGTTTTTTCTAAGGGTGGTTTGGTCAAGTATTTTTCTACCAGTATACTTTTCCAAAAAATCTTTGAAATGTGAGTAGTTAATTAATTGGCACACACAAATATTTTTTAAGGTAACTGACGTGATGTACATGCAGATGTAGTTAAGAAAGGTTGTTGAAAACTTGACTTTCTTTATGTCTTGTTGTAGCTGAACTACTTGGAAACGTCGGGCAGTCCAAATTGGTTTATTACAGCACCAAACATATAAAATTCTCAAATCACTATTGAATGAATGTTTTTTTTCAGAAAATCTAATAATCTTGGCCATTAGGTCTTGTTTTCGTTGACAGTTTTAGCATTGTTTACCAATCTCTCTTTAATGTTTATTGTTATAAATCACAGCTTGAACTGAAGAGACGGAGCATGGGATTTCATGTATTCAGACAAGTAAAAAATTATTCCAGTCTAGTTATCTAAGAAAATCAGGAATCCGATGTATATTATCGTTTTTCTGAATTTTTGTTTTTTATGTGAAAGTGACTAATTAATTTTTAATTATAAATATGCGATTTAACTGTAATATTTGTAAAATAAAATTAACCTAAATTTACTTAGTGTTGTAATCGATGGTACAGTAAATATTTTTCCAAGGGAAAATATGTTAATATGTATAAATCCCGAGTAATCAATAATAAAAAAAAAGAAGAAAAAAACCCTTTTTGCTTCAATGTATAAATGTTCAATTACTTACTGATAATCTCGCCTGGTGTGGTTTTCAACAAGTTAGCGCTGTGTGAATGTGACCGTTATCGATCATAGAGGCAGCGCCCACTTAAAACCGTGGTATAGTCAAGGTTTAACAGCGGGTTCCATAACTAATAGTAAAGATAAGAGCTCGATTATTTTTTAACAGGTAAGTGGATCTTGATAAGGTAGAACCAGAATGCTAACTACTGGTTTATTCATACCCGAGGCTCAGCACCAACTTTATGTTTGCTTTCGCCCTAATTACTTTTCTGGGCAAACTCGGGGCTGTGTTACACTTGCCGCCTCTGAGGATTTTTAGTAAATCCACTACTCGCTTAATGGAAGCAAGGGGAATTTTCGCAACATTAATAGATTTTTATCCCGCCTTTACACTCTCTTATTATCAGTATATTTGTCCATCACGATAGTTAATTACACAACTGGATATCGTGAGGCTGATTGGTAATTACTGGACCGGTGCACTATATGCTGATTAAATATTTTATTGGACACAGTTGGCCAAGTGGGTTGACATATCAGTCTAATAATGTCTTTATTAGTTCTCTATCACATCGATATTCGCTGATAGCAATTGTGTTGCTGACATAAATATGGCCGGACTTTATTGTTAGCTATCCTTTTATGATTCATAAGGTGAGCTCCATCACATTTCAAACATGCATATACAATGAATGTGTAATGTACATTATACCTTTGTAACAATCACAAATCATAGCGTAAAATTGTACAAAATGCAACCAAGCTACAGGAGATATAATATTGACCTGTTGTAAATAGTTTCATTTATATAGAATCTATATTCAATTCCATAAGTTTTATAAGGCTAAAACGTAGGTTATCCGTTAAAGTAGATGTAATGTAATAAAAGAAAGACGGAATACAAAACAATTATTATCACAATGAATTTGTTTCGATGCATCCGAAATTTTAGGTCATTTATAATTAAGCAATTATCAAGACAATGAAGAAGTTATTCAAAAAATATTCTAATAACTCAAGGTGATAAGATTCTAGCACAGGGTATAAAATGATGGAAGTGCCCATGGCCATCTGCACTCAAATTCAAAAAAAGAAAATTATTTTAATTACTTCCATCTGATGCCTCTGATACTTTATCTTTAATTCAATTGTAAAGAAAGTATACCTAAACATTGTGTTTAAATTTATTACTTTCTTAGGTTTTTTTTTATGTTGGTTTTATTTTTATTGCGTATACTATGGAATATTACACGTAGGAATTAATCATAACTATCTACTATCTAATATACACCTGATACTCACAAACATTTTGTTGTCATTGTAATGAGTTAATTCTAGGGAAGCAATACATTTCATATCCTATTCAGGCTATAGAAAATGAAATAAAGTTTGATGCTATAAATCAACTGGTTATTTATGTTTTACAATTTGATGGCTGGCACGATCGGATGAAATGGTCCTTGTAATCCCCCCAGCCCTTGGAGGAGCCCTTCTTAAATAGTGCTGTGCACTTTACGGGGCCTGATGCGGCCCATATGAGCCAAGATAAGGCGGCGAGGAGGGCCCATAAAAGATACCCGACAGTTTTTATGCTAAACCGGGCTGCCATGTTCGCTACTTATCGTCTAGTGGCTTTCTTCTACCACCCGGCACCTCCGCTATTTTCAAAACAACCCCCCAACCCCCAACCGATGCTATCGGAGAGTTTCCTCGATCCGGGGCATTTCCCTCTCTACTTAGCCCCACTAAGATTATAGCCTACCTCGTTCTTCTCAGTGTTGAAGTGGTATCATCATCTCTATTGCCGGTCCACCTTAGTGGATTAACTTCTTCTGCTGATCGAAATCATTGTGAAGAACATAAAATCGTCGGATAAAAAGACGATGGAGCAAGAGTATCGTTTTACTTTCGTTTGCGGTTCTACAGCCCATCAGGAGTCATTGCCTCCAATATTAACTTCCACCTTGAGTCCTGAGTCTGCTCAGACGTTATACAGTTCTATATCCTGAGTAGATATTTGTCATCTCGTGCCGCACCGTCTTGTCATCTTAACTTATGTCCCCCTGTTTTCACATTGGGCGGCCCATATCAACTCTCATAGGATCTTTTTGGGAATTCTGCCCTACATGTATATATACGACCCATCATGCCCATGTGTGTCTAGAAGTTAAAAGATCAATATACAAATATACAGGACTAGGTGATGGGGCTCACCTGCGGATTACAAAGAGGGAAACACTAACTAAAACTTAAAAACTAGAACTAAAGACTAAAGCGTTCCTGCCTCGACTGCATTCTGCCATCGCCAGGTAAACCGAGCGGGGGTTATCGTACTAAATACTGGGTTCGTCGTGTATTGCAACGAATCGAAGAATTTGATATGTCTGCGTTGAACGAATTCATCCACCGTAGGCAGATCAAAGACCTCGTGAAGCTCACTGTTGCTCCGTTGCTATGTATACCTATGATATTAATATTGATCATATTATCGTCATCAAAGAATGCAGCCCTTTTTTCATTTCACATTAATTAATTTATTATGAGCCGTCTTAATTAACCATTGGTTGATTTTATTTCAGCACAATTTTGGGCATTAAACAAGGTTTTCGGCTCATCACAATCTTCTAAGAATTATCTTCTTCGCATCCGACCTAAGGCCAACTCGTACAGCTCCCGATAAATATTTTTCCATGTTATCCTACAGTAGGGATGCTTCTTGTATATTGTGCAGGTGCCGTTTGTTATTACAGGACGAATCAAGGTCTTTGTCGGGAGAACCAAAAACAGACCTGTTAAAGCTCTGGAATGTCCTATACTCAGCTACTAGAATTCCTATGAAGAAATTTCACGGGCCAGAAGTTAAAGTTTTATTAATCCTGAGAACCAATGGAGTCTTGCTATCTTGCTAATAATACGGTGCCATCAAGTTTTTTACTCTCAACTACGTGCTCCGTACACGTACAAAATAGATGAAAAAATACCATCTGGGAACATGAGATTAAGTAAGCTGTAACAAAAAATGTTTCGGAACTTACAAAATCTCCGGCTTTTTATCAACTTAATGATGCTTCTGACTGGCGAACCCTCCCCATCGTCCTATTATCCCTTTCTTCTTCATTGTGGATCCCCTCCCTCCCTAAACGCTCGTTTCCAGCATAATCAAGTAAAATCATTCAATTATATAAATCCAATTAGTACAAATCTGAGAAATTCGCGAGACACAAATAATATTCGAAGAATACTTCTTCAACATGTCTCAAGGATCATTATGCAACTTACAGAACTACTCAGTAACTGCTTTCAAGCAGGATACTTCCCAAAAACTAAGAAACAAGCTCACATATCCCCTCTTCTAAAACCTAAAACTGTCTACAATAATGACGATTACGGCTCGTTTCGTAAAATATTATACTACCTATAAGATCATTGCGACGAACTGTCATAATTACCATTCGATCCAACTCTACAGTACACCCTCTAACAATAGTTTGACATTCGACATATCACAATATTTAAACAAAAAACAGTTAACGATGGACAGCGTTCACGGCAACAATCTCCTAAAAATAATCAACTTCTCACCTTATTTGACAGACATTTTAATTTCATTTTCAAAAACACTTCCTATTCTACTACATAATGAAAAATTCCGCCCCTCCCATACTCCAAAACTCAACACTGACCAACCAATTCTATTGGCAACAGATAAAATGTTACATATTAAAAAAAAAAAATGTTATTATTTAACGCTTTACAAGTCCATCAAACGGAATTAAACATTATTTATAACAAAATTCATGCAGTTCTGATGGTAAATATATCTAGCCTATCTACTATAGTTAATTTTCTTTATACTACTTGAATTTACTGGTTGGTAGGTTGTTGGTTTTTATAAGCGTAAAACCAAGTGGGGCTGGTTTACGAACACTTAACCAAACTCCGGGCTCCCAGAAACTGCCCTACAGATTTATTATTCTTAGGGGCTTATCATTATATTATGTTATTAATAATATATTATTCTGGCTGGGTGGATAATGTGGTTAAAAAAATAGCCTCTACCTAACACTTGCAATAGAAATACAACAGTACGCATGGTGAAATATAAACATTATTGAGGTGGCAATTGTGGTGTGAAGGTTACAACAGGTTTTTTGTGTGAAAGGCAACAACGTTTTGGAATGTATGATTTGGTTTGTCTGCTTTTGATACTCTTAATGTTATGTTAAGAGTATTAAAAGTGTTCTATTCTACTTCTACAGTTTTGTGGTCTTGGAAACTTTCCAAATGCTCCTGACCTCTGGAAATTTGACGTTTCTTAGATAGTGCTCATCTAGAATATCAATTTATAATTATTTTACCTGTGTTCAATAATATTGTCTATGCACTACTAATAGGGGAGAAAAAAAACTTTCCTGTATCTTTTTGATTACAAGTGTTGTAATATTGACGGAAACTGATACTGGCTCAGATACTGACTGATATAAGCTCAGGATCCAGTTTTGGACCTAAAGCGACTGTGATAGTTTGTTGTTAACTGTGGATTGGGTTAGCGATCCATTAAAGTGCTGTCACAGCCGGTTCGGCACAACTCCGATTACCTTCCAGCACCTTCGTAATCGTGTTTAACTAATTAACCAATAATCGTCCATTAGTACCACCGACGCTATGCACGCAGGATTCAATCTTCGCAAATGTGTAACATCAGCAACATCAGAACATGGCCTACGACTTTCATTTTTGCTTAAATTACTACTGGATCGTAGATTGAATGATTTTTTAAATATGTTTTCAGATATTTTTTCAAATGCAGCAGCCCACTTATTGCCGTATTTAACTCTGGCCCTAGTACGGGTGAAGTATAATTATACAACTAACCATAATTACCTCTTAATTAAAAACTAGATCTTACTATTAAAAGATGTGCTATTATAACGATTAAACGTTATAATATATAATATTACTTGATCTAAGTAATTAATTGACTATAATCATAACAGTGATATAGTTCATATAACCACTTACACTTAGTGCCAAGGGAATTTAGATTGATGTGTAATTATCACTTAAGAAATTAACTGAACAGTTCATAAGGAACAAGAATTATTGTAAAAAAAGTTACTGAAGTTACAACCACTATACTGGCCCTTCGATCATTGGAGTATAAAGTATTTATCCCAAATCCATAAAATTTTAATTAAACCTCGTCTATGCGTCTGTCCGTCTGTGCTAGTTTTTGTGAGTGACTTACAAAAAATAAATATAACACAAACATCCTATAGGACATTGGAGCATCAAAACTATTTTCAATACAACATGAGTATCATTATTGAATTGATTACTTCTTTTTAAATTTATATGATTACACGTTGCACTAATTCTCATCAACGCGTGGTTTAGACCTAGAGTTTTTAAAGTTATAAACAGACGTGAAGATACCATAAACCACAAATGTACATATACAGTAAACCTGAGCGTGGTACCCAAACAGGGGTGGGGATAACTTCTGGGTATATAAATCTTAACATTAAACTCGGTCGGTACCCTTATTTACTGATTGCGGTCAGCGTACCTCTTCTATGATGTGACCAGCTGACATACAGTGAACCGAATACAGCAACTAGTATAACATTTAGTTAAAGAAGAACTTTGAGCTCATTAAAATTAACGAATGAAACTGCAGTAAAATGTCAATTCATCAGTTAATTATTATAGTTTGATGTAATTTCTCAATAGATTCATTCCTTTTAATAACTAATAGACCATTCAATTATAAATCGAATGTATGGTTTATTGTTATTAATACATAACTGGGTAATCTCTCCAGGAATAAAAGACAAAGTAAATTAACATTCACTATTATTAAATTAATTGATATTAGCTACGTCAAATTTGACTTCCCGAAGAAGGACTTACAATATTATACAAATTTGAAGTAAGTAGGCAACAATATGCATGAGCAATGCAAAGTCCAAAAATAAAAATAAAACAATTTTGAGCGATTGTTTTTTTCAAAGGGTAGGAGTAGTTTTAATTATCTAATATCAGTTGTGAAGCACCACTGTCATGTAAATTAACTATGAAGTTTTTATAACGACAATAGTGCTATAACGGTAATTATTCCTAAATGCTCCTCTCACTTGTAAAGGGCAACGTTGTTTCATTTAGGTAAAAGCTCTGCATTGTAAAAAGGCGCTTGGTTTCTCCACTATCCGTGTTTTGTTGTTTCAGACGAAAGAACCCATTTTTTTAATCATTCTTTCTTCTTTCCGCTGATTCTTGCCAATTTTACAAATGAAATTGAGATTGACGCGATCGAGCTTCACGGTTTAATCACAGTTGGGGAATCGTGCCGATCCTATCTTCACGGTTCTCCTAAAATAATCAATATTTTTTCACAACGAACGTGCAGACATCACAGGCTAGGGGATTAGGCAGCCGGGCTTATGGGTCCCATCTTGCCTGGGAAAACCATTGGGAGGTAACCTATCTAAGTTCCGTTATTAATAATCATAACATAACTCGATCGCATATCTAGGTAATCCATTTTAATTGATGATTAAATTAAACCAGGCATATACATATAAAAAAGGTAAATTCTTCTGAACTGATTAAATCCTAGATTTCTGCTATTCGCTCTCAAAATTTTAATATCCTACAATATGGTATGAATGAGAGCATTTATCTTAATTACTTATTGCCTTATAAAAGGCAGATTGTAATTATAGCACAATAAAGGAATATAATAAAAAAAAAAAAATATAAGAAATTTAAGTTATATTCAAGAATTTATGCATACATCACCCTTTTAACATTAAAGAAAAAAGTAGCTGAACCAGTTAAAATTGTTCGAACGGCATTAGATAAGCAATTTTTATGGTTTGCTCACGAATCTTTATTTTTTTTAAATTTTTATGTACTTGAAAGTTGAGTCCTTCACCATGGTGGAAAAATTAAAACGTGTAAACTCCGCAAAAACTAGCTGTGTTTGGTGATTAAAGGTTACTTTCTAGATAAGACAGCTAGACCTTCTCACAACAAACACAGCTAGCTAGATCATCAGCTGGAGTTTACATCTCCCCCCCCCCCCCTGAGATCGCTTTTCCCGGAGGAAGACAAAAGTGACAATTTGCTACCGTGATAGTAATTTGATATTTTATTCTTTTTTCCACAGCCAACTTCATACATAGATGATGATATCCTCTTTAGAATCCTAAATGGTCCAATTCGCACTTAATCAGTCTTCCTTCTGTTCAGTTAAATCCTTAATATTTTCAGGAAAATATCCTTAATATTAAACTATAATATTAAGCAGTCTTAAAATACATTGAAATGGGCATGACTTTTTTTTCAAATGTAATTTTTTCCTATACCTTCTGTTATTATATTATACAATACAATTGTCAGTATATAACGAGGTAATATATACCTTTAAAATTTCATAATAATTGAATCCTTTTTACGAGCAGTACCTAGAACGTACGTCTCAAAATAGAGCCACTACAGAAGACTAATAATAAAGGTGAATTGTATTGATTATTTTTAGTGATTTGGAAGAAACTTTGTATAGTAGTAGTAGGGGATGACAGACTGAAGGGGCTATGAAGAAGGTTCATTACTGGCAATGATTGAGGTGATCACTCTGCCCTCGATAGGCAAGATCTTCTTCCATACAATAACACTTAGCAACACTGTCAGCGAGGTGATGGGCTATCGAATTGCAACAGTCGGGAGCGGAACTGTGATACATTAACGGACATACTAGTAGTGACAGGCTGATCCCCCCTGTGTTTATGTAGGACGTGTTTATGCTCACCAACCATATCTCAGGGTGGCCTTTGTGGCAGCTGTCGGCAGACGGAAACAGGAGAGCAATCGGGTTTATGCTTCTTGCGTCACCAGTAAATTCTAGTCATTAACTAGAGTTCGGTACTGCCCTTAAAAGATTAATTTAAATTTTCGTTTAGATTTAAAAGTGAACTTACATAAATTGGCTGGATGGCGGGGAAACAAGTCACAAAGAGCAGTGATACGCTTTATTTTCATTACTGAGCCTGTTGGTATATTCTATATAATGCTTATATAATAATAATAACACGTGAAAGAATAATCGAACTGAAATATCGAAGGTGTATTCCACGCTACACACTATGTGCATATCAAATAGTGCTTATGCAGTGTAGATGTGATGTTATTTATTGAAAGTAAATAGAAAAAGTACAATTCCAATACATATAAAAACATATTCCTATATAGTAATGCACAAGTTACTTGACATAACTGCTTTCCAGCTTGCAATTTATCGTGTACTTGAATACTTATAGTGGTGGAAAAGCATAAGAAAGTTTAAGAAGATAAATGAATCTAGGCCATACATCTCTATAAACCATTGAAATTGAACCGGGATAGTTCAGACCTGCAGTTTGGATGACTTGAATTTTCAATGGCTTTGCTTAAGAGGACATATATACACTACACTACTATTCTTTACTCTTATGACACTCAACAAAACTAACTTTAGTGCTACTCATATTATATATTACTCATATATATTATTATTATTATTAATATTGTATTACTCATATAAGCCTTTATCAGTTTACTTTTATTAGACAAGAAAGGTGGATACTTTGAACTGGGTTTTAATATCTATGAGCTGGGACTACTTGTCGTTAGTTCAATAATCTTTGTAGAGAAGAGTATTTTAAAAGAAAATAAACAAAAGATTTATTATGAAGTACAAGAAAAACACTGGTATATGCAATATTAAGAGTTACTACATACTGGGTGGAAGGTGGAAAGACGAGTGTGGGCTAGTTTTTTTTTTTTTTTTTTTTTTTTTTTTTCGAAGCTCTCTAGGTCGAAGTTAGGATGTAGGAAAAATATAAAATATATTTGGGGTAAAAGGAACCTTGTATCAGGAGTACCTGCTTGAAGGTGGTGTGAGAGGAGTTAGGGATGTGGGAATCCTCGGTGGAGGAGCCAAGTGTGGGCTAGGGCTAAAGCTGAGACATATATATAAGAAAAGAGTAAGATTCTGGGAATAGGGAGTAAGGGAAGTAAGGAGGGTTGCTTACTTAAAAATAACAGGAACCATCAGTGACTTCCAGGAAGTCACGAGGCAGGTATACAGCTCTGCTCAGGCACCTCGTTTGAGGTTCTACCTCAGGAAGGGGAGGGTAAAAAAAAAAGTTCTGCTCAGGCCCCTTCTACTTGTTCTTAACATTATCTTAGCATTATAAAACTGTTGATGCTTTCTAAAACTGCTGAATCCCGTGCTAGTTCTGTCTTCGTAGGTGCATCACAAAAAGGCCCTTCATATCAACTGTTTTTAGTTTATTCATTAGACTTTTAAGTTATAAGACAATACACCTTACACATTCACAAAAAAGAGATTAGCACTTTAATAAAAGGATCCCTAAAGCTCTGGAAATCGTCAAGTGTAAGCCTCAGTGACCCTGTCAGGAATAGCAATAGGTCACACCAGAATCACTATTGGCTCGGTCATGGCAGGAGTGGCTTCTAAAGTCTGTGATAGGTGCAGTATTTGAGGAGTTTCTTTTGAAGTATGAAATAAAACGGTTCCAACGTTAAAACTGTTCGACATCCGCACGGATTTTTAGGAAGCAAGGAGGTGAGTATTTAAGGAGGGTTACAAACTGATATTTGAAAACCACATTATAATAACACACTAAAATCTAATTTGCACTGAGAATACACCTTTGATCATTGTGCGTTGAAGAATGTCTTAACGACTCTTTCTTTGTTTCACCACCTGCTATTTACTGCCAACATACCCCCAACATTATAAATGCGTATTTTTTTTCCAAAAACAGTTACACCTTGGCACCTGACTGGGACCTAAACGCTATATACAGATGATTTCAACCGAAAACTCAATCCCTGATCAACCTAAAAACTCACTAAAAAATTCAATCTTATTCTAATTTGATCATAAAAATATCATTACAATATACAATATGACTGCGGCATAAGCAGCTGTGAACAAAGCTGACTAGAACTTCAATATTTCATTAAAAGCACAAACATTAAATTTAACACCCTACCATCTCTTGATTTCTACCTATTACAAAAGTTATAAATATTATTTTCTTAAATAAATACATAACAAATTTTTCCCACCGGCATTCTCAACAATACAAAATAAACTGAACAAGCGAGTCTTTCCTCTGCATTATTACTATGCACTGAAAATGTTTTGCAGAAGTTGTTTCTATTACGTTTCAAAGCTTTAATTGGAACTAAAACTTCGAAATAAGCGTTTTCCTTGTACCTTTCCTTGTAACTTTTTATATAAAGTGAATAACTTTATCTGGCTGCAACAAAGTTCAGGCAACTGACAATGATCAAGAAGTATTTGACTCAGAAGTGAGTTGTTGTACTTTCAACGTGAATTGAAGTTGTAAGTACCTGTAAGGATCACATATAAGAGCAGGCTATTAACTATTAAAACATCGGTGTTTGCTTACTTCAGAACCAGCTCTGTTTACAACTGGTGATTATATTTGGTGAAACGAGGCAGCAGGAACGTTGTTGTGTATGTGATGGTCTAAAAACAGTTTTACGACCTCAATCCTCCAAAGAGAATTCGTGCGTCATATTCAATACTATCATAGTCAAAACGACGCCCAGAAGTCATGACGAGGGCGATTAGTGGTTAGTAACGTGCTAACATATAACTGCTGAGACCAGGACATCGGTTTAGTAACCGAAATATCTAATGCTTATCTAATTGCTTTTACCATTTACATATAAACATCTTTCGACTGAAAATGCATTTATTGTCTATATCAGTACATCTGATAGTAAGCTATATCACTTAATTGTAACAGACGGTCGATAAATCACACTAGTGCCCTCAGTTTAGGCGGACACACCCCCAACAGGAAGGCACAAAAGACTTTGGCCGCGAGCAGCCCGAACATCAGACCCAACACCCCTTGCTTTGCGTATCTGTGTCTTCTAAGCTAGAAATAGATAAGTATTAGTGTCAGTTTTATCAATACAAACACTATCGTAAAATAACAGCTTAATTGTCTTTCCGCAACTGATAACCTCTGCTTTAATGTAATCGCGCTTTCGAAAGCTCTAAGCAGCCATCTTCAGTTATCTTTACAATAAAATAAAAAGTCAAATTATAAAAACTGCGCATATGGTGACAAACTAATTAATATTATTTATTATACCGTAACAATGGTCATTCATTAAACAAAACATAAATTATATTCCATTAACATTGCTGAACTGCACTAATTTCACTTCCATTTAAAATATCGAGCCTGCAAGACAAAAATGTTAAATGACCTTTTTTTAGCAATAGGTGGGGGGTATACCTTTCATTAGGTTATTCATTAATTATTTAGGCCTCTTTTTGAAGAGAAACTAATAGAACCCTAAAAAATGTGCAATTTACAATGTTAGTTTTAGTGCCCATGAGACGACTCTCGTACGTAATCCACAGATTCCCTGGACACCACATGTGTGTAAGGAGCGAATGTGGATGGAACATTTCGTGCTGAGTCAATACTGTATAATATATCTGATTTGGCTAATGTATGCAGGCTGGAGGTTTGTCGGCCCTGTATCCGTGGCAAATGGATCTGAGTGGGCCCGAGAGCGTATGTACCCTTCCCGTTTGTGCTCGCGTCAGATCTGCCGCTGTGAGTGCCTCCGGCCACCCGAATACCTAATCTTTGCCCATTTGCAAAACAGTCAAATTTTTAGTAGAACCATTGTGGCAAAAGAGATGAAAATTTGTTATTATTTCTGTAATGCTCTTTTTTTTTTTTTTTTGTGATACGTCACAGAATAGCTTCTGAAAAACTTTTTTTAGTGTTTGTTTAAAATTCTGTATTCTAAACGACTTGGGTATTTTTTTATTTTCTCATCACGTACGGCAGTTTGCGAAACATGTTATGAAAGAATGAAATGGTAAAAAACACTGGGGCATTTCTCCCTAAGAATAGCAAGAAGGAACAAAATAAGAATGTTTAGCTGAGAAAAAACTACACTTTTATGTATTTACTGCAATATTTTTTAATTTATTCCAACTTCTTTACTGTGCTAAAATTCATCAACAATAAGAGGATCTGCCTTATTAGGAAATAAGCAATTGAGATAAATGCACTCATACTCATAATATTAAACCGATTTTATAATAAATATGAATTGTTAGATTGGAGGGAGATAAGGAACCTAGGAAGGAAGGAGTCTAGATTCGAAGATTGGTTTGATTTTGTGAGCTTTAGGGCTGCAACAAATTTTTTATGAAAAATATTTAGATGAATGAAGAAAATGACAAATGACAATTAATAGATTACTTTTGGTATTTTGAGCCCTGAAATATATTCATCAAATTGTTTTCCAGCCAATAATCGTTACATCTAGAAGAGGTAGAAATAAAGTATAATTAAAAATTATGAGATATTCATTTCAGAGCATCACTCCCTTATATTGTTTCACAGCTTTTTTGTCATTTCTTCTCAGATAGTAATTTTTTTCAAGGTGAAAATACATTATTTTTATGTTTAGAAAATATAGATATTGAAATTAACCAATTTGGTATTTTGGTAGTTTACATATTTTTTCTGGGTAATTTTTGAGTAGGATGCGAGAGTTCTCTTTTTCGCTCTTGTGAAAATTTGACGTTTTCATATTTGATAATGTGACTTAGTAACAATTATAATGTGACTTAGTAATGTGACTAAGATACAAATAATAAACTCCCGGAGTAACAGCTTAAGAAGAGATAAGTCCGAGACTGAGGTTGCCGCTTTATCCATCTTGGATCCTATATTAAAGTATTCCAGACTCGATTCTCTACTTTTTTATTCAATTGCTTACTCATATTTCTCTTATGATCCTGACTAGAGTTCCTTTTTAGAAAGAAAAACCCTTGATTGGGAACCAAACCTCTTGACTCTGTAGTTAGTTGTCAGGCGAGTAGATGAACGACCAATATCGATGGGGATAGAGGGTTTGTGGGACGGATAAGAAAATAATGGTAGTGATAAGATTGGAGGAGGTCGTGAAGGTTACCAAAAGCTATGGAAGTATTGAGGAGGGATCCAAGGAAGTATTGAGGACGGGCTGAAAGGCACAGCCATCCCCATACTTATACTAGAGTACTCAGAGTAGTGCTAGTGATAGTTTCAGGGAATTCTGAGAATAAATCTAAGAGAACAATTCATCAAATGTTTTACCCGAGCTTCGAGACCCTCACAGAGGCCACCATGTACTACACAACCGTAGTCAAAATGGAGGAACACGAGAAAGGAAACCAGGAGTTGTGACGTATGCAATCGGAGGAGGCTGATTTACTGATCCATACATATTTAATAACCAATCTAGCGTTCAGAAATCAAGAAATCAGAAATTCAATCAGAAATCCCTGCGTATGATTTAGCTTTTTGTTTCCTATTCATTTGATCCACTTCGGTTTTGCATAAATGCTACACCAAATTGAGTCAGAATGGATCGCTCATTGTGTCGCTTTGTTCAATTTGAAGACAATGTGTTAGTGTGAACAGGAATAAATTGTGTCACTTCGCTCGTGAGATAGCCTGCACCCCGCATTTACTTCAAGTAGTTTTTCCATCGCATGTTCCCAATTTCCACATAGACCTTTTAACTATGCAATACCGTGTGTACCGTTCATAGTTTTCAGGTATGATTTCATTAATTACAGTCATTTAGTGTTGTTAACGTTGATTTCATATTCTGATTTTTATTGTATTATGTAATATGTTATTCTTACTTTGTATTATACTTTTACCTTAGAAATACATTCAGTCACGAGAATTCTATAGATGATTTACGAACCTTTACATAGAAGATTGATCAGTTTTTTAAATCAAGTTACAAATTAAAATAGAAACATATATTTGGGTAAAAAATTAAAGAAATAAAATGGGCTCCGTATTCACTAATATCCTGATTAAAATTCTTCAGATTACTAAAAATACTATGAATTTGTAATTACCCGTGTTATCCACTAAGTTACTTCTCACGCCGTTTTTCCATCTCTATCCAATATTATTTTTCCTGATGTTAGATTGTTACCGTATTTTTGCGTTAACAGATGCGTTTCAAAGAGAATCAACGAGAGACAAACGAACGAAGAAGACTGGTATGCAGAGATCAAATAAATGGAGTAACACATTTAACAACTTTCTTTTAATTTATACTTATATTTACTAGTACAACACCCCCAAGAGCAAAAACAGATTATCCAAGGCATTGATGAGAAAAGGCATTCTCAACGTCCCAAAAGATATTAACAACTCGTAGTTCTTAGCTACCGATGTCTATTCTAGTTATAAAAATAAATTTTAACAATAATATTTGTATACTCGTTGCACTACTTACAAGACACCTCCACACTAATTCGCTTTTGGAGGCGGGTGGATTGACAGAATGGAGAACTTTCTCTTGGCACGCCGATTTCGATTCTTGTGAAAGTCTCAGAACGAATTCCTTGCGGTCGACATTCACGATCAGTCTGGAAGTGGCCGCTCCTACCGAGGACAGCATTTTCATCGCCTCATCTAAGTCCTTCCTCAAGGCCATCTTCTTTTGGTAGCTCTTCTTCAGGACGCAGTTCCTTAAAATACATACACACATGTATTTCTCTATCTTTCTCTCTCTCTCTCTCTCTCTCTCTCTCTCTCTCTCTCTCTCTCTCTCTCTCTCTCTCTCTCTCTCTCTCTCTCTCTCTCTCTCTCTCTCATATAAATACAAGGGTGGTCTGAAAAGTTTCCAAAAAAAAAGAAAAAGAAAAAAAGTTTCCAACCTCAACATGGAGATAGCAGCAGTCGTAAATAAAAGCTAGTGAATTTCGTTGTTCATCTGTTGACAGTTACTCACCAAAGTTTCAGCCATTTTGGACGCGCAGTTGTTGTCGTTTGCGTGAGTCGATGTGAGTGTTTTTATGAAAATGGACAAAATTGAGTATCGAGCTGTCATTAAATATTTGTTTTTGAAAGGCAATACGCCTACGCAAATCAAAGATGAGTTGGATTCTGTGTATGGGGACTCTGCACCATCATTTACCACAGTGAAATTTTGGGCAGCTGAATTTAAACGTGGTCGTAAGAGCTTAAGATACGATGAACGTTCGGGACGTCTAAAAACTGCAACTACCGACGAAAACATCGCCAAAGTTCACCAAATGGTGCTAGACGACCGCCGAACTCACCCACCAACGGCACACCAAGCAGCGGGTGCAGGTCAGCGTTATTTATCCGTATGTCGGTTCAAAAATTGAGCAACAACTACATAAAACGCAAGCAAGCAACTACATTTTTTTTTTTTTTTTTCCTTAGCTCTCAAACTTATAAAATAGGATGTGGGAAAAATAAAGGAAAATTATTTTGGGCTAATGAGTGCCTTTCACTAAGGGGAGTCCCCCATTTGAAGGATGTATGAGAAGGATAAAGGGTGTGGAATGCCTAAAGGAGGCGGGTGGAATCAGGAAGGCAGTAAGAGTCTACCGAGGGTGGAGCCTAGGGCTACCTAGGCAATGGTTTGTAGTCGGCCAGGTCAAGCCTGGCCCGCCCCGGCAGGGGCCTGGTAAATAAGTCGGCCTCTCGGCCGGAAGGTCGACCCTTCTTAAACAGGTAGATGGGGTCTTGTAGCTTCGGAGATCGGCCTCGATCTCTCGGCTGGGTGTAGATCTTCAGTCTCCGTCAGGGGGCTAGGGTTCGATCACGTCCATCTGTCTCCAGGCTTCGGCGGTCCAGCAGTGCTTCCATCTGACGGGCATTGATGGTGGTTGAAGGTCGGAGAATAGTGGGTTGTGGCTGTGTCGGAGTGGGTTGAAAAATTTGATGTGCCTTGTCTTGATGAAATATTGAATGGTGAGCACTTCAAATTTTTTATGCATCTCGTCTACCTTCATTCGGTTGAACGGGGTATGTTTGAGGGAGGTGCGGAGAACTCTGTTCTGAAATTGCTGGAGCGTTTTGAGAGTGTTAGGAGTCAGATACTTGAAGAGAGGGGTCCCATACATCAAAGCAGGTCTTAGGACGCTTGAGGCGTACCGATATAGCCGGGCTGTGAAGTAGGTGTCCGAGGCTGAAGAATTTCTTCCTAACACTCTTTAACTTCTTGCCGAGATGTGTTGTGAACGACAAGTGTCTACCGAGGGTAATCCCAAGGTAGCATAGCTTGTTGCTTACAGGGCACTCTTTGCCGTCTAAGACGAAGGATTTCGGGAGCTTCTTTCTTCCGGATTTATAGCTCAATATAATTCCTTGCGTCTTGGCCGGGTTGACTTTAATGTGGACGGCATCGAGTTTCTCAGCGATCTGTTGACTGGCGCTCTCAGCGAATTTCAGGGCTCTGGTGGGATTGATGCTAGTGCTGTAAACACCTATGTCGTCTGCATACGCCGATACCTCGCAATATTATTTTTTTTTTTTTTATTTTTATTTTTTTTTTTCTTAGCTCTCAAACTTATAAAATAGGATGTGGGAAAATTATTTTGGGCTAATGAGTGCCTTTCACTAAGGGGAGTCCCCCATTTGAAGGGTGTATGAGAAGGATATAGGGTGTGGAACAATATTATTTAATATTTAGTGTAGCTGTTATTATATAGAAATGTTTCATAATCAACGAGAAAGAAAAAAACCACTTATTGATGAAGTTTTGTTTGTAATAGATATTGTTGCGATATGTAGCGAAGCGCTAACTATATATGTAAATTACCCTACACTCTGGTTCATAATGTATTATAATAAGAAATGCAAATCTGTGTAAACTTCTTGTAATAAATCATAGAGAGGTCGGAAGTCGTAGACAAGTAACTCAAAGGGTACGGCAATTAACCTAAGAGGATTAGCCACCTGACTGCCATAAATAGACCGGGCAGACCTTCAGTCACTTCTAGCAGCCATAAAAAACACACCCTTTTACCCCAACGGTCATAAAAATAAAAGGAAATGGCTACCTGTGTATCGTAAAACATACCCCTGGCAGACAGACTCCGCCTTCCACGAGGGAGGGGGTCACCATATTTATATCAGTAAATTTCGCCCTGAAAAGACACTCTGTTTCCTAGTCTCCTGAGCTGCACTTCTTGTCACTTTACACCAGGGCCACCATGGCCCTGGTAGGCTCACTCGACACTCTGTCTCTTAGTCTCCATAGCCGCACGACTCGTCACTTACACCAGGGCCACCTGGCCCTGGTAGGCTCACGCTTCACTCTTTTCTAGTCTCTACATACCGATTACCGCTATCACCCGTCGCGATACGCCTACTCAGCCTTCCGCTAATCTACTCTATGCCGCACCTCTACGACGGCACTTTGCCACACAGCCTATAGCAGACCTTTGACGACTTGTACTTATTACGCTGCCGATCTCTCGCCCGAACTCTGAAAACTGGTCTTATTCTTTATGAACCTCTGAACCTCATCCTGAACACAGTGTCTTGTCGTGACACATTCCTATCAATAAATGGAGTCAGATATTAACGCCTACATGGAACATGGTCCATGTTATTAACTACAACAATCCGACAATTGTTGACCTCCGACAATTGTTCACCTTTTCCGACAATTGTTCAACCTTTCCCGACATCTGGTGACCCTCGACGTGCACAAGAAGCTTTCCCGACATATATATTTAATTATTCTGTAACGTTGGTTTCTGTAGAGTATATTTCTATATAATAGAGATTTCACTAATTATTAAAGAGTGGTTTTCGCAGGGCTCCAATCTCTGCAGGTAGCATCAAACTCCTTGCATACAGTGGGGCGATACCTTTCCACTATAAACTAAAAGGTAACGGAGTAAGAACTTGCGGAAAAACGGCCACATTTGCAGAAAAAGAAAATCGTGTTTCACCAAGACAATACCGTCTCACACCTCAGTGGTTGCCATGGCGAAAATCCATGAATTACGGTTTGAACTGCTTGACCATCCGCCTTACTCACCAGATCTAGCCCCAAGCGACTTCTTTTTGTTCCCTCATCTAAAAGTTGCGCTCGGAGGACAGAGATTTTCGTCAAATAAAGAGACAATCACCTTCGTGAACGATTATTTTGCAGAGAAAAACGCCGAGTACTATTTGGACGGGTTACAGAGATGGGAGCATTGCTGGGAGAAGTGTGTAGAGTTACAAGGAGACTATGTTGAAAAATAAAAAAAAATAATCTGAAAAACGTCTTGTATCTGTGTTAGGTCGGAAACTTTTCAGACCACCCTCGTAATATCACAATATAAGAGAGAAATACCTATATGCCTACAAGTTTTTTTTATCAGCCTGTGTTATGTCCCCCTATCCCACGTTCATGTGCCCCCCATATACCCATTCCACGTTACTGTTCCTCCTAATCTGTCTAAAAAATTCAAGGATTAACCTCCATTTGATTTGATTTAATTTCTTTAGCATAGTTATATTAGTTTGATAGTTGATAACATAGACCTCTGCCTAGAATACAGTTTCGTATTTCCTTAGCGGCTTTGAAGAAGGTAAGCTCCAGCCTCAGATTACCTTAGAGATTCCTTACATGAGCCACTGCTTGGTTGTGGAGAGGAACAGTTTGGGAGATTTGGTTGGCTGGGACTAGATGAGCCTTATAATGGATGCTTTATATTGTGAGATGAGTAAATTCCACCTTGGCTGCTAACCTTACAGTGGCCTCTTTCTCTATCCAGATCCAGTTAGAAGTTAGTGGGAGGAAAGCCTCAGAGGTTTTATTAGGGTTGTTCTCGTTGCCTTAGTAGTACTTAGACAGACCAATATTTGAATGGTTGCTAACTTGGTAATTTTGGTCTTTTCGATAACACAGTATGTCTTTGGGCAAGAGCTTTAGAAATCTTCATGGGTGATGTCAAATATTATACCAAAATGTTTTATTATTTTCATATGACAGCTTATCTCCCTCAGAAAAGTATAGAAAAAAGTGTCGAGTGGTCAAAGAAGGTTGTCAGAACCTTCAAATAATGTTGAATTAAAGCATTTATAATAAGAAAAAAAAACATGTTTATGTTGGTCGTTGGGATGGATTCTTATGGAGTCCATAAAAAAACATAAATCTTGTAATCCCACATGTGCTTTCAGTAGTAGCGCATTAAATGGATTTATGAAGAAGTAACCGGTCTGTGGGTACAACAGGTAAGGAGATAAGATAAAATCCGGGTTAGATTTTACGGGGATAGGGAAAGAATGTTGATTGTTAAATGGTATATGGATGGAAAGGAAAAGGTAGTTAAACCTCTATGGTGAGGTAATAAAGCTTGATGATGATGAACTGCTACTATAGAGCTCAAATAATGGTTAGGCTTACCTTAAAACCACATATGTATCGTTGTCTATGCATCCATTCTTCATCCAACCTAAGAACTCGTCAGAAGGCACAACCAGTCTTTTGACCGTTGTCCTGTTGGCTGCCAAATGTGATTTCCGCTGATCTTCGTAGTATTTCTGTACGTTTGAAAATACACAAATAAAAAAAAAAATATATATTTCCAAATTAACTCAATACAATAAAAATATGAGTTCTTCGGTGCGTTGTTCACGCCTCACACTAATTTTTATTTTTGTTTTTTAAAATTATATTAAGTGAACGTATCAGTTTGTGTATCAGCTCAGTTGAGTTTGTGTCAGTTGGGAGTGGAATGTGTGTATATGTAACGGATCACACAGTCTCATGTTTACTGCTAAAGTATCAGCTACTTTTTCAAATTATTTTTTTTTAGGGTTGGACAGCTTTAGGCTTCCTAAATAACCGATATTAACCCTCGTTCCTATGGTAAGCCCAAATCTTTCCTGTTTGTTTATGATTTCTTTAAACATATTACTTTCTATGTTAAAGTGTAATATTCAGTTTTATTTATTTAATTGTATTTCATTTTTCAGATCAAGTTTTTTCAAGGCAAGAAAGTGATTTGCACCAGTAGATAGCGTTGTGTTTTTGTTTCGTTATTCTTTCGTCAATAATAGAATTTTTTTATTTTGAGATTTGGTAGTCGATACCGTTAGTATAGAAAGAAATTCCGTTTAATTTTGTTAACAACTGTCAGATTTTGAACATGGAGTGCATAAATAAGCATTTCAGGCACATTTTACTTTTTTATTTCCATAAAGGCAAGAAAGCGGCTGAGGCTCACAAAGAGATATGTAAAGTTTATGGTGTTGATTGTTTAACAGAACGCAAGTGTCAGAATTGGTTTAAAAAAAAATTTTTCAGGAGATTTTTCACTGAAAGATGACCAACGTTCAAGTCGACCTTCTGAAGTTGATGATGACAAAATGAAAGCCATAATTGAATCGAATCGTCATATAAGTGTGCGAGAGATTGCAGTACAGTTAAATGTATCACACACAACAATTGATAATCGTATAAGACGTCTTGGACTTGTTTAGAAGCTTAGAAGTTTAGAATAGTTGGGATCCAGCACGGCAATGCGAGGCCTCACACATCTTTACAATCTTCAGCAACAAATGAAACTATTGGAGCTTGGTTGGGAAGTGATGTCACATCCCCCATACCATTGGATTATACCTTACACCATCAGATTATCACTTATTTCGAAGGTTACAAAACTTCTTAAATAGTATAAATTTAAACAATAACGATAACCTCAAATCGCACTTGGTTGCGTTTTTTGCTGATAAGGGCCAGAGAAGGTCTATGAGCGCGGGATCATGAAGTTATCAGAAAGATGACAAAAGGTCATCGAACAGAATAGAAGATATTTGACTGATTGAAGTTCATTTTTTGTATTTAAAAATTGAGGTTTTTTTTTTTCACACACACTAAAAAACCAAATTACATTCTTGCCAACCTATTACTTTTATTGTCAAGTATTTCATGGAAGATATTTTGGAGTTTCATATTTTCGTATAAATATTTTATATTTTTTTAATACATTTTATAATTAACCACCAGTAGATACAATTATTAGGGAAACAGCCGGAAAGAACGTAACTATTAATACCCCTCTTATGAATTCTGAAAAACAAGTAGAAACATAACGTATTACATTCCATGGCAAGGCTGCAATAGTCGACAGAAAGAAATTGACTTTTGACACGGCTGTTTCCTCGCGCCCAGTCAATTCAATTTACTTGGCCCTGGAGTAGGCAGAAGGGATTTGTTCTTAACAATTTATTCTGTATCTATTTGTGTAGTGTGCCTGTTTGACGATATTTTAAGTCCGTATCATCCACAAGTATTGCGATTGTGGTAAAGCTGATGTGTTAATTTCGGACATACTAATAACTCGTGTTGAGAAATTAAGATATTTTCTTTTTCTTTAAAATATAAATAATCTAACCAAAAAGATAGTGAGGGTTCTATTCTCTAAAAGTTTTTTATACGTTTTTTTAATGCTTTGAGCAAAAAAAACCCACAATTCATATCTTTCAAAACTGATAATTCTAAATTCAATAAAAAACAATTCAACATTTTTAAGCAGAGACAAAAATTCAAAGTAAAGCGTAAAATCAAATAAAAATGATCTAATTCCTGTCCATTTGTAAACTTCAACTCGAGACCCCTTCCGGGTTTCGACCCCTTTTAGTTAGATACCTAGGGTTTCATCTAGACAAAAGGCTGTACATGGAATCCTCATAGAAGACTTGAGAGACAAGATTGAACAGACGGTTTGGACAGTTGTACACAATACTTAACAGAAACTCTAGCCTCAGACTAGAAAACAAATTGCACAAACAATTGCTAAAACCAATTTGGACTAGAACTATGGGTCACGTCCAAACCTTTGACCATCAAACGGGAGAGCTTCTCTCCTTCCGGTCCTTCCATTAGTTCGGTATTAATTTTGAAATATTCTGTATATCCTATGCTTTCTAAACAGTAATTCTCAATCTATGCTTAATATTTCTTTAGCAAGCATGGATAAATAAAACATTACAGAACATTACTAGTAGTTTTTAATAACTATATACATAGATTTTATAGACCAAATTAAGCAAAATGTTGGCCTAAACTAATTTATCGCCTTGTTTGGTTTTTTTATTTGCTTTCAAAGCTAAAAGGTTTATGGAGGTCTATTAAAAATATTTTCAATCTCATTCGAAATCCTAAAAATACTTCCGTACTCCTGAAAAACAATAAATTGTTTTCTTTTGATTTTGAAGCCGAATACTCTACGACTAGACAACTCATTTTCACTTAAAATTTGAGATTATGATATGATATTAATTATGATACTGAATAATTATTTATACGGATACATGATTATTACAATTATTTTGTTGATCCGAACCCTTGCTAGTTGATTGTTGGTAGCCGTCACCTGCAGGAGCCCCTCTGTGATAACTGTCCTGTAAATGAGACCCCGAACTACCTGCAACAACCAATATCATCCATATGAAGTATTACAATCAAATGATTTAATTTCTACTGACGTACATAACATAATTTAATTTTTACGTCAGCTATTATTATTATTTATCTGTCGTAGAATGCGAACATAAACTAAAGTGAGAGAAATGTTGTAATTAATTCAATAAAACATTTGGGTCTCCCAAGGAAAATTTATTGATAAAAAGATAATGTTTAGAATGTATCTCAGAATATCTAAATAAACAAGTGTGGAAATATGGGATCTGTAACAATTTGAATTTCTTTACGAAATTGCACATAGTGCACATTATATTCACTTCTACATATTATACGCTTGTTTGTGCGGTTATATAATATTTTTTGGTATCAATCTGACGAACATAGTGCAATGTTTCCTAGAATTTAAAAGGTGAAGGGGCTCACATTTGTGTAAGTCAATGCTTGTCAAGGAGAAAGTGAAAACGTTTTTTAAAACTTATTAAATGAAAAACTACTCTGAAATTTTTACCAAAAATAATTCATTTAATTTTTCAAACTATCTAGGTGAATATAAGGTAAACAAATAAAATAAAATTTTTAATAGCTAAAAAAATACTACTACATCTTTGAAAACATTTTATTTTAATTTAATTTTGCTCCAACGTCATTAATGAATCTTTATCATTAGTTGAAATACAGAACTTTAAATCTTAAATATCTTTTGGGTTTGGTCCCGATGGATCATAAAATTTGAGGAATAGGATTTTAATTTTTTTCCCGTTCTTCCGATAACTGTGTTTTAGTCAAAAATCATTAAAACATATTTCAAAATATTATAACATGGACCTTTTAAATTTGAGATTTATCGAAGCATTTTTACAACCGATCTCTTGGAACAAACTTAGATATAATATACAATTATACAGACACAAAAACATACAACATACGCTAAACTTGATTTTACCAATATTGTTTAATATATTAAACGAGGCATGCAATACCCTCTCATTTTTGATGATTTATTAAAAAAGAAACGGCTCTATGTCGGGTCCTGATATCTATACGCTCTTATTTAAATTAAAATCAAATACACAAATAATAATAATAATCATACTACAGGTTTGTAAGCCATGTTGACTGCACAGACGTTATTACTTTCCATTCCGTTATCACCATCCATCGATGCCATAATACTCTGAAAATAAATTTAAAATAATTATAATTTGTAAAACAAGATTAAACGGTAAAATAGACTTTTCAGTCATACTGGTTCCATGATGAAGACTTTTTAACTTAATAAAGTTAAAATAACTTAAGTAAGAAGAATAAAGGAGTCTGTAGTGGAAAAAGGTTACTTGGAGGTTGGAAAACATTACTTTTGTATATTTTCGATTAGTAGGAATTCATAATTTGTATATTTGCAAAAATTTTCATTTAAAGTAATTTCTTAGTTTATGCAGGGAGGCAAAGGGTTAATCATCATACAAAAAATAAATTTGCTTTTGTAGTTTCACGTATCATTTAAATTTCAAGATGCAAAATAGCTATTAAATCAAACTTTTATTCAATTTCTTTTGTACCAAAGTATTGGACCATCTGTTTATTACATGCAAGTTTTCCTCCGAAAAGTCATAGCTCAACTCGCATTTAAAAACTTGAGAACTAATATAGTTAATAAAATAAAAGAGATGCATATGTCTAAATGATATTAAGACGTATCTGAATCAGATTATTACGGCTATGAGCGGTTTCGAATTAGAATTCAAACTGTGCATTTTTTTACATTTGGAAATAATTATATTCTAAGTATCACTCAGGCTTATTTCAAAATACTAGAAAAACTTAATTTTTTACTGGAATAAAATTACAGTATTCCCGCTTAGGAAAAAATTATTTTCCTTAATTATATGTGAAAAATGATTTCATTTAAAGTTCAGCATTCACTCATTCATTCATACGATATATACAAAAATATCGTCTAAGGACCACTGATTGATGCATGATTGTGGCTCATCACTTATTCAGAGGCTCCTCCAAGCTCCTTCATCAGCAACATCACCTGCTGCGTTTACCAAGGGCGTGAGAGCCACATATACTGCTCATTGGCCATGATTGAAGAACCTTGACAAGCAATTATATACCAAAGCATTTATATGCCAAGCTTGTCAAGCATTTATAACAGGACCCAAGGTTACTGCCAAATCAATCTTCGAGAAGAATCATAGGGATGTGTGAAGCTGAAGAATGTGCTAGGTGATTAAGATAAGTGCATAGGTTTTGATGAAATATCGTGAACTTTGAATAGATGAGATTAAGGATGAAAAGTATATTAAAGTAGTTATGAAGGGATCTGTTGCTGACTTAATAAAGGACAGCGACTACTGTTCTCACGACTTTTGATTGAAAGGATCGCATGAATTTGATGTTTAACCGTTTCTTCGTGGCCCAGTAACAATAGTCCACATGTCCCCATTGGTTTAGTACTTTGTAAATTGGTAGTTTGTTTTCTATTATATCTTATATTCTATTCCAGCGGTAGAAAATTGATATTGAAGTAGTCTAAAACTCCTTTTTTGTTCTTCTCTTCTTGTGACGGAGGGTATAACTATAATGTGGACACATTTTCCTTAACTTGTTTGCATTCGCCATTAGTACCCAATGATCAACCTCGTTGCAAAATTAACAGGTAGGTAATAGCTGTAAAAGATATATCAGCAGTGAAGACATAAAGGGAACTACCCAGCTCTTGGCGCCGTGGAACTGCGTTTCTATGAGGTAATAGTCAGAGTGTTCTAAACCTCAGCGGTCTTGGGAAAAGTGGTTTGAAGAAAAAGGTCTGCGGTTAACATATTTAGAGCTTGGAAAGTAAACTTGAGTGCCCAACCCGTTTGAAGCGTGCGATACGCCCTAAAAAAAGGGCTTGTTTGCTTCACACGCCAAGGACAGTGAATCGCCGTACACGGAAGCAACACTGTTGAGTACGAAGAAGGTTTTTGGATTAAAGTATTGGGAGTAGAAGATTTTTGAGAGGATATAACTGACTGAAATTGTTCATTCGGCCTGTAATAGAATGTTTCCAAAGTAAATGACACTGCATAATTTAGGAAGTTATAAAAATAAAAGCAATGAAACTTTGAGGAAATGGAAATTTTTCAAAATAAAAAATCTGGTTAAAATCTACTAAGATCTTACATGAACTTTACATTTCTCTTTTTGAAAATAGCGACTAGGTAATTCCCATATGTAAGTCCAGCTTCAAAAATAGCAAACATGATTTTTACAAGTGAGAGATCCGATCAGCTTTCACACGCAAGAGTTGAACCACCTACATTTCGTTGCATGAATATTGGGTCTACCTTCTTGAGCTACACTATGAGAATAAATATTGGGACAATGTTCTGCCGTTATAAGAAACATTTCAAGGGATATTATAAAGCAAGTCACCCAGAAATATCGTTTAATTTCAGGATCCAATATTTTGATGTCGCCAGAGTCAGTGATGAAGTAATAAAAAATACTTTTGCTTATTTTTATTCTATTTTAAGTGTTTTTTATGCTTTACATTATGGGACTCTTTTATTACTTTTTTTTTTTTTTTACTTTTATAAACATAAATATATTTATATTTAATACGTGCCCTGAGGTTTGGTTTAGTTATTTCCTAAAACAGGCGGAATGAATGCTATAACTTTTAGATGAAAGATTTCATCCCTCTCCCCTTCTAGCCCCTTTCAACCCTCTCTGCTAATAAACCCAGAGTGAGAACCCGCCAGTTTATACGGCTTTAAGTGACTACAATGGCCAACTTTTTTAATAATACCTACACCGCCAAGGCTATAAGTCAAGGATTAATTTTTTATTTATTCTTCAGGTGTAGTACAATGTGAAGTGCTGTGGCTCTACGGGTCTCAGGGTTGTCGATACTTTGCCCGATCATTATACAGCCTCAACGCAATTTGGGCGTTTATTCATTAAGCACATATAATAAACACAAGCACACATAATAATAAACGATTAGCAGGTGATTTCGTTCTGGGAGAGGAAGTTCATGCAGTCCAGTGGTGAGATTGCTTTGTATAAGAATTATTTCTGTATGAGCCAGATCAGCTTGGAAATCCCACACCACATGAAAGGAATTCTAATTTACGATATCTTCAGCGGTTGTAGATAATGTATCGAATCACATAACAGAGCAAGCAGCAACATTCTATTGCTACTGATAGCATTAGCACTAGCGATTGAATAAATCTAGTGAGAACTAAGCCCTGTTATAGAATTATAAGTCAGTGCTTATAATTGTTAACATGTCAATAAAAATATTTGTACGAAAATCATTTTTAAGCAGGGTGAATCATCCTCTGACTAACAACAGTTTACCAAACGTGTTCACTCGGTTTTGGTACCTACCACTTATTCACCCCATCTGATCTACACCGCAGAGAACTGCTCATAGCTTTATGTTATCAATAGCGTATCTTCTGACGAAAATTTACCGAGAATCAGGTGATTGTAGCTACATTAATTGTTCATTATCAAAGAAACAGGTTCCTATGATTACTGAATGTGGAGATATACATAAATGTTTAGGTAAATGACGCTATGTTAAGCAGCGGCCACTTTCTCCTCCACAGAGGAGTGCGATTCGTAATATGTTTACTAGGCACTACCAATAAAACCACAAGCGATAGTTTAATGAAACTTTGAGCGGTTGTGGAAAACATACCGTTGTACATATTAGAATAAAATGCAGCATACATTTGTTACTGGTTACAATGATATAAGTGTTTCGGTAAATCGAATGAGAACAGACCAAATTCCAATCGACTCGGTGAGAAATACAAAAAGCTCTATGTTATCAACTGCGTACCTCTTAAAATACAAGCGATATTTTACCAAAATTTTAGGCAATTGTAGCTACTTTACACACGGCCGCAAATGACTCTCTGTTAACTGCAAATAGCTGTTATCAACGCCGAACCTCTTAAACTACTAGTGTCAATTTACCGACAATGTAGGTGTAGCGACCGCTAACTACATAAGATAAATCACCCTATTGTATATATATTGTAAATAAATTTAAAAAACATAACCAAAATATAAATCATTGTAAATATGGTAAACACATGCAGCTAGGAGCCAATTACTTATATGAGCTGGGGCGCCAGCTGCCAGTAGCAGGTAGTAAGCAACCTAACCACCGAGAGACCCTCACCCGGCTCACGTCTCCTTGTCAGAGGACAAAGAAAACCACATACTCAACAAGCATGGGGTACTACAAAAACAGTGCTGATTGGCTACTGACGAAGCCAGCTGGGTATTTAAGACCGGCGGTTTGGGGCCTGTATATCATTCTCCTGGGAACTAACTGGCTCATGGCTGATCTGCTTTAAAATCTGGAACTTGGCTTCTTCACTATGAAAACCTCTGCATCTCGCTCTCCTCACCTCGCTGCGTTTTAGTCCGGTGTTGTCAGACCCCACTCCTTCCTGGTGGGAATCTCTGCCTTCGTCTCGCTAAATCTAGCACCTCCTTGGGAGAGACCTCTCCATAGTGAACAACGGTTGTCGTGGCCCTGCAAACTTACCAGAGTTCTCCACGGCGATTCAGTCTGCCTCTCTGCGGTTCACACTCACCTTTGGGACCCGGACGGATTTCGCCTACCCTCAGATAACGAGTCCCGGTCATTCCAAGACCACACCAACTACCTAAACCACCTACCCTATACCTCTTCTCCTTAACACAGTGCATTGTCGGGGCACATACATATCAAAAATGGAGTCAGATAGTAAAACCGTCATGAAACGATTGTCCAGGTTATAAACTTAATCAACCCTCACTTCGTCACCAGGGCTAGGGTAACTAGGCACCCCCCTCGTGACGACCGGACAGTAGGTAATTGTAGCTGCTTTATAGTTGTTTACTATGAAATAAACGAAAGGTTTATGTGATCACCAAATGCACTGATAAGTGTTTATGTATTTCTAGTTAACGCCACCGGCCCCGGCTGCTTTCACCGGGACATAGCAGAGTCTTGAGTGTGTTGCCGGGGCAGTATTAACGGAAGGTTAAGGGATTGCAGCGAACGGCTGTATATACTGTTAGCAGCGGGAGTGTTCTATTGTTGCTGGTGTGTGTCATATTAGCGATGCGGTAAATCTATTGAGACCTAGCCTTGCCACAATCGACTACCCATAGATATGCAAATCGCTCTACGATTTCAAGACCGTACCTCTAAAGCTACCGGAGACAATTTAGGGGAAATCCAGACCATTGTTGCGTCTTTATAATAAAAGCAAGGGCAGTATTCTATTATTGCCGGTTGCGATGATAAAAGTATTTTCGTTAATCTTGCTAACAATAGTCCGGGCGGTGGTAATCTCGGCATGGCTGCGTGATTCTCCAATATCTTTACAATGCCAACCTCGTAAACTACTGGTCACAATTAACGGAAGGTCAAGGGCTTGTAGCTTCCTTACGGCTGTGTGCTGTAATGCTAGAAACGGCATCGTTCTATTATTACTGGTGTGTATCATATTTGTGATATGGTAAATCTAGTTAGGTGTAGCCCCGGCCACAATCGACTCTTCCGACAACCCCAAATAGCTCTATGTTATCAATACCGCACCTCCAAAACTACTAGCGATAATTCAAAGTGCGGGATGGTAGCTATTTTATAGTTGTTCGTAATAAAGTCAAGGGCAGGTCTATAATGATTCGGTAAATACAGTTAGACCAAGCCCTGCCAATAATTAAGTTAACAAAACTTATTAACGAAATAAAAGTAAATTTAACGAAACTTTACAATAACAGACAGTTGTACATTATAAAATACTCGGCTTGTTAAAAAAATATAAGCGGTTCGAGAAGTCTAGCCATGGCAGTTAAGTGCGAGTTCTCATTTCATTTCAATGCTCTTACTCCGAAACTACTTGCAAACAATTTGTAAAATGTTGGGAATTATGGTAAATGAATATATTTTCGCAACAGAAGAATATTATATTGTATTATTACTGGTAACCGTGGCTCCGTTGAGGTGCTGTCACTATATACATATAGTAGGTCCGGATTTTTTGGTTATTTATTCTTACGCATAACTTCTTATATTTAACTGCTTGCCACAATTGTTACCATGTAGTTCGTGGTAACAGGACCTTCTAAGGGTCCTTGTCCAACTTTGTATAGTTATATCTGTCTCCGCAACGGATGGATTTGTATTTGTTTTAAGTCTTGTCCAAACCGGAACATTGTTGCAGGGCTGCCCCGGTTTAATATCCCACATCTGTTCATAGAGAACCCCGCAACAATGAGCCTTGTCACATTTCAAGAGTTAGCCCACAAGCCCACAGTCAAGAGTAGAGTTCTGCTCAAAATGTCGCAGGAGTTAGCCCACGCAGCTCTCTCTGTTTTGCTTTTCATTCTAATTAAATCGAAGTAAACATAAACGATAAACGAAGTAACTAAAATTTAAGATAATAGTCAAATATGTAACATCCGACATTAAAATCAATGCCCTTGGACCAAAATTAATTAAACAGAAACAATTCATAACAGGAGCTACTGCGATAGCTCTGCCTGCCTTATAAATTTATAATTGTCACTAATCGTTTCTCTAGGCAAGGGTGGAGTGCTGTTAATCTATCTGCAGTAGATAATATCATTGCCAAGTCTTAGGGTAGAAGCTCTACATCACGATAGGATCGGGAGCATGGGCTCAGTCCCATCTTATGCTCGGATGGGTAGCAATAATGTCAAAATGTCACCCATAACTACATTAGATGAAAATATAAAGTGTTCTTTTATCAACCAAAGACAATATCCTAACAAATATATCTGAAATCCTACAAAGCTAGGTGCTGAAATTCTCCCTACAACCGTATGAATAACCTACTTGGACTGTTTCAGATTCACCAATACGCCCCTGGTACATTTTACGCTCTTTACAACAGTATAAAACCTACTGGCTACATACTCACAGACTATTTAACAAATAATTTGTACATCCTTAGGCATTTCCCTACGTCCAATGTGTAGCCCTTTTTATTTACTATAGTATCATCCGCATTTTAAATCATATGTACATTTAATTTTACCTTCACTGAGTTACCTAGTTGGCTTCTTTTATATGTTCTTCCAGCGAACTCGGTTTAGCTATTCTGTTTGTTGGCTGGTTAATAGACGACTTAGAAGTTCTTTTTATGCCAAGAAGCATAACCAACTAACTTCAAAAGTGCAAATGGTCTAGGCTATTTGTAAAATTTGCTCACATGTGATCAGGTTATTGCACGTGGGATCGTTAAATTGCACAAAATTATTTTATAACCTTTTATATGTGAAATTGTTCTATATTTTTAATTGAAATTCTTTAGGCCACCATTATTGTCCTTACAATCATCAGTGTCATAATAATTTTACTGAATATATACATCTTATTATGTTTATTAACAGGAATAAAAGAGTTAACCTCTAAGGGCGTTATTAGAAAAGCGTATATTATGTTAAGTCTAGAATCGTTTTTGGTACTGATAAGTTATACTCACCCAAGGCTGCAACGATAAATATGAAAATTGTGAATAATTTAGTTTATTTCATATTTATTTCTTTTCTATCCACAAAATTAACCATGCCAGCGGATTGGACACCCGTGCAATTTTTATGAGAAAAACAAATTTTTGAACCCATCGCGTGTGAAATTAAATGTGGAAAGTGTGTAAATTTTACAAAAAAGGTTAAGGTGAAGAATAAAAAATAATTTTCGTAAACGGATTCTACGTAAAGGTTACTTCTAAAAACTATTACTGTGAAGAGCAACACAGTCAGGGTGATATGGTAGAGCGGCATAGCTTACCATATGAACAGTCCGGCTTGAGTTCAATTCTCACAGGTGGAAGTGGATTTTATGTCTTAGCGTATCCTCGGAATAATGCAGCACTCCTATTCTTGTCAGTAAATTGTCGTAAACTATGGAATTCATTAGTCAGTTGCCTCATCATGTTTTTCCGTTGGATCAATGTTTTGTACAAAAAGACGCTGAAAGTCGAGAAACAATCAGTCAGTTTCTTAACCTATTAAATGAATATTAAATTTGGGACCAAAAATATTTCCTTTTATTTCTTAAACCATTTCGATCACTAATGTTTTATAATTTACAACACCTAAAAAAAAACATAAATGGCTAAAATATCGATATAAAGTGATCTATTCAGAGAAGTACCATTTTTATTGCTAGAGTTCAAAGCTTTTTTGAAAATCATTAAAACTGGTTTAGGTCTGCTTAGATGACAGCTATAAATATCGTAATTTTTTTTTGGATCAAATTAAATCTATTTATTAGACTTATGTTGATTCAAAGGAAATGAGGTTTTGGGTAAAACCGTCTGTATGGAGTGTTAACGAGACAGGTACCAAGGAGTGATCCTTGGACCTGTTGGGAATACCACTTTTATTATGGTTGGGGTATGTTGCCAATAAAAAGCAGGTCGGCGAGACATTGGCAGAGCAAAGCAACATGCGGTGTTTTATCAACTGTTGTGTCTTATTAGAGTGTGATTTTCAAATATCAGCAAAAAGCATTTCCCCAATACTTCCCGTTATTACCTCTCCCAATACAACCCAAGGATCGTATCCACCCACACCCCCCGCTTTTTTTTTGTGTGCTCTTAAAATTATAGTTACATTTATGAAACTACATTACATTTTTCCATTAACTATCAGTGATGAATTCGCGTTGTCTGTATGTAAAATTTTGTATTATACTATTTATGGCCATTTTTTTAATTCACTGAAGGCACATAGATGTATTAGATGGCCTAGTTCAACAAATTAGCTGTATCCAACTGTTTAAATCTTGAACGAATCTCTACGAAAAAATATGTCATTAATGTTGCATTAATTCTATTTCATTTATGAGCATCGAGCGAGTTTGCGGCAATGAAATGAACGCTCCCTGAAAATTAGGTAGGGTCCAAAAGTTCCACACCCGGTTTTACAGTGATTTTCTCCACCTGGTTTTTGGAGGGTTAGGTTTTAACAATATACAACCAATCACCCACTAGTATGATCATTAGTAATTATTAGTATGAGATGTAGTGGAATATGCCTTAAACATTACAGACTGTTTGAATTCTGTTTAGGACAATACTATATATGTTTTAGACTCAACAGCCATCAACAAACGCTGATAACCATTTACAAATAAGGATCGTACAGAAGAGTTTAGAATGCGATAAAAACATGTTATTTGATTTTAAAACTCAATCATAGGGTTTTGCAAGGAACGCGTGATTCTTAAAGTGGCAAGATTCAATACAGGGAGCCCTTTGCCACGAGCCCGATGCGCTAAGTTTCCCAGTTTAATTAATCACGCTATTTATCCTAATTTCTTCAGACTAATTGGATAAAGTGGGATAAGTGGATTTTATGGCAAGTGCGCAAGCTTCACAAGACACCCACCCCCTAATCACTTTTATCGTGGGATCATTAGTGATTTTCTTCAGTCGTCAGATATTTCATGTCGGGAAAAATTGCTAAATATTATTAGTGACGTTGGGGATTGCTGGTCGTAATGTAGTTAGTGGAAAGATTCGAACATCCACTGATATAGAAAACTTATTTTATATATGTGTTTGCGCATATAAATTTTAAAATGTACTTGTCATCCCCTAGTTTATATGTTTGTTTGTCTGTGGTACTGCCGTAAATCGATAGTGAAAATTCTGTATTCAAACTAAACTCTGCTATATTATACTCTGCTTTACCACGACCACATCCTTTTAATTTTATAGGAGTATCAACCATAAACAAATACGAAACCATAATATATAAAAATACGTATATTTATTATATAGGTAGATTGGATAGGTGTACTTAGAGTAGTAGTTGAGTATCACTCAAGAATGTACTCGTGAATATAACTGGTATGTAGTAAAAACAAATTTATAAATTGATTCTAAATTTACGAATAGAGCTGAACTTGTTTTTATTGCATAAATACTGTATTATCACGTAATCAATTAATATTCATAAAGCTAATATTGTTTATCCACCTGCGGTGTTGGACATCCTGTTTTCTCATTTAATCAACCGACTTGAAGAGTCACTAATTTTTTGTTTTTTTTTTAATATAAGTTCTTTATTTTGCTAAAACTACAATCTGCCTTATTAGGAAATAAGTAATTGAAATAAATGATTTCATTCATACCATATTTACCAACAGCCCATAGGCCTCCTGAATCCACATGGTTGTCTCCTCCCTCACATGCAAAAGAGGAAGCGGAGTCTTGGGAATTCCCCCACGCTCCTCCATCTGCTGCGTCACCGGATACGAGCCAGTGGAGGCTGGCCAAGAGCGCGTGAGCCACAGACGCTCAGGACATGATTAGAAAACTGGCCATTGCCAAGACTTCCACTATCGCTTGATTATAGCAGGTCACGAGGCCACTGCCCTTTTAATCTCCGAGGAGGATTATAGGGGTGAGTGGTGCAGTGCAATGACTGTGCTAGGGAATTAGGGTGGTTGGAGAGGCTACTATAAAATTTCTTATACTTGGAAGGGATGAGTTCAAGAATGTAAGGTATATTATGATCGTTATAAAGGGTTTTGTTGCTGACGTAACAAGGGGCATTTACTATTGTTCTCAGGACTTTTGATTGAAAGGATTGGATACGCTTGTTGTTAAACTTTTTTGCTGTCCCCCATAGCTCTGTTACGTATGTCCAAATAGGCTTAGGTGTAACATTGTAGATTAGTAATTTATTTTATATTGAGAGATGGGTTGTCCTTTGAAGTAGTCTGTACAGGAATAACTTGTTCATTGTGCATTTTTTTTTCTATATAAAAAAGCTTCTTTGTGATGTTTCATGTAGTAGCCGCTTCTTCAAGTGGTAGATACAGTACAGAAATGTCAGAAGAATCCCACGCATATTTGTCCAACATAGTGTGTTCTCTGGTTTGCTCCCAGGGTATAGTAGGCGAGCACAACAAGCTGCACTTCGCCCTCCTCTTCACCAATGGCAGCTAGGTTCATCCGTTCCTCTGACTGTGTAGTCTGCTCAAGATTCTTCCGTGCTGAAACAGTTCGAGGCGACCCATCTAGCACGGCACGGGGAGCTGGAAAGTGTTTTTTTAGGGTACCTCCCTGGGTTGTGGTACACCTCCTTTTCACGCCTGAAACCTGTAACTCACAAGGTGGGCGTTCCATCTTCTATCTTCTAACACACAGGCGGGAGGTGTTCTCTTTTGGCCTTACCCCTAAATTCATTTTATATATGTGTTTGCGCATATAAATTTAAAATTGTACTTGTCATCCCCTAGTTTATATATTTGTTTGTCTGTGATGCTGCCGTAAATTGATAGTGAAAATTCTATATTCAAACTAAACTCTGCTATATTACATTCTGCTTGGAACACCTTCAAAGAGGACCTGAGATCTATTGCTTCAGCAGCAACTAGAACCTGCTCCCCTCATGGACTATATGCTCTTGTGAAACGTACTAGCACAGTTCCTTGCACGGCCAACTTGCTGAGTGTGGTTTCGATAGTACGCACGACCGGAGCAGGTACTTGATTATCCCTAGGACAACTTCTATGAGAATCTATTGGTGGTTTCGAAAACACTTCCTACTAATTACTCACTGTTCCTCCATGAAAGCTACAAAATTCCAGTAATGAAGGTCACAACTTTCTGGCAGTAAGTCTCAGCGATCTACGTTTATCCTACGCATTTAGGCTAGTTAGATAATCTTGTAGAGGAGAATCTTTTAAAAAACTTTACGATGAATAACAATCAAAACTCTGGTAAATGTACAAATATTATTCAGTTACAGCGTTAGAACATACTTTGTTGAATGACTAAGCACAAGTGGGGTGTCTTGGCCGTAATCAGGTCAGAAAAGGATAGCATTTTAGGGGAGGAAATGGTTACTTAAACAAACAGGGGACCATAAGTCTCAACTGAGGTACACGTTTTTACTAATCGTCCTGGCAATTCTAGAAACTATCTAAACTTGTATCAGTGATAAGACACATACAATTAGGATCCTTCTAAAGTAAAGTTCTAAGCACTATTCTTAATATCCGCCATGTTTCATCTTTAAGTACCTTTTAAACCTTCTTATTCTAACACGTCCATAACGAGTCAGTTGCTAACGTAGGAATGTATTATTTTTGACTGTTATGTTTGCCATATTTTATTTTTACTATGTACGATTATCATCTGCCCATAGTTGCACTTGTAAGGAGTGACCTTTACAACTTACTTATTTTATTATTATTTTTGTGTAAAAATGCTTCGATATTATTTAATTTATGGTATACCCTTTATTTATTTATTTTACCCCGGTTTTTTTTTTTTTTCTCCATAGCCCCTTTAAATTTCCAGATAATTATATAGAATTATAGATCCTCAGGACCCCGGTATTGTTATGAATTGTTTTTTTGTTAGCAAGAATTGCTTATTTTTTATACCTTTATTCATGAGGGTCACAGTTCCAGAAAGAAAAATTTCTTTTCCACCTATTCTACTTTAGCAGTTGTGAATAAAATCAAATTTAATTCAAGTAACCAATTGTATTTTATAAATAAAATATGCATCTTCGGTTTTTATTTAAATGTGCCTAAAACACGTTCCCATGATATTCAATATCATATACGAGATCATATCAGCCAATTCAGGTAAAATTTTTCATTTCCATTCATACAAAAAAACAAAACAGGGGTGTATGTTTTTACCTTAGTGCTTGAGTTAAGGTTTTTCCAATCGTTTTCAGTAAAGACAATTTTTTTTTGTATTTCACAACACAAATTGTGGCTTACAATTTCAGCCTGTCTGGCTGCAGGCAAATGAGATAGGGCTTTATGTTACTCCTCTCTGTGCAGTGGTATTAGAAATCACGAGTCAACTTTTGACTGCTTTGGCCGTTTTTTTTACCAGGCAAAAACTTTGCTAAAAATGGAAGTCCTGTACTACGTTTTGTTCAGAAATGAAACGGAAATGAATCTTTTGAACGTTTTTTGTCAAAATATTTTTAACTGAGCTGGCTGTAGATTTATCCAGGTGGCTCAGACATGGTTTAATTGTACTAACACAATTAGTATGTAATATTCATATAAGGCTATAAGTTCGTGTAACTTATTCATGATCGTAGATATATAAATAATTGTTTATATATTTGCAATAGGAATTTAAGAAAGAATATAGCTATATCATATTTCATAACGTATAAATATATAAATTTCATGTCTGAGTTGTACTTGAGTTACTACCCTTCATACCAGTATCTTTTCGAAATTAACAATATTAGAAGCTACATTAATAAAACTAGAGACCAATGATTCTTTATTTTACATATAAAATAGGACATTCCGTACATACCTTTACGTCTAAACATCACCCCTTCTGCTTAGAAGTATGTACAAATCTGATAGGCTATCACGAATACTATTATGTATTGGTTTTTATGAGCCTTGGTGCCTGAAAGATATAAACAAATAATCTTCAAAAAAATACAGTTTTTATTAAATAATAGAACTAAAGAAAACATACTGAAATAATCTTCCTTTCCTCGAAGGCTAATCCTAAACCACCAGCGGTGTCCTGGACCACCATCAAACGTTTTGAATTTTCAGTTCGTTTCGTACATTTAATTTTTCTCAAATCTGGTTAAATCCCAACTTGTAATTAATCATTGAACAAGACCTACATTTGTCTACAATATTACGTGCTTTTTAGTCCATTGCAACCAGGTATTACAATTTACTCTTAACGCCACCTCGACCGCTAAAGATATCCAGAATATAAGTAAATACAATTGACTTTCAAAACGTGGTTCTCCAACTTGCCTTATCTGGAAAGTTCGGGTTTTCAATTGTGTGGCGCTACAATAAGAGTTCACCCGTGGTTCATCGTCAACTTGAGCTAATTACAATTAAAATATTAAAGGAGAAGCATTCTAAGGAGGAATTCGGTGTATCTTTACGAAAAGTTATTGATAGCTTGGTCAGGGCCATGATTGTGATAGGAATTGTGAAACAGCAGTCAGTCATTTCGTAATGCTTGCAATCATAGATGTCGATCTTGAATTTCACCTATCGACCTCAGACGCTCAGTTTGGTTTCACTAAATGAATCTTGCTAAATAACAAGTAGATCTAAAAGTTTAGGTATTTTCAAGTGTTAACATAGTAATGTTAAATGACTAACAATAAAAACATGTACTGAAGTGGTAAGCTTCATGCATTGAAAGGGCAGGGTTTGAATCATTGTTTTTATTATAGACAATTTAAGTTCAAATGAATAAAATGTTTATAGTCATTATGAAACAGAAGAAGAAAACGTTTCCACCACCATTGTCAACGTCTTTAGCGGTTGAGGTGGCGTTAAGAGTAAATTGTAATACCAAGTCGCAATGGATTAAAAAACACGTAATATTATAGACAAATGTAGGTCTTGTTCAATGATGAATTACAAGTTGGGATTTAACCAGATTCGAGAAAAATTAAATGTACGAAACGAACTGGAAATGCAGAAAAATCAGTGCTGAAAAACTGCTTCAACTGTCCTAAATTTTCAAATTTTGATGCATATTGGTGCAGCAAAACCTAAAGAAAACAAAGAAAGTCCGGATTTATACAGGATTCCTTAACTGCACCTTTAAGTGATTCCAGTACATCACGTAGTTCAACTTTTAATACAGGCTTGATCCATACTTTAGTTAGGGCCAGTATTGCCTTTCATAAAATTTACAATTAATGAAAAACTATTTACTACATGTGTTGTGAACAATTACATGCTGTTTTTGACCACTAAGCTAACAGTAATTGCATTTACGATGTTTCACATTTCTCATTAGTATTTGAATATTTGTGTATATTGATGAAGATTGTTGGGAGGAGACACTCCGACTAGGTGTTGCCGGGGCAGGGTCAACAAGACATACTGTGGGGTGTCGCCTGGCCTCAGTCGTCCCCTGCTACTTCCGGAATTTATTCTTAGTGTACTAGCGTAGACAGATCACCGGTGACTCACCCTTCACAATTGACAAACTTTTGTCGAATTTCCACGACAGTGGTGACGTCAGGCGACCCGAACCGGTGGCGCCTCTCGCGGTGACCGGCCCAGCAGCCAGTCTCAGCCCGGACTTCGTGTGCGGAGGGTCTCTCAATCCGCTGCTCAGCCACACGACTTCTGCCTGACTTCCTGCGTATGCTCAAGACCCTGTCTGTCCGTATGCTGGTGTAGTCATGTGATGGCCGTGCCATAGTGCCGCGTGTAAATCCAGTGATCGACTCGACCCTTGTATGTACTCAAGCATATCTCCGTGTATGATGTGTTGTGTCTAGTGATCTGTCAAGTCTTTAATATGTCACCTGCAGGACTCGTATTCATACTCTACCTCGTCTTAGCAGACATACAAACAGGTCAGCGAACATAATTGCTATTTAAAATAAGGATACAAAACATATTGATAATTTAATATGGGCTAATTTATGACACAGATTTAGTAAGAGCATCAGGTGAAAATTAAAATAAATATGAAAAGAAAATGATCCAAACATATAAAAAATTGGCGCACCCAAAGACGTTTCCAGGATAACCAACCAATTCAATAATTATCATTTGATTTTTTTTTTACCCCCAACCCTACATTTTATTGATCATTGAATTAATACCGTATTTATACCAACCATTGCTGAACTATTTTATAGTTGTACTTGGATGATGCCAGGAGTAATTTATCATTTCTTTTGATATATTCTATCTGTATAAACTCTTACTGAGATTAATTCATATCATAGATTCCAGATATCATAGATTCTAGGATGTTTACATATCTATCCAGGATTCATCTTTAACTGGTCCGGGAGGCTGAAATATTAATTAAATAATTATGAAAATACTACTTGGTATTTGAATGTAAAATTTTCAATAAAATTTAAATTTTCTGGCTATTTATTTCTCAAATTTGAAAAAAGAATAATAATTAATTAAATAATTATGAAAATACTACTTAGTATTTGAATGTCAAATTTTTAATAAAATTCAAATTTTTTGGCTAGCCATTTCTCAAATTTGAAAAAAAAAATTGCTTTGTACTTGCATAATTGCCTTTTTTTTTTGTGTGGTGTCAGTTATTATTAAATTATTTTTAATTATTTATTAAAAATCAAAGAAAAAAAATGTCCGTTTACACTGGTCGGCGTTCATTTGTCATTAGGATAATTTGGCCGAAGAGAATTCATGTTGGCGATCCTCACTCGTGCAGGAGAACCTCAGTTGGTAGAGCACCCGACCGGGTATTGGGGAGGTCCTTGATTCAAATCATGATCTTCCCATCATTTGCTTAATAATTATTAATTATTTTTTCAATAATAGTTATATCATAACTATTATTATCGTATATCCTATTAAACACAACAACGATGTTATACTTGACATTATTCTATTCACTAGTAATTCTAATTCACTAGTAATGTAATGTTAAACGTAAAAAAAAAAAATACTAAATAGGTAAATATAATTAAAAAATATTTTGTTTTTCTGTCAGTTAGTCCTCCGTTGATATCGCGGCAGATCTAAAATTGGCTGCCACGATTTTTCCATAGTGCCTTAGAAAATCTATATTTATGAATATAACTCGAGTCCTGAGTTGCCTGAATTTTCAATTTCTATTAATTATTCATATTGAAAAAGTTCCTCTGAAACGGATTTCTGACAATAATAATTATTGAAAAGGTTCCGTTCCTAAAGGATACAAAAAAGAAAAATTATGACAATATTTTAATGAATCAAGTAAAGAAGTGAAATATTTATTTTTCTTGACAAGGGTTGAAAAAAAAAAAAGAAAGGGAGGCGGGAATAAGGAAAGTGATTATTTTATCCTGGTCGGCTAAAGAAAAGAATCCTGGTTCGTATGGTGGGCTTTGACCCTCTGTTTTCTCTATTTCTTTTGTAACTATTAAAACAATAGGAAATGCCCTGGAAAACCCCTCCTGTACAATGCTTCCAGGAGCGAGACAAGTCCAAAAAAACAAAACAAAAAGAAACCACCGGCTAACGTTCCCGTGTATAAATCTATTTATAATTATCAAGGGATGGGGTAAGAAGCCCAAGAAGGGCGTAGGTCAGCCGGTTTAGTTCTCCACCGGCCTGGGGGGTTTTGAGTCAGCGGAACTGCTACTACCCTTGAATTTATTACGCAATTTTTACTTTCTACCCCATGCCCCGCACACCCTCATCCCTCGGGTTTGGGTTTCATTTGAATTTAATTAGGATATTTCGCGTCTGGCCGACGCACACAGGATGCGAGTAAATCTCCTTAATTGCCGGCGGAGCCTCTTCTGCAAAATTATACCCGACTGCGGAACAACCGCAACACTGCCAAGTGCATGCAGACTATTGAAGTATTATTTTCGTTTATTTAATAGTAGTTGAAAAAAAAGTAGAGGTTCAATAAAAAATGCGCGTTTTCAAACCCATGTTAGTGGTAGACTGTACCAAACAATTTACATGTTTGGTCTGCTCTAAAAAAAGCAATTTTTCAAGATTAAGATTTTTCTTTATAAATAATATGGCAAATATTTATAAAAATATTTACAAGCAAGTACTTTTATTTTGAGTTGTTTTCGCAGTATATTAAGTGAGGTGTAAAATATATAAAATCCATGCGTTTGAAATAGCTTTAAAATTTTTTTTGTTTTTCTGACTATTTAAAAACATTGCATCTTGATGTAGAATTGATATGAGATAAATTGAGTGAATTAATTACATGCTTGATTATCAATTTCCTCACGAGGAATACAAATTCCTTTCAACAAACGAGGATTATATCTAGTAAGGTTCCGAATAAAATAAAAATAAAAAGGATAAAATCGAAGGGTCGTACCTGATTTAGTCTTTTTTCATTATGAAGTAGACCCTGCAATTATTAACAATTATTAGCAAAATATTTTCTAGGTATAAAGGCATAAAGTCCTCGACTGGATTGGAAGGGGGGGGGGGGGTCAGCCCCCATCGTGCAAGTATAGTATTTGTTTATATAACAATTATTAATAATTATGTGCACTAGATGTTTCTGAAATTTGCTTTAGACCCACCCAGTTTCGAGGAAATATATGTGGCAGAACTTCGAAGTCATGAACATCCCTTATCTACAACCATTCCATTTACCAAAATACAAAATGAATATACGTTCTAAACACATTTTTTTTTATGAGGCATGAGACATTCTCATTTTAATACATTTAAACCTCGTAAAATGAGGTGTGCCTTCGTTGGGAATTCGTGTTATACGGAGTCTATGAATTTAACCAAAAGCAGTTTATTAATCAAAGTAATCTAATGTAATACAATAAATAAAATATTTAAATTTAATAGAGATATTAAGAAAAGAAACACTAAACGCTCAATAACTTATTTATATGCAAGTGTGGTTCACACATTGTCAACATATATGCTGTTTTTATTAGACCAATCAGATAGTATTAAGCAAACAGTCAAGGCTTTATTGGGTCACTCATTCTCTCAAATTAGATGTAAACTAGCTTGTAAATTTTGGGACACTAAAGCTTTATAGAAATCCATTGAATTATTCAAGATACAATTGCTAAAATAAAAGATTCTTTTTATATCAGAGTTTAAAGGAGGAGGAACGTATCGGCCCCATGAATCAAAGAAGGCAAACGAATTCACTCTGAAAGAGAAGTCAAAAAGATCTAGATCAAAGATCTGGAACTCAAGATACATCAGGACCAAGAAATTCACCTAATACACGTTGAAGAGGGAGAAAACGATTGTGTTGGCCGGTGACCAACATTGATGTCCACTTGGGATTAGCTGCAGCATCAAAAATCATGGATAATCTAGATGAATGTCTGCAACAATGAACAAGTCAGTTTTTGAAAAAAGACATCTTTCAGACTAATGTACTACTGATGTATTTTTGAAATTAAGTTGAATATTAAGCTGGACGACGTGGATTCACAATAAGGCGAAAAAGAAACATTCTTTCTTTATAAGATGTCACACACTTAACAATTTGTCGATTGTTATATTTTAAAATTATGCATCATATTTATGATTGTTAGAACTAGTATACTAATTAAAGCTGCAATAGCTTGAAACAAGGACTTTACAAGAAAATATTGGCCCCCTATCATGTTTTTGTCAGATTTAGTTAAATGAATATTAAACAATGTTTTTAATTGCCAAGCATGTAGGCCTCTAAACTCTACGGTGGTGGATGCAAAAATCATCCACTCAATCAGAAAGTATAAAGGCATGCTACAAAAAACTTTGTCCGAAATATTTGTCAATTTTTTGTTGGAATACAATAATGGAAAGATTGCGCAAAATGATAGCCTTGACAAAAGCTGATTTTTAACTATAACGAATATAATAGTATGAAAGTATCTATTGTTTACAATGTGGAGCAGTTTTTTTAAAGTTAATTTAATAAATTTTAACTTGGGGTCCTTTATTATATTTATAGATAGGCTATATAATATATAACATATGCAAAAATATGTCACGTTTTTATGAAATGCATTATACCGGGTTTATTTTAATATCATCATATATATATGTGTTTGGTATTATTATTTTCGGAGTGTATATAAATTTGATAGAATTCTTCATGGATTCGCGTTTGAAAATTATAAACTAACAATAGCACTAAAGCGTGGTTACATTTTTTTTCTTTTATTACATATCTAGGGGACCTTGCCCTGCAGTCCTGCGGCTTTATCTAGAATATTTCTCAAGAAATAATTTATTAATATTCTAAAAAGCTACAATTTTTTAAACTAGCTTTTGAGTCTATCCAAACACTTTTTAAGCAGTGCTTCTTTTTTTGGTATATGGGCAATAGACGCGCTTTTCTAGACCAAGTTTTAAAGATTAATAAATTTGAGGATAATAACATTCATAGTCCTGAGGATACCTGAAAAGGCGGAATGTCGACTGGTGATGTAAAAAAAAAGATTTTTGAAGAGACTTAAAAAGATTTTTTGAAAAATTTGATTGTCACACAGTGGAAACACAATTTAGATTATGAATGAATAATGATGAGGCAACTACTAGTATACACATACAAGGTAATAAGGGCCGAAGTGATTAATCTTCAGGTAATTGAGATGTCGATGACGTTAAGGTTTCCAATTTTTATTTTTCTCTTGAGCGAGGGAGTTGGTGGGAGTAATGGGGTATTTTACACGGGCCATCGATGGCGGCCGACGGCTCTCCGGACCTACCGAGTGGAAAACCTCAAGAAAAATGACTTTCCCCATCAGTGTAGTACCCGTGTAGCGTCGTTCAATTAAAAATGTATCAAAACCTGGAATACATTCATGTAATATTATGTAAGCGAGGGGACGAGTGGGCGGGGCCTCCTGGGATACCGCCCTTTCCCGGGCCAGCCAACCAACCAGTGCCGTGGCACAATCGAATGCGTTAATTCGATTGTTTTTCCGACTTCCGATTCGATTATGGCAACAGGTATCCTCCCTTATGGGGTTTGAGGGTTTCGAGTTTGCAGGGCGATTTTACAGGTTGGTGGTTTGCAAATTCGTTAATGCCACTAACGGGTTTGATTTTCTTAACACCGTTAAACTTTAGCTTGTTGTAGGGTGTTCTAATTTATTTTTTTTAAAGGGGTATATGGAAATTGTTTTGATATTTGTGCCCTTTGATTGATCTAGTCGATGAGTAGGAGAGTAGAAGCTTAACTTTCATTCAGGTTCGTCTATCTGTCGTACAATCAAACGACCTGACAGGTTACAGGTATATGTCTTAACCCATGGATATATACGGATCAGTACCAAGTATCAGTGATGTTGAATGCTTGAAATAAAAAATCTTGAAACAGAAACATAGGAATGTTCATTGCAATTAAATCATTAGATCAGAAATGTTTTGGGTACAAAAAATATTTTTAACTTATTAGATTACACCACACGCAAAATTCATAATTAAATATGTAAAATCATAAAATTTGAATTTAACAACACATGTTTTATTCTTTGGCGGGTTCATCAAGAGAGGTTTTAGTGAAATTACCAATCTCACGTATGAATGGATTTCCGAAGCTAATGTTTTGCTAAAATGTGACTCATTCTAGTTATTTTTGTATAAGGGGAGGGGGTGTTGAAGATTCGCATCCCTTAGTTTTTGATTCTTTTATTCTGTAGCTGGTTTTATAATTGGAACTTCAAACTTGTAAAGGAAAGGTTACTTGTGATCGGATGAATGGTTTTTAAACCATGTGATTGCTTTTGTGATTTCTTGTTAAAATAAAGGAACATTTTCCTTTTAACAGGTTCTGCAAAAACATTTATATGTTCTAACATTTAGTTTAGAATACATTCTTATGAAATTTGGTCGCTACAGAAAAAAAATCTTTGTTCAGAAGTGGAAAAATGCAGAAAATATCCAGTAGGGTTGGATAATCTGGCCTTACTAATCCGGGAGCCAATGTAATTCCACTGGCTAGGACCCTGGAGTTATTTAAGAACTAGAACATTCCCTTTGTAAACTGAACAATTTTTTTATTACCAATGATACATAAGTACCTAAATGGATTAACGTGATAATGGCAGGAGAATTCGTGAAACATGTAGTTCAAGGCAACCAGATACTATTTTGTAATATCTCTTCTATATTATTAGGAAAATAATTATTTTATTGTTATATTCATATTTATAAATTCGTAAAAAAATATACATAAATCAATAACAACACATAAGTGTTATAAAAATTTGGAAAATGCTATGATAGCTGTTCTTTGATCTAGGCGATAGTGCAGACATATTAGCTCACGTTTAAGTTGAGTAGCTTGAAGAGACTTTTAAATCGTCATAAAGTTTACAGAAGTTAAGTTGCTCACTTCGTGAAAAGCCATTATAAGTGAACCAGAAAATTAACATCTAGCTTTTAAACTGGTGTGCAGACAACTCCATGTATGTTTATTTATTGTGTTACTGAAAATTGGATAACTTAACTAATCAATTATTATTGTTTATTCGTATTATATTAGTTAGATTTTTTTAGGTTTAAGTTTAGGTTTATGCAAGCTTCAGTTGCAAGTAAATTACATTCGACAGCACAATTTCAGCATTTCAGGCTGTAAAATTTTACAAGAAAATACATTCAAATTTGCATAAAATTAGTAATATTTCTCGTGAATGTTTTAGCCATATATCATGCTTATGTTTTAATAATCAAATCTCATTTATAATTTTAATTATATATTCATGTTTTACATTTTTTATTGTATTGTTTTATTGAATAGTCAAAGGCTCCGAAAGTATTATTTAAGAATTCAATGAATGCAAAAGGTTTGATGCACTAATTTATTCATGCAAATTGAACTCAGGAGGATAACTTGTCGGGATTCTGCAAACCTTGGCTTGGGGCCCAACTTACTTTGTTGCGAGCTATTCGTTGAGAATTAAATAGACTTCATAATTGTAATATTCATCTTCAATTGTATTTATTATTTTGTGTATTTCGAAGGGATTCTTTGAGCAAACTTTAAAATTTTTGTTTTCATTGTTCCCCAGAAGCTCGAAAACGTTTTGAAGTGTTTTCTGGATCATTTTATTTAACGATTCCAATTGAACTATTTCAACGCCAAATTTATATTAAAGCGTTATCATCGTTTGCTAGTGCTGCAGCCTTGGTTCAATTAACCAGATGAAGGCTTCGTGATGAGTTCCATCTAATTTGCAATTACTCTTAAAGTTAATTCAAGGCTGGGAGGGGATGAATAAACATTATCACATGAGTGTCGTGCTCGCCTTTGAACGATTTTTAAATGTTTTTAATTGCTTTCCTTGGAGGATAATGCTTTGCTTTAAACATTTCTTAATACACTTTTACAGCGGCTTCAAAAAAAAAAAGAGGCAAGTCAATTCACATCGAGCGAATATTTTGTGTGAAATAAATCTGTGAGGTGTTGATAAAATTAATAAACTTTATAAGAAAAGGCACCGGATAATTTCCTAGTTGAAAATAATATAAATCAATAGGCTAGCAGATTTTCCTCATTTTGTAAAAACTGACATTTCAGATTTTTCAAACTAAAATAGTATGTTTATTCACCTTTAATGTAATTTTATTTGTTTGAAGTTCAAAGTTTACCTCAAGTAAAGGTTTGGCCATTTTATTCAAAGGGGATAGAGGTTTCTTTTTTAAAGGGACCAGGAAACATTCCAGGAATACTCAAGTTACGGTCAGAGGGCCTCTAATATTAAAGACCACAAGGGTCAAGTAAAAGTAAAAAAAAACACGTGTCTGATTTCTTGTTCGACCAATGAAAAATAGAATCCTGAAAACAGTCTTCCTTATAAACATGCACAATTCCAATTATTCGAAAATTTGTAACATTTTCAAATCGTCCTACATCACCTGTGGATTTAATAACTGGGTACCTTTCGACTAACGTGCTCAGGCAAGTCCAGCACTAAAAATGTATTGGGAATACCAAGAAAAAGTAAAAATATTATTGCATAGTTTGGTTAAAGAAAATTATACTTGCGTGCTATAAACAAATATAAATGCCAGTAGATATAATCTGTATAAACATATATATTGTAACATACCTCGTTTCTTTGGTCGTCGGTATGTCCAATGATCATTCAGGTACAGTGCTTTTTCCTGAAGCAGCCCCCAGAAATATTTTAACCGTGGAAATATTCTTCATTTTGTAGTATAATTATTCTTTAGTAATTTCTATAATAACCGATCAGTATAAACAGGAGTATGTCCTTTCCTCAAGGATAAACGTGGAATAACCTTTCCTTCTTCAACACCACCTGGCTCACTCTCATTGACCAAAGAGAGGTCACGTGTTCGGAATTTCTAATTAATCAAAATTAAAATTACATATGTTAAATTTTACAAAATCCAGGACATCAAAATATATATATATATATTCAAATAGATGTAAGCACGCGTGTGTGTGTATTTGCTCGTGTTGTGTACTCACGGAAGGATCAATAATAATTCATTTTTTTCTAACGTATAAGAGAACTATTTTATTTCTATCAACTTAATTCTTTAATGCAATGGTTATGGTATAAATTGTATTTTTTTATTAAATATTTTCCTGGGTTTAAAAAAAATAAAATTAAATGACTGTGAAAAACAACTTAGTATTTTCGCTGGAAAATAATTTCTTTCATTCGTCAAACCACCTTGGTCACTGATCTCACCTTTGAGATAAAAAAAAGTTTAATAACCTAAGAATTAATAAATAATTACCGGCCTAATGTCAGCTTTCAGAATTTCTTTGCGTGAGGTTCTCTGTGATTACTTTTCCGCTGCCTCTTCAATATTTGTTTAATTGTTGGGGGGGAAGTTAACGAAACGATTCCTATTTTTTTATTGTTTAATTTTTTCCTAAATTTTCTGAATTTTTATTTTAAGCAAAAACCTTAATATACCTTTAAAATTTTGAGATCAATTTTATATATAAATTTTATATCCTTTATTTTATCTTTACAAGGATATATGTTTTGATTGTTTGTGAACATATCGTTTTAATATTTCCTTATTGTAGCATCCTATTTTGTTTATTAGAAGGGTTTGGCTAGGTGGGGAGATTTCCAAGAAAATTTTTTAAATGAAAGGAGAAGTATATTCATTAAAACTGATAGTTGTTTAATATATTTATCTGTTGTGTTTCTTTATTAACTATTTGACGTGTTCATGTTTATCTGTGATAGGACACGAGTTCTAATTTTTATTGTTTATTTTAGTTTTTCCGAATTTTTATTTTAAACAAAAACTAATTGCTGTTTTTTGAGATGCTGTGTGAATATACCTTCAAAATTTTGAGATAGATCGATTACATTTTACGGTCTCTATCGTGGAAAAGACAGATAGACACAGACGAAATACGAACGCACCAGAATGGAAAAAAAAAGAAAAACAAAGAGCCTCTCTCTCCCTCGCTAACCAATAAATCACAGCCAGTATCATAACTCCATCTAACCGTTGTTTCTGTTACTCGGAAAAGTAATGAAACATTAGACAGAGGTCAAAACAATATTTGTATTTCAATCCAAGTTTTGGCAGCGTGGAACCAGGCTAACTTGGCATTTGAAGTTAAGTGGTAGTGACTTGGCCGACCAATCTGAGGGGGGAGAGAGAGGGTTGCGGTATCCACTTCCAACTTTTGAACAAATTTAACCACCTCCCTCCTCCACTCGTCCATAGTGAAACATCATACTCTTATTGTATTGTTGGTCTTTGAAGTTCTGTTATGCGTCAAACTCAAAATAAATTTCTTATTTGTAATAAACAATTTTCGGATGGGAGAGAGAGAGAGAGAGAGAGAGAGAGAGAGAGAGAGAGAGAGAGAGAGAGAGAGAGAGAGAGAGAGAGAGAGAGAGAGAGAGAGAGAGAGAGAGAGAGAGAGAGAGAGAGAGAGAGAGGGGGGGGGGAGAGAAAGATATTAATTGCGATTTCATTATGTACATACTTTTCTGTACAATGATACTGATCGAATATATGGATGATTAATCTTGAATGTGGTGTAAGTCCATTTTTTCTTTTTTCGAGATATTAAAACGTTAACATTTATGTCGACTAAAAAATATATGTAAGTTTGAACGTTACCGCCTAACTTCGGGACATATGCTAGATGTCCCTACAGAGCTCGCTAGTATCGCTCCAAGCTGTGTAACCTGCGATATAAGAGCTGTACAATGTTAAGACAATGGTCAAGGCTTATTATCCGCAATTGTATTGATTCAGGTTAGTTATAAGTTTTATTTGTTTATTGTTATATTTGTAGCGCTAGCTAATGTGTACATATGTTTAATATTACAGTTCTAAACTACATCTGCAAGTGTCCGATTTACAACCTGACAACCTCCACCTCCTTTAAGTTTCTGAATTCGAAACTTACATATATATAAATATTACTAAGTTTGGCAATGTAATTTGATTATTTAAATGACTTTAATTTGAATTCAACTAAAATAATATATTCTTTCTAGGTGGTAAATGGGCCACTTTCTAATTATTGTATTGTAAATATCATTAACAAACGAATAAATACCATAAAATAAATTAAAACACTATTTATTACGTTATTTTAATTAAGTTTAATAATAAATAAATTAATAAATTAAGTTATTATTACTTCCTACCTGTTTCACTAACTGACGTTAATATGAAATTATCGATTTATAGAAGGAAAGTAAGCAATTGTAAGAAATGTTTTATTAATTTTGAACTCTCAGTGTTACAGTTCGATACGGTCAAACTGATTGTAAGAATGCGTTTTACACAAACATTTTGCTGATTTGAAATTTCACAAATTCTCATGAGATCTGCGTGCATCAACGCAATATTATAACTGCTGGCTCTGCACTTCTGTGGATATAGGCTTTTTCATTCTATCTATTTCCATTACATCACGCTTTTGCTGGTAAAATTCTTCATTTTACTGCTCTCTTATAAGTGCTTCATTAGTAATAGTAAGGAGAATGGACTTACACCACTTTCGTAATCAATCGTTACACGATATTATTTATTGACAAATTTTAAATTGGTCAATCCAAATGGCTATTTTAAAATACTAACGGTGAATTGTTTTTAAAAAGTACCCAGGAAATTATTAGTGAATTATGTGATTTCTCAATTTTTTTTAAATGGACTTTAAAATGAATAATTTGTGTGCAGTTAAAAGAATCTTTAAAAAGATACTGAAACTGCATTTAAATACTTGATTTTTATTACTCTAAAACCTTTATTTTTTGGAATATCTTGCTTCACAACAACATCTATCTCTCAGAGGGAAACGTGATGGCTCCATGTCCAATATTTTGAGAATACAGGAAAGTATTTTGCGAACGAATACATTTTTGTAATAATTAATAGAAAAGTTGAACAAACCTAATCTCAATTCAAGCAAACTACAACTTACACGGGCATAGTGTGAATCTTATTACCTTATTAATTCTTATTATGACGAATAAATAATTTTATTACTTACTATTTTAATTTATTATATTTTTAGGTTTCAGAATTTTTCTACTACCCTAGACCATGGTTACTGGCCAGGATCACCCAAGTCTTCAAGTTGATGTACCCACAATTTTTTAAAAATTAATCATCAAATCAATATTTGTGTTCCTTAAATTAAGAATTGATTTATTAAGATAAGGTGAAACACGCCCTATTTGCAACAAATATTCTACTGCGTGGATCATCGTCCTCATCCAACGGAACGTTTATTTCGGTCCTAGATATTGGAACCTTGAGGTGCAAAAGAATGGCCGCTGCCACAATAAATAGGACCGTGTGGATTTGTTTTTTTGAGATTAAATATTTTATGAACTGTTTTGAATGTTCAATATTGGATCTGAATACCACTTGCTTACCGACCTGAGCGTAACAATCTCCATGAAGTATTTTTATGACAGATGGATAAAGCACCCATTCCATTTTTTCGTAAAACCTTTTCATCTTTGACCTTTCCTGTTTGACTTCCTTTGGCTTATGCACATTGAGCAGCTATATTATAGCGATATTCTTAACTTGGGCAAATATTACTCATCAACGAAATATTATGTGAATATTGTTTATGCCCATTGTTGAAATGCTGTACAGCAGACTGGTCCTTATGGCAGAACAACTTGGAATAACAATAAAACAACTTTTTTTTCCCTTAGCTCTCAAATTTTTAAGATTATGGATAAGGGAAAAATAAACGAATTTATTTGGGGTAAGCGGATCCTTTTACTAGGAGTACCTGTTTGAAGGTAGAGTGAGGGAATTAAGGAGTGTGGGAAGCCTTGGTAGAGGTGGAAATGTTGCGGTGCACTGGTGAGAGTCCACTGAAGGTTTTGGCAATGTTTCATCCAGTCGAAGAATTTGATTGGGGACCTCGAACTTTTCATTGTTCTGTTCGCAGGATGTTGTTCTGGAAGCTCTGGAGTTGAGTTATTGTGCTATTGTGTAGGGATCGGAAGAGTGGTGTCCCAAACAGTAGAGCTGGCCTCAGGACGCTCTTATATATTAACAGTTTCAGCCGAAGGTGTATAGCCGGGCTTGTTGATGAGATGCTGGAGAGAGTAGTAAGTTCTACGTACTCTTTTCAGCTTCTTTTGCAGGTGTGTGCCGAACGTCATGTGTCTGTCTAGGTTGATGCCTAGGTAGCATATGCTATTGGCAAGTTTGCAATCAGTCCCGTCTATGTTGAAGCTGGGTGGAAGCTTTCTTTTTCCGTGCTGGAGAAAACGATCCCTTGCGTCTTGGCTGGGTTTACCTGAATGTGGACAGCTCGTAACCTGTCGGCGATTAACTGACTGGCGCCCTCTGCAGCCTTCAGCGCTTTCGCTGGGTTGAGGCTGGTGCTGTAGACTCCTATGTCGTCCGCATACGCCGCTACCTCACACTTGGAGTATGATGCTCCATATTACCCTTATGAGGTATTCCGGGAAATGGAATGTAACTAATTTATGGGCAAGCCTCTCTATCCATACAAAATCAAACGCTCCTTCTATGGCCATAATTACTGTAACAACACATTAATTATTGTTACAAGCAATGGTGATAGGTATCAGTAGTTACAGTTGTGGAAGTGGCAGAATATTTTGAAATCTAAACTGTTCATTTACTGTGATTTTATAAGTACTTATTAAGTCTCTTGAGTGGCTGTACTGTGCGTGCCTAAATCTTCTGTTTCTCAGTTACCGATTGAACCAGGCTCATGAACGTTCCTTAAATTCTTAGTAGGAAATTTGTATGCCTTTTTCCGTTATCCAGATTAAAAGTAAAATTATTTGTCAAAGGGTGGGTAGTCAGCCCCAACCTGTGGACGATTTGGTCAAAAATACCATCTTCAAGCCTTCACTTTTTAATTCTTGATAAATTTTCAAAAACAAAATTTACAATTTTCTTCACCAAAAACTCTTTGATTAAATGGTGGTAAATACCAAGGTTCTGACCCTTGAATAGACTAGTTAATGATGTGGAGTACCCGTGGTTTGTAATCTTAATTATTAGAAAGTATGACCATTGCAAAATTTTAATAATATTTTTTGTATAAGCAGCACAAAAATTAACAAAATAATGACCTCTATTTAAAATTATTACAATGAAATTATATATGGAGATATTACAGGGATTTAATACACGTTGACAGGTTTACATCAGATAAAATAGGATTAATTCAATCATAATAACATTGATAGTTAAAAATAGGAAGCGATAAGTTTTATGTTAAAATAAAAACAATATCATAATTTAATAAATTGAATTTATAGCGGTACTAAATAATACTGATTTATCACCCTCTAAATTATCCACCAATCCACCCTATACTTATATTACTTATTTTACAGTCTAAACAATATGAAATTTGAGGCATTAATATTTACAGCTTCAGTAAAAATAAATTTATACCGATGCTACGAAGTATTCGTTTAACTACTGATTCAATAACTTATTTACTAAATATAAGTTTTATGCCTTGGAAATTAAATTTAGCGTACTTATTTGCTTATTTAAAACTTTATTGACAAAGCTAAACTTATGTCTTCTGCAGATGTTTATTTTTATTATTTCTGTAATGATATTTCTTGTTATTGACCTGGTTTGGTGTTTTTCAGCAGAAATTCCTGTTGTCCTTATTTGTTGATATATTTCTGTACCTCGGAGGGATACAACACTATGTCCATTTTTTTGTCCAAGTGAAAAAAAACCGTAAAAAAGGTTTTTTTTCATTTTATAACAACTGCATGATGTAAATAACAATAAATAGAATGTTCTGGTAAAATATTGTTTCAACATCTCAATAAATAGCTGTGCCAATACAAACACTTTTTGTTGAAAAAAAGTTTAAAACTCCTCTCCTGTAAAGTTATGAAAATGGACATAGTGTTGTATCCCTCCGAGGTACAGATTTATATAAAGTTGTTCGTTTATCGTTTTTTTGAAAATTATTTTTTGATGCTGCGACTTACTTATACTTGTTATGACTTATACAGTTTCAAGTCAAGTTAACAGTAATAATAACGATATTCTTACTATCTTGGGAGGAATAAGTTCCTTGAGAACATTTTATAACGTGCACGTAAAGTTGGTTATTTTTTACCACAATCAATTCCCGAACAATAATAAAAAAAAGAATAATAGAAAATGATAAAATTAAAAAAAAAACAATTACAAAGAAAGTAATAAAATAATCTGCCTACAAAATGAAATATGTAGACATTACACACCCTCGTTCACACAGAAATGTGTAAATACGTGCATACTTCTATTCATATAATAAAATAAAAATATCCTATTTATGTAAACATACATATGCTTAATTTAAAACTCTGTGATATGTTAGAAGATCTTTTTTAGAAAATTACAACATGCTTATACAGACTTTAATTGTGATGTAAGAACTCATTCATACCTATGTACTAACTCTATAATATAAAACCGAAATTCTGAGGTGTATTAATTGAAATAAAGAATACAAACAAATCTAGAATATAACAGTTGTAGGCCCTTTAATGATAACTAAATAAAAAATATTAGGTTAAATTAATAATCAACTATTAAAGTTTTTACATATGTTGCCAACGTACAGTAGGGTAGTGCGAGCTTAAAACAAGAAAGGATACTTTATTTCTTACTATTGTTTATTTACGTTTAAATTAATTCATTTATTGGGTTTCTTTTGATTTAATATTGTATTTTAACAACGTTTTCGGTTGTTTTTTTAAATTTATGTAACGAGCCACCTATGAATTTGTTTACTTAAATGCTTTGAAATTATTTTAAATTTTTTTAAATTTCATAATTGAGGTTTACAATTTCCCTTTGTTAATTTTATTTGTCATTTTCTTATTTTTATTCTTACCCAGAAATGAATTTTGTTTCAAATTATTAGTATTTATAGGGACTTGGTCCTGAGTATTTTTTTTGGTTATATGGATCTATCTATTGAGAATGCCAGTAAGTTAATTTGGCTACTAAACAGATACAGTTTGGATTATCAAATTGACCGAATTGGTGTTGGTAATGTTTGGTTATTTTTTAATTCTAGTAAACCTTCAATTAACATTAATTGAACAAACTGTTGAAACGTTTTTTTTTTTGTTTTTTTTATTGAAACTCCCTCAACCTAGAATTGAGCTAAAGTAAATTTTATAAAGTATATGAAATTATACGTCTAATTAATCGATTCATATAATGCAGGCTTTTTGAAATTCGAAGGTGATTGGACTCAACCTCCAAAAAGATTGTAGACTGAATCGAACTTCGCTTCGCTCTAATGTCTGTTGCCATCGTACTGCAGTAAGGGTTGTGGGGGGCGTTAAATGCTGAGTTAAAAAAAAACGTGCGGCAATGAATATATACTCAGTTTGTCCGGTTTATGAACTCTCTCAACAATCAACGGGTGCAGGTTGACGTTCTTAAGCCCCTTGAGAGAGGTTTTAGTACACACTATATATATATATTATTATTATTATTATTATTTGTTCCGGCATTTGTGCACCGCGGCCTCACTGAGACCTATTGTGCGCCGTCCATGTCCCTGTCCTATATATGTGACAGGCCCACGGCCTTTGCAAATCTGAGGATACTGAATGGATCGATCAGTTCACATAGTTTGGGGTCTACAATGCGATCACTACCAAAGTGAAGGTATCGCCTTCTAGCTAAGTTATCACAGTCACATATTATATGACGTGCCGTTTCTCCCTCTTTCTTGCAGAATCTGCAGATTGGTGATCCCACTATCCCCAAATTAAAGAGGTGTTTATTTAACCGACAGTGACCTGTATAGAGTCCTGTCACACTTTTGAGTGTCCACCTGTCCATTGATAGAAGTGCTGAGCTTCTTCTCTTACAGGGTCCATTAAGAAACAGTTTCGAGTGTTCCTGTTTCTTAGTTTCTCTCCAAGAAAGTCTTGCCTTGTCCTCTAAAGCTAATTTTATACGCCTTTTAGCGAGGCTGAGGCTGATACCACATATGGGTTCAGGTGCAAGAGGTGTCTGTTCTGAGCCCACCCTTGCAAGGCCATCTGCCTTCTCATTGCCTGTGATGCCTGTGTGTCCTATATATATATATATTAGTAACACTTATTTTATTTCAAACAACTTTATTATGATGAAATTACAATCTGCCTTAATACTTAATAGGCAATAAATAATTGTTCTCATTCATACCATATTTACAAACAGCCCAGGGGCCCCCCAAGTCCACATGGTTGTTGCCTCCCTCACATACGAAAGAGGAAGCGGAATCTTGGGAGGTTCCCCACGCTCCTCCGTCCACCGCGTCACCGGATACGAGCCAGTAGAGGCGACCAAGAGCGCGAGATTACTATGGAATTTCATGAATTTGGAAGGGATGAGTTAAAGAATGTAGGGTATATTTTATAATAATATAACTATCTTTATTGTGCAATAATTACAATCTGCCTTTTATAAGGCAATAATAATACAGATAAATGATCTCATTCATACCATATTTACAGCATAATTCACTCGCTCATTCATACAATAGGACATGATTGGAGAAACTGGCCATTGCCAGGACTCCCACTGTCACGCGTTTATAGCAGGTCACGAGGCCACTGCCGTTTCAGTCTCCGAGGAGGATTATAGCGATGAGTGGCGCAGTGCAATGACTGCGCTACAGGATTAGGGTGGTTGGAAAGGCTACTGTGGAATTTCATAAACTTGGAAGGGATGAGTTCTAGAATGTAGGGTATATTAAGATCGTTAGTAGGGTATATTAAGATCGTTATGAAGGGTTTTGTTGCTGACATAATAAGGGGCCTTTACTATTGTTCTCAGGACTTTTGATTTAAAGGATTGGATGCACTTGATGGTCGACTTTTTTGCTGTCCCCCATAGCTCTATTCCGTATTTCCAGAATGTACTTTGTAATTATAACTTTGTAAATAAGTAGTTTATTTTCTATTGAGAGGTGGGATGTCGTTCGAAGTAGTCTGTACAGTTGCCCAAAGCGTCTGTTTAGTTCTTGTATTTTTAGCCTCGTGTGTGGGTTCCATGCCAGTCATTAGGATTTCTATTGGTAAGTTAAAAGTGAGTTATGAGTCGGAAAAAAAATGATAAGAGGTCAATTTCTTCCAATTTTATTTATTTATTATATATTTTACATAATAAAAATTAATTGAGTTTTTAATTGTTAATTTGTTAATTGGTAATTGTAGTCTAAAACAACGTTTTCTTAATCTATCTCTAACGAAACATGGAACATAACAGTAGGGTACTTTTTTCCTCTTCAACTACCAAAGTATTCATGAAAGCTTTTTGAAAAAAAGAAAACAAAAGAAGGAAAAGAGTATAAACGGGATGATGAATACAGAAGGGAGAGCCTACAGTTGGATTATAGGCGGAGATGTCGGGCGGGTGAATAATGCACAAGAAGGAAGAATGGAGCGCTCCGTAGCCGGGTAATTATAGTCCAGCTCCAGCGACGTATTTCCCTTCGGGATTAAAAACTGGATTTGCATTTTCTCGGCTTTAGTGAGCGATTTGTCCTGGGCTGATTAAACAATAGCGTGCCCAATCAGGAACCTTAGAGGCTTTAGCTTGCCTAATTGAGGCTGTTAGCGATCTCTCGATAAAGTGGCGGAATGTGTTCATTTCCTTATTGTCGCTATGGGGGCTGTGACCGAGCCTACGCTGGGTGACCGGGTCACAGTGAAACAAATAGTTACAAATTAAATCGATTGTGAAAATTGCATTAACTCGTTAATTTTTGGCTAAGCATTGCTTCCTCGATAGATCAAAGATTAAAGTAAAACCCATGATAAAGAGGCCAACCAAAGGTTGTTTAACCTTATTTAACCTAATTTTTCTCCAACATTCCATTGCCATCGATGCGGGAGGGGTCGTGGGGTCATAGTGTTAAACACTGGGTCGGTTAGGTGCTGCAACGAGTAAAAAAACTTAATGTGTCACCGGCGAATGAACTCACCCACCGACGGCACACCAAACAACGGATGGGGAGAGAGGTATGTCGGAGCACTTTTCGCATGATGGCATTCTTGAAATGTTGGAAACATTTGGCTGTATTGTCAGTCAAGTGGGTAAATAGCGGGGCACCATACATCAGAGCTGGACCTACAATATTTTTCAATTATATCATTTTTATTTTCACAAACATTTAATGTGAGACTATGAAGAACTTGAAAACCTAAAAAAAAAAAATTGAAATAACTAAATCAAAATTAATATATCGAACTATTTTAGGTGCTTCTTCGCTAGACGTGGTGGGCCGGTCGTAAATCGCTTGGTAATTTTTTTTATAAATGTCTGGGATATATTATTGCAATATTTTTACACCCACAATTTTTTTTCGTTGATTGGAATTTTCTTTTTGTATGCGGGATTGATTAATGGGTCTAAATGATTAAATACGGGCCATTTAATAAGCCATACCTCGAGATAATTTTCACATGGAACCGATGGGACAAAAAATAAAAAGTTGGCCCCTTTTCAAAATGGCCAAGTCAATTATTCAAGTGATACTATCATGTTTGCTAAGGTATTCTTACCGTCGTCCCAATTCTTCATGATCTTGGATCTCTGGGAAGCTGTGCAGGACTAGAAGATACACGGCGCTGAAGACCGGATGATTGCGAATATTGAATATTGGAAGGTTTTGTGGAATATAACTGTAGCGACTGCTAACTATATATGTAAATTACCCTACACTCTGGTTCATAATTAATGTATTATAATAGAAAATGTCATGTAACTTCATTATGTAACTTCTGGTAATAAATCATAGAGAGGTCGGAAGTCGTAGACAGGTAACTAAAAGGGTGCGGCAATAAACCAAGAGAATTAGCCACCTGGTACCATAAAACCTGGGCAAAGGACACTTACCCCTATTAAAATAGACCTTCAGTCACGTTCCCACGGTCAATAAATCATGCTAGGAACCCTTTTGGGACCCATGGGATAATAACCTTGCTATAGGTGGTCAAATAACCCAAGGGGGTGAAGCCCTAGCAGCCATATAAAAACACACCCTCGTACCCCAACGGTCAATAAACTGACTACCTGTGTATCGTAAAACTTACGCCGGGCAGACAAACCGGCCTTCCACGAGGGAGGGGGTTATCATATTTATATCAGTAAATTTCACTCTTCAGCCCAGTCAGTCCCTCAGTCTTCATAGCGCACGACTTATCACTAACCCCAGGGCACCTGGCCCTGGTGGGCTACTCTGCCACTCAGTCTTCCGAGTAACTCGACACCGGGGGCACTTGGCCCCTGGTAGGCCCCACTCTTCATTCTTTTCTAGTTTCGACATACCGATAGCCGCTACCACCGACGGCCCTTAGCCTCACAGCCTATACCAGACCTCTGACGACTTGTACTTATTACGCTGCCGATCTCTCGCCCGAACTCTTAAACTGGTCTTATTCTTTATGAACCTCTGAACCTCATCCTGAACACAGTGTCTTGTCGGGACACATTCCTAATCATATATGGAGTCAGATATTAACGCCTACATGGAACATGGTCCATGTTATTAACTACAACAATCCGACAATTGTTGACCTCAGACAATTGTTCACTTTTTCCGACAATTGTGCACCGCCGACAATTGTTCAACCAAATATCCCGACAATAACTATATAATCTGGGTTTGATCATTTTCACACCTGTAGTTGGGGAACAAGCATTGCACAACGTGCGACAGACAAACGAAATACAACCACCCTTTGACCAATTAGTGTTGTCTCTCTCTCCGGGCTTGGAATATATTTATGTGCATATTTGTTATATGTTTATACATATGAATACAACAAAATTAATCCATGGCGTATTAAATCATGAAGTGGTAAGAGCCATCCAAAGATTGCCGCTGTAGTTGGTTGGTGAAGCTAGGCGTTCTCTCTCAACCTTCAATTCGGGTTTTTAACCGGATTTGCTAATTCTTTATTTAAGTATTACTCTTTCATCCTCACGATGCTATCAACCGCAACCAGACGCGTACCTTTAAGGTATTTTTATTATGATAAAATTACAATCTGCCTCATTGGGCAATAAGTAATTGTCATAAATGTTTTCATTCATACCATATTTACAATTTTCATTCACTCGACCATTCATACAGTATTTCATACAGTTCATACAGCCCAGAGACCTCCCATGTCCACTTGGTTGTCACCTTCCTTATATGCGAAAGAGGAAGCGGAGTCTTGGAAACTCCCCCACGCTCCTCCGTCAGCCGCGTCAGCGGATACGAGCCAGTGGAGGCTGACGAAGAGCGCGAGAGCCACATACGCTAGGGACATGATTGAAGAAACTTATTTATAGCAGGTCACGTGGTCACTGCCGTTTCAGTCTCCGAGAAGGATTATAGGGATGAGTTGTGCAGTGCAATGTGCGAGGGGATTAGAGTGGTTGGATAGGTTACTATGGAATTTCATGAACTTGGAAGGGATGAATTCAAGAATGTAGGGTATATTAAGATCGTTATGAAGGATTTTGTTGCCGACGTAATAAGGGGCATTTACTATTGTTCTCAGGACTTTTGATTGAAAGGATTGGATACGCTTGATGTTCAACTTTTTTGCTGTCCCCCATAGCTTTATTCCGTATGTCCAGATTGGCTTAAGTATAACTTTGTAAATTGGTAATTTGTTTTCTATCGAGAGATGGGATGTCCTTTGAAGTAGCCTGTACAGTTGTCCAAATCGTCTTTTTAGTTCTTATCTCTTTAGCTTCGCATGTTGGTTCCAGGTCAGTCGTTTGTCGAGATGTAAGCCTAAGTACCATACTAACTCGGATAAAGGGAGAGGAATGGAATTAAAAGAAACTAGCGGACAAGACGTGGGGCAGAGGGTGAAGGTAATGTAGAGGCATTTTACTTCATACCTTAAAGAAAACATCGAAATCCGGTTCACCACAGTTAGTGATAAGCATGCTAACTACTAGCCTACGGGGAAAGTGTATAATTATGTATATATATTTTCTAATCCTGTACATTATTTATAATTTTGATAGCTGTTAAGTTACCCCTTAGCATAAACCGGCTCCTAATGATTTGTGGAAACTATCAACAATTTCCCGAAGGGTTGGTGATTGCCCTTCTGTCATGCGTAGGTGGAGACATCAATTGACCGGCCATCTTCCGAATCGTTCCCCCTCCTCCCCGCAGCATTATCGAAAAATAATATTTACTCTGGACTTCTTTGGAGTTGGGGTATTATGGCTATCGATCTCATCGGAAGGGGTGCACTCGACAGTTCAGTGGCATCCTCACCCCTATCGTTCAATATCGCTAAGGGTTATTTTTGGCGGGGAGAGAACGGTACGGCCGGTACTCACCTGGGGATTTGGCATCTTTTATTCATTGTATCTGGGACCGCGCGAGGGGGGGGGGGGTCTCTAATTCGATTTTGGCCCTCTCCTAACCTATATATTTTTCTAAGGGGAAAACTGTCAAAACTATCTATGAAATATATACCATGACGGCAGGTTGTTGTTAGGTTATCACATAATATTAAGCCACGAGTCCTTTAAGTAGCATGTCAAAGCATTAGTAAATATTAATGTATTATCAAAATATGTACTATAATAGGAATGATTCACGAAACTACTTACTTATTGTCATGGGAATTATAACGACTCCTAATTACCTCGTGAAAAATTGAATTGAATGGTGTATTAATTCAAGGAAAAGGAACCATACCTAAAAGAGATTCTACATCAAGTGTTTATCACTAAACTGACCCTTTAATCGTTGCAGTACAAATCATTTCTTCCAAATTCATAAACATTTAATTAACTTGTAAACGTCAAGTTTATTCCTTTTGACGTTATTATGCCCCTTTTTCGTTTACCAAAGGATTTACCAAATTAGTTTTACTATTTCACATATGAGGATATGGTTAAGATTGACAATCAATATGTGTATATTATTAAAGAAGAAAACTCACATTTTAATGAATAGCTATGAATCGACTAAGTTTTAATTGATATATTAAATGAACATAGTAAGTATGCCTTTATTTAAGATATTAAAATAACTTTATCGTATTGAACGCATATAACACGAACACCCCAATTGTTTAGCACTAATTAAAGATATCTTTGGTCCATTAATAGAAATCTCTTTGTATCTAAGATCTTATTACTAATATCAAATATGGTTGCTCGTTGATAATTCGTAGACAATAATTACAATGATTGCCGCCACAGAGGTGTTATCAACATTTTTGTAGGAGCAAGACATTTTGTTTGTAATCCATACAAATGAGAACCTGACATCATCGTGCTCACAGACACGAGAATTGCGAATCAGAACGTGAGGCTACAGGGCTACATCGTCATCTGTGTGCCCACACGGGATGATATGGATGAAAGTGGCTCAACCATACACTGCATTTGATTTTAGGTCCACCACTTGACGGTGAAACTAATTTATCTCACTGCCTTGTGTAAGAGACCGCCTCTCCAAGAGTTCTCGGCTCTTCTTAAGGAAGGGGCTAAGAAAACCAATCACTTGGTTGTCGGAGACTTGAATGCGTTGCATCCACTGTGGAACAATGCAACCATTAACCCAGCTGGGAGACAATTGCTCAAGGCGCCCTTTACTGTCGTCCGCCCGTAGATTTTCACTTTTCACCCTAGACGAGACTGTCCACTGAACCCCACCGTAGACCTCCAACTCACAAAACAACCACACAGGATAAATTATTGTAAAGCCCTAGACCTTGTGACGAGAGAACATCTTCCAGTCCTTTCTAAAGAGCCACTTTCTAACGCAATCAGAGACAGACTGGGCTGGTTAAACATCAATGTCCATGCCAGAAAGACCAACTGCGTAATGTTCTTGCATCAAAAAGAAAACAGCCTTACCAAAATCCTATAATATATGAGAGCAAGAGAACTTCCTGGCTTGCTACATGTAATATTTGGGAATAAAAATGGATATGCATCTCCGGTTCTCTACCCGTTTTAGAAACAAGATAGGAAAATGTCTCAAAGTCTTACCGGCTTTCGCACTTATTGACTTCCCCTAACTTGTTACTACGTCTCAAACTGATGATATATAAATGTGCCCTGCGGCCAGCTATGCTGTACGGTGACCCTCTATATACTCTCTTGAGTGATAATATTGCTAAACATCTCCAACAAATTCAGAATGGGATCATTAAAAAAGTGGCAGACATATCTCTCTCCAGAGGTTAAAGAACGCTGACTCGCACCCGTTGCATGGTGTACCGTCGGTGGACGAGTTCTTTCACCAGAGACACACTAAGTTTTTTGACTCGTTGCAGCACCTGACAAACCCAGTGTTTTACATTATGACCCCACCCCGCATCGATGGCATTAGGCTGTCCAGTAAAACTAGGTTAAGTTGGTTAGTTAAATTAAGGTCAGTATTAGGGCCGCTCATTCATAAAGTAAACCCTGTAACTGTCGCTGTTATTCTGCCTTTTATTCTATACACCACCCTACATTAGCTTAATTGATGTTAATCTCACGGAATATGTACGCTACAGTACATACAATAAGTACAATGTGTATTTATGTAAAGATTCCGTATTGTGGAATCAATACTGTTGTAAAAAAATGTATATTTATTCAATGAAGGGAATTAAAACATTTAAAAAAACCAAACATTCAATTCGCTAGTTAAACCCACTTAGCCACTGGAAGCAGAGAACATAAAAAACCTAACCACTTTCAATAAATCACTAGATAAAAAGGGGGTCTGGTTGTTGCCCTCAGCCTTTTAGGATTTAATAATTATTGAATCGTCACTATATGGCATCATTCCGTGCCTCAATTATGTTTTCTGATGTCCTTGGATGTACGTTCCTATTAAAGGGTTCAGATTTCTATTAAGTCCTCTGAAATTATCGGTTTACCACTTTTGATCATTGAACAAGACCTGCACCCTCCAAGCTTCAAAGTTTATAATTAAGTGTACAGAAAAAGAAAAATCTTACTTGACCTGAAAGCTTGCTCAGATCTTATCATTCCAGTTTTCCTGATTAATTGGCTAAGTATAGATTATTCCGGTGTTTCTAATAATCTGTATTTAGAGAACCAATGCTTTCTACGAACGGTAACTTGAGAACTTTGCTTCTTCAATTTTTATGATTAACAGAAGCAGAATTGTGGTACGCAGATTTTTAATTTTTTTTTTTAGAGTTAGAATGAGGAGCTTGGATGTAGCAGCCCAGTTTAAATAGATAAAACTATACCATTGTTTTAGAGGAGTTATGTATCGCACATAACTAATTGGAGATTACTGAAGATGAAAGTCGAAAGCCCTATTACAATAACGAAGAGGTTATTAGTCGTGGAAAGATTATATGTATATAATATTGTATAAATATGGATTTGGGAGGCCTCTGGGCTTCATTCACTCGCTCATTCATACAATATGTACAAAAAGCCCAGAGGCCTCCCAAATCCACATGTTTGTCACCTCCCTCACATGCGAAAGAGAAAGCGGAGTCTTGGGAAGACGCTCGTCCGTCAGCCACGTCACCGGATACGAGCCAGTGGAAGCTGATGAAGAGTGCGAGAGCCACAGACGCTCAGGACATGATTGGAGATTAGTTCACCCAATAGTCTATTGAAACAGTTCTACGACCTAAACACTTGTTTTGAACAGTTTAAAAACAGAAAACGGTTTATTTGCAGAGCGATACGAATACGGTTTGTTACAGTTTAGCGCAAGCGCAGTACTTGTGGAAAGACTATATCGTTATTTTGTGATAATACCATATACATTATTATTATGAAGGCTACTTGCTTGCAGGTGCGAAACCTTCAAATTTATTAATCTCTTGAAAATATAAATACCAAACATGTTACTTGACATAGTAAAGTAAGAAATATAGAGCAACTTATAGTTACTTGAAAATTTATTTTCTATAAGTAAATAATAATGCTATTAAACGGATCTTTTATTGAAGTTGTGTTTCTAAGAAGAGGCTCAAAAATTCGATTTTTACAACCACAGAAAAAAATATCGATCCTTTGTTGGAAATGTCTCTCAATGAGCTGTAAAATAATAATTGAAATAATGGTAAAAAGGTCGCAAATTGCCGGATCACAAACAATATGAACGAATCCATTATTAAAGGAAAACAAAGTTGGGGTGCTCGTTACCCGGGCGCGACAGGGGGCTCACAATAAGGACATTGTTACGAACTTTTCCGTTCTCTTACAGATCTTCACTTATCCTCTGTTTAAGTTGTCCGACTTCTAAATTTAATTTAAAAAAAAAAACAACCACAGCACGAAAGTAATAAGGCCAAACTTCCAGCTCCCACGCCTAATGAGACAGAATAAACGGATTGGTTTCGGTTAAGAGTTGAATTCGAAAAGCTCCGCCGATGAGTGACTTTAAATGCGCAACATAAATCAAATTGATATTGTTGGTTTAGTAATTAACTTCTGAGTATTGCTTGCATATTTTAGGTGTTTCAATGTGCCACGACAGTCTATTAAATTCATTACTCCAAGTATATTTTATGCAATCTGCATGCATGTATATTTGATCAGCACTAGTCGAGGAGTAAATTTTGTTACACAAAATGTAACTATGCAATAAAACAGTTAGACATTGTAAAGTTACTTGACTTACCTCAAAGCCGCTGTCTTGATCTCCTACCAGTGGCATGCATTGGGTAGAAAGTATGTTTTAGGAAGCCAGACGTACTTAGGATGATTAGATACTTTTGGCATCTGAAAACCACACTCAATTATCACAATAAAATTTAGCTTGCACGTATAGAAAGCACGTCACGTGTTGCTTCGATGAAGGTCCGACCAGCTCTTCTTCAAGGCTTTACCAGGCGTTATACTAAATTCCCTTAAAATAGGGAGGCAACTGATCCGTGGATTGAAACGCTACCTTTCTATCTACCTAATCTATTTCGCCACAAGGGAATTTTTTGGAACCTTCTTATTGGAGCTCATGGATATATTTTCCCCATAGTTAGGGGCATGTTGAAGGAAAACAGAATTTAAGTTAATGAAAACAAAAATGTAAACTTGAAAAAAGAAAAAGAAAAACACTTTATTGAAATGAACGCGAGTGCCTTGAATTACGTTGAGTTGCTGAGGGACAGCGTATTGATCAGTTCTTCTGTGACGATTATAAATGATAAGAATATTCCCTATTGTGACTGTTTGAAAAACCAGAAAAAATTTTTTTTTTGATCAACTAAGTTATATGTAAAACTTTTATGCATGTGAGCAAGAACAGTAGCCTCCAAAATCCCTTACCAGATCTGCATACTCATCTTGGAAGTATAGGACCCAATGTAGTTCTCTTAAATTATTCACTTCTGTCCCTTGTCATTATTTTCAGCACTAACCGTTTGATCTAAAATGTACTCCTGTCTGTCTTCTTTGGCGAATGAGCATTCCTTATTCATCCGTCGACATTATCCGCGTATTACCCCTAACAAAAAAGAAAAGTAAGCTCACCCATATTTGGACCAATAAGTAGCTTCTTTATAGATCCATCGTTCGCGCTAGTTAAGAAGCAACAATGAAACAGTTAGGCGTTGTAGTGTTCAATCGTTCACCTCAGTGTCTGATTAAATCCCTACCATTGGCAATGATATTGCAGAACCGATGTTTTAGGAAGAAATAAGTTGATTATTATAGCAGGATTCGAAACTACTGATATCAGAATACCACATCTAAAGTTAGTCTGAGCATACACCACGTGTTGCTTCATCGAAGGTCTGAACAGCTCTGCTCATAAAGACCTACGATATCCGTGGGGGAGGTCTGACATCGTGGGAAAAATATTGCCACTAGTCCCTGGTCAAATTACCCTCAGGTAAACTGAGCCTGTATTCCCTGTTAGTTCTAGGCAAATAAAAAAAATATTTTTTTTATTTTCAAAACCTCTTTATTATATAATGAACAAAAAATTATTGGATTAAAATTAGCTCCTCGTACTGCATACGCAGATGCATTCGAAGGAGTGCATAAATATGATACATTTCAATTTGTAGTAAAAAAGTAAAAAAACACAACACTAGGTGATGAGGCTCACCTTCTGCTTACAACCGTGAAAACACTAAAAAATAAAAAAAATATCTCTTCCATATAGAGATATATATATAGTTTTATTTTATTATTATTTTTTTTTTATATACAGGTTTTGTTATTTTATAAAAATTATATATAATGAATAAACAAGTATAATGATATACATTATACGTGACTGCACTAAACTGACTAATAAAGGTGATGGGGCTCACCTTTTTGATCAACTTTAAAACTAACTTACATACTAATTCTTAAACTAATTTTTCCCCGACAGTCTGTTGCCATCGATGTTGTAGGGGTGGTGGGGTCATAGTGTAAAACACTGGGTTTGTCAGGTGCTGCAACGAGTCAAAAAACTTAGTGTGTCTCCGGCGGATGAACTCACCCACCGACGGCACACCAAGCAATGGGTGCAGGTCAGCGTTCTTCAACCTCTCGAAAGAGGTATGTCGGACCACTTTTTGCATGATTCCATTCTGGAAATGTTGGAGACATTTGGCTGTATTGTCAGTCAAGTGGGTAAATAGTGGGGCACCGTACAGCAGAGCTGGCCGGAGGACACAATTATATATCATCAATTTGATACGAAGCGACAGGTTGGGTGAAGTTAGCAAGTGCAATAGCCGGTAAGACCTTTGTCGTACTTTTTCTATTTTATTACTAAAATGAGTAGAGAAATGAAGATGCCTATCAATTTTTATACCCAAACATTACATTGAGAAAGCTGGTGAGTTCTGTTGCCCTCCTAAGTTTTTATCATTATCACATTTCTCCTAAAACTTGAATTAAAGTAGATCTAATATGCCAGGTATAAGTTGTCTTGTCTCCGACCAACAGGGCAGGCATTGATGTGAAGAAAAATGAGCTGATACTGCAACAAGTAATTATCCTCCGGAAAGAGAAGAAATAGCTTACACGGACAGGACTAAATCTATCGGATGGTACTGGGACAGGTGCTTGATAAAGGTCTAACCCTCTTGTGAGGAAGGATTGCAGTCGGACACGAGCCCACTTCATCTCCGCTATCGTGAGACGAGCCTCTGTGTGTGTGTTGGTCAGCCTGTTCTTTAAGAGACTTACATCCGAGGTTTTTGTCCAACCTCGCCTCACATTAGTTTTCTTTATTAGGTCTTACGTTATAAGAAAATAAAAAAATCAAGTTGTAAAAGAATAAAGAACTTCGATCTGCGACCGCGTGTGGGACTTTCCAAGACTTCGCTTCCTCTTTCGCATGCGAGGGAGGTGACAACCATGTGGATTCGGGAGGTTTCTGGGGTTTTGTAAATAATATATGAATGAGCGAGTGAATGAAAATTGTAAATAGGGTATGAATGAGAACATTTATCACGATTACTTATTGCCTAATAAGGCAGATTGTAATTTTAGCACAATAAAGAAATTTCAATAAATATATTTATCGTTATAATCTTCAAAATGCCAAACCTCGATGCTCATTAGCAATCAATATATTTAATTTAGTTTAGTTTACTTTAGTTTAGGAAATTATTTTGTGAAACTAAACAACGCTTACTGTTTACATACTGGTTGAAGAGTAATTTTTTCAATGTGAAATTAAAGGATGAAGCAATATAATAGTTAATACAATGTAAAATTGCTTCCCTTTGTTTTTTTGTTTTTTTAATGATAAAATTACAATAATCCTTATTAGGCAATAAGTAATTGAGATAAAATTTCAATACCATATTTAAAATTCATCGCTCATTCATACAATATTTACAAACAGCCCAGAGGGCTCCCAAATCCACATGGTTATCACCTTCCTCGCATGCGAAAGAGGAAGCGGAGTCTTGGGAAGTCCCCCACGCTTCTCCGTCAGCCGCGTCACCGGATACGAGCCAGTGGAGGCTTACGAAGAGCGCGAGAGCCACATACGCTCAGGGCATGATTGGAGAAACTGGCCATTGCCAGGACTCCCACTGTCACGCATTTATATCAGGTCAATAGGCCACTGCTGTTTCAGTCTCTAAGAAGTATTATAAGGATGAGTGGTGCAGTGCAATGATTTTGCTAGGCGATCAGGGTGGTTGGATAGGTTACTATGGAATTTCATGAACTTGGAAGGGATGAGTTCAAGAATGTAGGGTATATTTAGATCGTTATGAAGGGTTCAAACCATTTGTTTATGGGGATCTAGCTAAATCTTACCTGTGGTAAACGAGTTCAGGAATCAAAGGGATGAGTATTAAATTAGGATTAGACGCTTCTTATGATTAAAAAGAACCCTAAAATAGAGAATAAAATCTAGCTTGTACAGAGGTGAAGTTGCCTAGACGGAGGTATGAAATAGCTTGTACAGAGGTGAAGTTGCCTAGACGGAGGTATGAAATAGCTTGTACAGAGGTGAAGTTGCCTAGACGGAGGTATGAAATAGCTTGTACAGAGGTGAAGTTGCCTAGACGGAGGTATGAAATAGCTTGTACAGAGGTGAAGTTGCCTAGACGGAGGTATGAAATAGCTTGTACAGAGGTGAAGTTGCCTAGACGGAGGTATGAAATAGCTTGTACAGAGGTGAAGTTGCCTAGACGGAGGTATGAAATAGCTTGTACAGAGGTGAAGTTGCCTAGACGGAGGTATGAAATAGCTTGTACAGAGGTGAAGTTGCCTAGACGGAGGTATGAAATAGCTTGTACAGAGGTGAAGTTGCCTAGACGGAGGTATGAAATAGCTTGTACAGAGGTGAAGTTGCCTAGACGGAGGTATGAAATAGCTTGTACAGAGGTGAAGTTGCCTAGACGGAGGTATGAAATAGCTTGTACAGAGGTGAAGTTGCCTAGACGGAGGTATGAAATAGCTTGTACAGAGGTGAAGTTGCCTAGACGGAGGTATGAAATAGCTTGTACAGAGGTGAAGTTGCCTAGACGGAGGTATGAAATAGCTTGTACAGAGGTGAAGTTGCCTAGACGGAGGTATGAAATAGCTTGTACAGAGGTGAAGTTGCCTAGACGGAGGTATGAAATAGCTTGTACAGAGGTGAAGTTGCCTAGACGGAGGTATGAAATAGCTTGTACAGAGGTGAAGTTGCCTAGACGGAGGTATGAAATAGCTTGTACAGAGGTGAAGTTGCCTAGACGGAGGTATGAAATAGCTTGTACAGAGGTGAAGTTGCCTAGACGGAGGTATGAAATAGCTTGTACAGAGGTGAAGTTGCCTAGACGGAGGTATGAAATAGCTTGTACAGAGGTGAAGTTGCCTAGACGGAGGTATGAAATAGCTTGTACAGAGGTGAAGTTGCCTAGACGGAGGTATGAAATAGCTTGTACAGAGGTGAAGTTGCCTAGACGGAGGTATGAAATAGCTTGTACAGAGGTGAAGTTGCCTAGACGGAGGTATGAAATAGCTTGTACAGAGGTGAAGTTGCCTAGACGGAGGTATGAAATAGCTTGTACAGAGGTGAAGTTGCCTAGACGGAGGTATGAAATAGCTTGTACAGAGGTGAAGTTGCCTAGACGGAGGTATGAAATAGCTTGTACAGAGGTGAAGTTGCCTAGACGGAGGTATGAAATAGCTTGTACAGAGGTGAAGTTGCCTAGACGGAGGTATGAAATAGCTTGTACAGAGGTGAAGTTGCCTAGACGGAGGTATGAAATAGCTTGTACAGAGGTGAAGTTGCCTAGACGGAGGTATGAAATAGCTTGTACAGAGGTGAAGTTGCCTAGACGGAGGTATGAAATAGCTTGTACAGAGGTGAAGTTGCCTAGACGGAGGTATGAAATAGCTTGTACAGAGGTGAAGTTGCCTAGACGGAGGTATGAAATAGCTTGTACAGAGGTGAAGTTGCCTAGACGGAGGTATGAAATAGCTTGTACAGAGGTGAAGTTGCCTAGACGGAGGGAGGTATGAAATAGCTTGTACAGAGGTGAAGTTGCCTAGACGGAGGGAGGTATGAAATAGCTTGTACAGAGGTGAAGTTGCCTAGACGGAGGTATGAAATAGCTTGTACAGAGGTGAAGTTGCCTAGACGGAGGTATGAAATAGCTTGTACAGAGGTGAAGTTGCCTAGACGGAGGTATGAAATAGCTTGTACAGAGGTGAAGTTGCCTAGACGGAGGTATGAAATAGCTTGTACAGAGGTGAAGTTGCCTAGACGGAGGTATGAAATAGCTTGTACAGAGGTGAAGTTGCCTAGACGGAGGTATGAAATAGCTTGTACAGAGGTGAAGTTGCCTAGACGGAGGTATGAAATAGCTTGTACAGAGGTGAAGTTGCCTAGACGGAGGTATGAAATAGCTTGTACAGAGGTGAAGTTGCCTAGACGGAGGTATGAAATAGCTTGTACAGAGGTGAAGTTGCCTAGACGGAGGTATGAAATAGCTTGTACAGAGGTGAAGTTGCCTAGACGGAGGTATGAAATAGCTTGTACAGAGGTGAAGTTGCCTAGACGGAGGTATGAAATAGCTTGTACAGAGGTGAAGTTGCCTAGACGGAGGTATGAAATAGCTTGTACAGAGGTGAAGTTGCCTAGACGGAGGTATGAAATAGCTTGTACAGAGGTGAAGTTGCCTAGACGGAGGTATGAAATAGCTTGTACAGAGGTGAAGTTGCCTAGACGGAGGTATGAAATAGCTTGTACAGAGGTGAAGTTGCCTAGACGGAGGTATGAAATAGCTTGTACAGAGGTGAAGTTGCCTAGACGGAGGTATGAAATAGCTTGTACAGAGGTGAAGTTGCCTAGACGGAGGTATGAAATAGCTTGTACAGAGGTGAAGTTGCCTAGACGGAGGTATGAAATAGCTTGTACAGAGGTGAAGTTGCCTAGACGGAGGTATGAAATAGCTTGTACAGAGGTGAAGTTGCCTAGACGGAGGTATGAAATAGCTTGTACAGAGGTGAAGTTGCCTAGACGGAGGTATGAAATAGCTTGTACAGAGGTGAAGTTGCCTAGACGGAGGTATGAAATAGCTTGTACAGAGGTGAAGTTGCCTAGACGGAGGTATGAAATAGCTTGTACAGAGGTGAAGTTGCCTAGACGGAGGTATGAAATAGCTTGTACAGAGGTGAAGTTGCCTAGACGGAGGTATGAAATAGCTTGTACAGAGGTGAAGTTGCCTAGACGGAGGTATGAAATAGCTTGTACAGAGGTGAAGTTGCCTAGACGGAGGTATGAAATAGCTTGTACAGAGGTGAAGTTGCCTAGACGGAGGTATGAAATAGCTTGTACAGAGGTGAAGTTGCCTAGACGGAGGTATGAAATAGCTTGTACAGAGGTGAAGTTGCCTAGACGGAGGTATGAAATAGCTTGTACAGAGGTGAAGTTGCCTAGACGGAGGTATGAAATAGCTTGTACAGAGGTGAAGTTGCCTAGACGGAGGTATGAAATAGCTTGTACAGAGGTGAAGTTGCCTAGACGGAGGTATGAAATAGCTTGTACAGAGGTGAAGTTGCCTAGACGGAGGTATGAAATAGCTTGTACAGAGGTGAAGTTGCCTAGACGGAGGTATGAAATAGCTTGTACAGAGGTGAAGTTGCCTAGACGGAGGTATGAAATAGCTTGTACAGAGGTGAAGTTGCCTAGACGGAGGTATGAAATAGCTTGTACAGAGGTGAAGTTGCCTAGACGGAGGTATGAAATAGCTTGTACAGAGGTGAAGTTGCCTAGACGGAGGTATGAAATAGCTTGTACAGAGGTGAAGTTGCCTAGACGGAGGTATGAAATAGCTTGTACAGAGGTGAAGTTGCCTAGACGGAGGTATGAAATAGCTTGTACAGAGGTGAAGTTGCCTAGACGGAGGTATGAAATAGCTTGTACAGAGGTGAAGTTGCCTAGACGGAGGTATGAAATAGCTTGTACAGAGGTGAAGTTGCCTAGACGGAGGTATGAAATAGCTTGTACAGAGGTGAAGTTGCCTAGACGGAGGTATGAAATAGCTTGTACAGAGGTGAAGTTGCCTAGACGGAGGTATGAAATAGCTTGTACAGAGGTGAAGTTGCCTAGACGGAGGTATGAAATAGCTTGTACAGAGGTGAAGTTGCCTAGACGGAGGTATGAAATAGCTTGTACAGAGGTGAAGTTGCCTAGACGGAGGTATGAAATAGCTTGTACAGAGGTGAAGTTGCCTAGACGGAGGTATGAAATAGCTTGTACAGAGGTGAAGTTGCCTAGACGGAGGTATGAAATAGCTTGTACAGAGGTGAAGTTGCCTAGACGGAGGTATGAAATAGCTTGTACAGAGGTGAAGTTGCCTAGACGGAGGTATGAAATAGCTTGTACAGAGGTGAAGTTGCCTAGACGGAGGTATGAAATAGCTTGTACAGAGGTGAAGTTGCCTAGACGGAGGTATGAAATAGCTTGTACAGAGGTGAAGTTGCCTAGACGGAGGTATGAAATAGCTTGTACAGAGGTGAAGTTGCCTAGACGGAGGTATGAAATAGCTTGTACAGAGGTGAAGTTGCCTAGACGGAGGTATGAAATAGCTTGTACAGAGGTGAAGTTGCCTAGACGGAGGTATGAAATAGCTTGTACAGAGGTGAAGTTGCCTAGACGGAGGTATGAAATAGCTTGTACAGAGGTGAAGTTGCCTAGACGGAGGTATGAAATAGCTTGTACAGAGGTGAAGTTGCCTAGACGGAGGTATGAAATAGCTTGTACAGAGGTGAAGTTGCCTAGACGGAGGTATGAAATAGCTTGTACAGAGGTGAAGTTGCCTAGACGGAGGTATGAAATAGCTTGTACAGAGGTGAAGTTGCCTAGACGGAGGTATGAAATAGCTTGTACAGAGGTGAAGTTGCCTAGACGGAGGTATGAAATAGCTTGTACAGAGGTGAAGTTGCCTAGACGGAGGTATGAAATAGCTTGTACAGAGGTGAAGTTGCCTAGACGGAGGTATGAAATAGCTTGTACAGAGGTGAAGTTGCCTAGACGGAGGTATGAAATAGCTTGTACAGAGGTGAAGTTGCCTAGACGGAGGTATGAAATAGCTTGTACAGAGGTGAAGTTGCCTAGACGGAGGTATGAAATAGCTTGTACAGAGGTGAAGTTGCCTAGACGGAGGTATGAAATAGCTTGTACAGAGGTGAAGTTGCCTAGACGGAGGTATGAAATAGCTTGTACAGAGGTGAAGTTGCCTAGACGGAGGTATGAAATAGCTTGTACAGAGGTGAAGTTGCCTAGACGGAGGTATGAAATAGCTTGTACAGAGGTGAAGTTGCCTAGACGGAGGTATGAAATAGCTTGTACAGAGGTGAAGTTGCCTAGACGGAGGTATGAAATAGCTTGTACAGAGGTGAAGTTGCCTAGACGGAGGTATGAAATAGCTTGTACAGAGGTGAAGTTGCCTAGACGGAGGTATGAAATAGCTTGTACAGAGGTGAAGTTGCCTAGACGGAGGTATGAAATAGCTCTAAAATAACTGAAATCTAAGTTGGTAGAGGACACAACGTGTTGCTTTGGTGAAAGTTTGAAAAACCCTAAACTAAAAAAGCTTTCACCGAAGTGGAGGTTTCCCTTTGTACGAAAATCTATTTCCGGGAATGATTGCCCTTTAGTAATCTTTTCTCGAAGTTCCGTTGTATCGAGAAAAATAAAAAAAATATAGATGTGACTGGTCTGAACACTTAGCATTTACGTTTCTCCATATTTAACATCTTTGTAACACTTTACTATTAATTATTGACAGGAAAAGTTGAATCTTTGCTAAGTCTCCTTGAATGTATAAACTCAAACAGGTGAATTGGCTCCGTTATCTTGTCGAGGCTGGCAGTTCAAAAGGCTACAGAACCGGCCGCAAGCAAACACAAGGTGTGGCACGTTCTACTACACAAGCCTAACTGTTTAGCAGTCAATATCCAACATAAACAATGGAAACCTCAACAATCGGGCGGAGTAACAAGAGCGATGAATAATTCCGCCTGGGCGAAAGAGAACTTTTGCAATTCTTACAGCAGACTTTTCGTAGCCCCTCCAGAAGAAGGAAACCGTTCAGAGGTAATTTTAATTTAATCAATTCAACCGTCCGAGTTGAATTTCAATTGGAAGAATACATTAATAAAACGGAAAATGGAACAATATCATCTACCCGCACAGAGAGAGAGGGGGAGGAATTTAATATTGGCCAGGCTGAAAGGATTTCTGGATCAAGTAAATTTAAATTTGAAAGCAATTAATTTATGGCTTTTAATAAAATCATGCATTTTTCCCTCTCTGAGCTTTCTTGACAACAAATTCAGCGTGCCAGGTGATGAATATGATAATGGCCGAAAATCGTTATTCATAGCCTTATCTGGGGGGTATCTAACACAATAAATTGTAAAATACGGTATCTGATTGCCAGTGCCGAAGGGAAGGGTAATTTAAAAAAAAGTATGGATCAATCGTATACGAAAGTGATCGTAAAAATGACGATCTCAACCCCTTTTCCTTATTAATCAAGTTTTAGGATTTCAGAACTCACGATTCATAAAATATTTAATATATGAAGATTTTATTATACATCTTTTGTTATGGAAATGTAACACTAATGATCAAACGATTTAAATGATTTCCTAATCACTTTTTTTCATGCCAGTCTTTTAACTAATTGTTTTTTTCAATTAATTTAAAAATTAATTCCCCTTATAAAGATGGTTTGAAAAATAAAATGGAATTTTTTTTTGTCAAAAAAAAGTTATTAGAAGTATTACGTGGAGACTTTAGGACAAGTTAAATTTCTCTTCGTATTTCCTATTAGATCTTGTTAAAATTATAATATAAGAAATAAAACGTCTTGTATCACCACAAAGTTTTATATTTTGGCAAACTATTTTAGGTTTTAAGTAACACCAATGTAATACGTGTCTCTTCAAAAGGTTCAAAAGTGCTTTGAACAATCCACCTCTGTCATCCTCAGTTACTGCACAGCGATCAGTCTACCACTACAACGTATGGAGGACTGTCTGTTTGAGTATCATTGTGTAGGGCCTGAGGATGACAGACCTCTGTTCAAAGTGCTTGCCAATTAAAGAAAAAAAAACCTTTGATTGAAAATGTAAAGCAAAGAATAATATTTTTGCAAAAGAGACCCAGGACCCCACTATCAACTATTGGGACATAATGCGTTGTCCTGAGACAAAATGGGTCTATCTTCCATCATATGAGCTACATTATCCATTTTAGAAATTAATAGAGCCTCTATGGTCATTTGTATATCGACATTTTTGTCACTTAAAAAAAACAGTTTTCTCTAGAAAAATGAGGAGATGATAATAACAGGTATGCGACTTGACGTCATTTTTTAGTATTCTTCCCTTCAATTTTTTGAAAGCTCCTTATTGTTTTCAGGCACATAGACTGTATAAAATTGTGTGTGACTGGATGTGCTGTATGTGTTATGTGAACACCATTTAGCTTTTGCTCCCAGTAAAGACAAACTGACAAGTAAAAGCAAATATGCAGGTTTAATTAAAGCACCCTTTCAGTAATAATACAACAGATAAAAAAGTGAAACATTCGCAAAAATATTGGCAAATTTAACCATGTTTCTTATTTAAGAATGCAAAAGACTTAGGAACACTTTTGTTACTACCAGTATAGATTTAAATTAAGGCCAAAAATACACTTAATTATTTTCTTTTTATAATATTTTGCTAGTGTTGCATATATATGGTAGTCTTACATAAAATTGTTTAACTAAAAAAACCCGATAAATATATAATAATAATAGTAATAGATAAATATAGAATAATTACAATCAATATTAACCATTTTCAATTATAAAGCTCAATTTCGTTTTTTTGTTTCGAGAGCTTTTTGGCAGAATTTCATAAAATCTATGAAGTATTCTTGTGTCAAATCTTCTCTCAGCCATTTCCGTTTTTCAAATCTATATCTAATCATTGTACAATTTTGTATGTATATTCACTAGGCAAAAAATGTAGTAACAAACCTAAATTATTTACGTGCTATAAATGGACTCCATGTTAAATAAAAAGAAAATGATATAACACATGAGTATCAGTATTTCTGAGAGACACGGGTGTTGAAGATCGTTGCTCTTGTGGGCGTCGAAATATAGCCATTGACATTTTAAACCATCAATACAATAACGTTTTACTCGTTTTCTCCATCCCTAGTCACAAAGAACAGGCGAGTCTGTCAGTTTGAATTAATAGGGAGTCATGGCCTGTTAGGGTCTGAGTTGTGTTGAAGTCCGTTAGTACATTTTCAATTTATAACATTTCTTGTCTGTATTTTTTTAGGAAACATTTTCAATCTGAAAAGTGCCGAAAAGAGGAATATTTCAGTTTAATTGGACTGTCATAACTTACAAACATATCCACACACCGATTTTGAACCTTCTTTAGTTGATTGAGTTCAAACAGTAAAATCATTTCGATAATGCTGTTCTGACATTTTCGTATTTTTAGGGTAAAATCAAGTTTTTTATATCCGATTTTTTTTTTTTTTTCAAATCAAATCTTTATTGTGATGAAATTACAATCATTAATTATTTAAAATAAAATTATTTGGCAATAAATAATTGTGTTCAATTCATACCATATTTAGAATTCTTCATTTACTCACTTCATTCATACAACAGCCCAGAGACCTTCCAAATCTACATGGGGGTTCCCTGTATGTGAAAGACGAAGCGGAGTTTTTCCGGTTTTAAAAATTGAAAAAGTGGTCACTGAAATTACCCTACTGACAAACTCTTCTACGTGTATAATTGCAGTGCGCATACGAATTTAGCTTGAATATAAAAATAATGATCTAATTGAAAACATGTTATAGGAGATGTTCAAATAAGAAAAATCTTTTAGGTAAAATAGCTTGTGTCATATGATTTTTTTAATGGTCGGACCATGAAAATAATTGATTAAGTTAGTTCTCAGCTAATAAAATACGAAAATTTGTTTTTCTCCCTTCTCATGAAAAAAAGGTTTAATAAGGGAATTTTATAGTTACTTAATTTAAGGGAAAATAATATATCTGTTTATAATATTGCATTATCTTGTAAGATGTAAACATATTCTTTAAGGTAACAACATCAAGGTTAGGTATATCCTTGAAGGTAAAATGAAAAGCCATTATTTTATTTAATTGGACGTCAAGAAGTACTTCCAGTGAAAAACGATACGTGTCGAACAAAGCCGTAATTGAATTTTCCATTGTATGCTTTCCTTTTGTATAATTGAGTCCTTTTATTTTCACAAGATTCTAACTACTCACACGTGTCATGGTGAACCTATTTATATCTGTCAAACATCTTGAGTATATTGTGGTTTACTTAATGCAGTTAAAATGATAATTAAGAATATTCCACTAATTAATGAAACTGGCTCCTAAAAGCCTTACTACACCCGAAGGAACAGCAGTAATTAGACGTTTGTGCAAGTATCTCATCATGGCTTTCAGCCAAAAAGATACAATTGGATACTTAAAATTAATCCACCCCGACAGTCACACTAAAGACCATTGTTTATTTGAATTTATACATACATTAATTTATACGGATCGCATCTTATTTCGAGAAAGTATTAGTCTGATTCGTGGTAGCCAGTGGTGGGTCTAAGTTTTAATGATCAAATACACTTGTCTTTAACTTGATATTTTATGGTATTGAACTACCCCTTGGCTGTGACAAAGACCGACCCTACACAGACGGAGTCAAAGGCCTATACCCAATCTCTACTAAGCAACAAACCAACAAGTTTGAACCTTCACTTTCCACTTTAGGTAAAACCAAGAGACCCTATTTAAGTCTTGTGTAGAAAGTTAAGGTATCAGTGGATTCGGGTGGCCATCTTGTGGAATCATCATTCTAAAATTTTTTGTATTAGTCTGTACTGAGCTTATAGTCTTGGTTTAAGGCATGCAGTAATAAATAATACAGTAATAATTTTGATTGGAATGTTATGTTAAAATGGGAGTCCTGGGAATGGCCAGTTTCTCCAATCATGCCCAGAGCATCTGTGGCTCCTGCGCTCTTGGTCAGTCCGACCTGGCTCGCAACTCGTGACCAGGCTGACTTAGGAGCTCTTTCACATGGGAGGGAGGTGACAACCATGTGTATTTGGGAGGTCTCTTGGCTATTTGTAAATACTGTATGAATGTGAGAGTAAATGAAAATCGTAAATATGGTATGAATGAGAACATTTACCACAATTACTTATTCCCCAATGGGGTAGATTGTAATTTTATCACAATAAAGAAGTTTTATTATGTTAAAATAAAAATCGAATGATCAAATGATTCATTGAACACTACACCACATTTAAAGTACCCTTCATGCTTATGATTGTTATTGTATTATATACGTGGCCCTAGTTTTATTTTGTTTTTAATTTTATTAAACTCCCGTTCATTTACTACAAATCAACCGGAGAGCTATCCACTAGAAGGACTTTGACTCGAAAAAAGAGAAAACTCTGACCATATGAAAAAACCAAAAAAGAAAAAAAGGAACCCCTGTTTTTTTCAATTAACCTACAGAGAGCTAACGCCGGGATAGTCTAAAGGGCAATATTTGTCCCCCCGGGACCCACGGGCCCTAAGGGAATGGCTTCAATTACAATCCTTTCCCATCCCTTACCATGGTCGGTGCAGGTAAATACCAAGGGGGTTTATTTCCCATAGCCCGCCAATAACGTGGCAGTCGGAGAGGGTTGCCCTCTTCTCTTCTATCGACATTTAATTGTTCCTTTGTGTTGTCTCTCTGTCAAGGTCACTTACAAATAGACTTTTGTTCCGTGTACTTTGACTCCTGTGGTTTTCTTTTAATAGTCTTGAAATATCAGGAACTTTTGAGGGATCTCGCTATGACCTAGAGATCATTTATACAAATCGTGTCTTGGATGTAGAATTAATGCTTCCCTAATGAGTCTATAATCCTCAACAACACAGAGTAACAAGTAGACCCAGCTAATGCCACATATATACAGGGCTGACTGTTGGGTACAGCCATTCGTAAACAATACTTTATTTTTTTTATATATTGAGTAATTTTATTGATATTTTTTAATTTTTGTTATTAATTATTTAATTTGAACAACACGACTTGTGAGAACGAAAGTTTGTTTTTAAATTGTTGTTTTAATATAAAAAAGGGTTTTAATATTTTTGATTGTGTCAGTATTTTTCTTCTGATCGTGTATGGATTGCTTAGTGATAGGCTCAATAAGTTCAAACCGTTGGAATTGTTATATAAAAAAAATATAATAAAACATATACTCAAGGACACTTTGTGATATTTAATACAATTATCTTGACACTTAATAAATTGGAATGAACGAGATATCGTTTGTAAGAGGAAGGAGGGTTAAATAGTTTGAGTTGAATTAAAACCCGTCCATTGGATGTTGTCAATGATTAAGGAATTAATGAATTAAATGTAAAAAAAATTCTTAAAGGTATTTCATAACGTTTTGAGAACCAAAAATATCATTCGTATTGATTATAGTGGTGGGCTGATTGCTATGTAGCACCTGTGGATGACATATGTGGGCTGTTCAAAGTACGAAGACAGCTAAAGAGTAGGTTATGAAATAAAATGAAAATTTGTTTTATTTGTTCAAAAGATGATTTTCAATGATTTAGACGGTAAAACAAAATAAATAAATCAAATTTTGGTCAAAAGTACCTATTATTACCATCATTTAATGAGTTTTTGAGAACGCGGGTACTCCAGCCCGAAGTCGGACATCGCAGAAATCCCTTAACTTTTTTCTTCTTTTATTTAATTAACTTTTATTTTTATTTGTTTAGTATAGTATATAAATTAATTAATTTTTTTTTAATAGTAACTTTAAAATGACATCATGAGCTATGGATGCAGAAAAAGTGACTTCTGTCTCAATGAATTCGGTGTTAAATTTAGCGACTAGTTCTCGAATTCATTGATAATTTATGATTACTAAAGAATTTACAGACTTATAAAGAACCACGGAGGATTGATAATCATCAATAATACTTTTTTATTTTGAATTTTTTTTTGCATCGACCCCTTCGAAGAATTATAATTTTGAATGTCGTTTCATTTGATTGTTTGGTTTCGCTTCTTTGGCTACGAGACTACCATCTATTGTTATTGCTGTATTTGCTTAGCCTCTATAAGCTTGTTTATTCGTACGTATAGTAACGTAAGTTGAAAAAGCATGTTGTAACTCCCTTGTGATATCATATTTATTATTGGTAGCCTTTTTGTAATAATCTTCAAACGAGTACCTCACGGTTCAATAATCTCCGGTCTTTGGTAATTATTGTACCCTCTAAGGATTTGCCTAGTGACAGAGTGAGACACTTATTACCTCCCATTAATTGGTTCTTGGCTTGGAGGTTGTCAAAGGAATTCCTTCTCTCTCAGAATATAGCAGCTCCTAGGGGCAGAAAAACAATTTGATATTTTTTAAATCATTTAATCTTAAAGAAATATGGAGTAGTTTCAATGGTTAACCTTTGTAGTTTTTTTAATTATTGTACTATATATAATTATAATTATATAAAGCCTAGGAATCTAGGAACTTAGTAACGGTGGAATATTTAATAAGGCCCCTTATATTAAACAGAGGTCCAGAAGTGTGTAAAAGTTATAATAAATAAAAAAGACGCAGCTTGTCTTTAGCCAATGTTTCTGTCGAACCATTCATCGTTCAATTCATTTTTTATCGTTCAATCATTATCGTTGATTCAGTTTTTTTTTTTTATTGAAGACAGGAACCCTAATGTTTTCTCCTCTGTGCCTGTCTGGCTGTTGAGGTCTTTGTGAATACCCGATATAACCTAAAGATATTTATTTCTGATTGGACAATAAACTAACTCTCCTTAACTTAATAAATAAGAAATTATCCTTCAATGTGACACTCAAACAGAGACACTTTTATATTAATATTTTATTATAATTATGTTAGAATACATTTTTCAAAAAAAAGCATTTCGAAAAATGGCGTTTTCAGACAGCGTTTTACCTATTCAGTAATCTTTAGGACTACAATTGATGACAAAAAAACATAAACTTAATTATAAGTAAATAGAAGACTATTACATAAAACAATAAATAATATCTGTTGAAAATACATAGTTATCATATGTTTCTCAACATATAACAGTTAGCAGTTTTAAATATATTCGTAAGGCTGATAGTGATAAGTTTTGATGAACTACTTTTTTGGCTTGACATCGGAGACAGACCTTGTGACGATGCGAGCGAAGAGAGAAGGTAGTCTTATCCCAGATACCGAGGTAGTGTGACGTACCTGTTGCTGTGAGAAGAGAGAGACCTACTGTAGCGTACTGCACTTCTACTGAAGTCCTACACTATTATGGATGAATGCTGCTGTCAGAAATGAGATGTTGTATTCGTGAGTCTGTCTAAGTTTAAAGATGGTCATATATCTAGCAGTGTTCCAGGTTAAAATTAGAATGATACCATTATCAAAGATCTTGTAATTAAAAGAGCTAGAATCGTGTGTTCGATATTATTCATATAGCGGAAAAATAATTAAATGATGTGTTTTCTTTTAATAATTTAATAATTGTAAACTTTGTATTCCTCTTTGTACTGTTATTCTTATTATCAAACGAAATACGTATAATTTATGTTTTTGGGTAAAATTATTTGGTTTCTTATTTTATTTCCAACTAATCCTATACCTATATAATATCTATACCTGATTACCTTCATTATTTTTGTACATTTCATAAATATCCCTTAAATGCTTCCATGTTAATAAATCGAGTACTTTTGGGGAAGAAAAAGGGACATAGCTGGGATAAAACCTGGTCCCTGTGATATTCTGCGGATCATCCAACGGCTAGTCCAGCTAGAGTGATCGTGGCCGGGATCCCAGTTTTTCTAGTTTTGCTATTGCATTCAATTTAAATTTAATCCTTCAAATTCACAGTGGTATGAGACTAAGGGTTCGAAACTAAATGGTAGCATATAAGTATATATTGGGTATCGGTTGGTCTATTAGTTCATTAAAGGAGCTGGGCAATTGCAATTGCGTGCGAGCAAGTAAGCTCAGTTTCAAACGCCGAAATGAGATTAGAAACAATAAAAATAATAAAACAACAAAAGCGTGAATGAATCTTCAAATACTTATTACACTATTGTTCTACATAGTAAATTAGTAACGTTTCCTTTAACATTAAAGTAAAATTTTAAAATGGTAAATCAATATTACATTAAAAAGTTAAAACAACAAGTACAACCAGTATAAAAGTGCTGATCATTCGTTTTCCTACTCCCTCCATGTTTCAGCTTACTTACTAAGTCAAGTTAATACTAAGGCTGAAGATGAATATAATATTTATTGCTACTTTGATCAGGAGATAGGATTTCAACACCTCATTAATTCAACTACTCTTCGCAACTCCGGCGCCCCCAGCCTCCTCCGTGGCAAGAGATAGCATCGCCAAGACAAGTGTTTAGCATTTCCATTATCTTGGGGTGGGTCTCCTATGCAAACCAGCCTATCACATACACAGGGTAGGAGATAAGGGCCCTAAAGTACACAATGGCCCTCCATAAGGTCCCTTGAGTTATAGGGCTATGTCTCTATACGGAGAGGGCAATAGAGTGAAGTCGTCTGGATAAGACACGAACTCTATAACACTTCCATCCCACTGTGTTCATAGGACCGATAAATCGACCTACCCCTATCATGCAATGTCAGAGATTGCTCTACAATGCAGTTGCGCCAGCACTTGTTGATCAAATGGATAATTTTAATCACCTACTATGTACGATAAATCCACATTAAAGGCCTAATGTTTTCATTGAGCAGGAATACAGTTTTCCGAATTTTGATTTAACCACATCTTTGAAGTAAGTAGTGCAAAGGCTAAAATAAGGAATAATAATATATTAAGCAAGACTTAATCAAAAACAAGCCATAAAGCAAAGAATAAACATTGGACAATAAGATCCCTCCCGGCAACTCCAGTACCACTTGAGTTAGGTACCATTTGCTCAGGAAATTATCTATGACCTAGTGTGACCTAGATAGCCTTGACTACCTAGACCAGACATCAGGCCTTTACAACTGGAGTAAAAGCTCATACCCAAGCAAGGAACACAATAAGCCATATTGACCCTTACTCTGCATATGTCAGGTAGAATCAAGCAGGCCTATTTAAACTGTGGAACAATTAGATCTGAAGTTCATTCTCACACTTCACCCGGTTCATATCTGGTCCACATGGATTTTGTACCTAAAACAACTATCAGGAAGCGTTCACTTTTCTTTTTTTATTTATTCTTTAGCCAGGAAAAGATTTGAAACATTTTTTTCACTTGTAATTTTAACGATTTCTGCTGCTCCTATTGCAATAGGTGTTGATTTCGTGTGTTTTATCAATTACTGTTTAATAATGTACTTGTCGAAAAAGCAATTATTTCTAGCAGAGCTGGTTCAAAAATTAGATCGAAGCTTATTTTCACAAAAATACTGAGTAGTTCAAACAATTACTTTTGAAAGCGATTATCCCATTGTTTTTTTTATTTTCTATATGGTTGATTTATTTTGAAAAATTACTGAAAAATACGAGGCCAATTCTCTTTCAGCACTAAAATAGATTTTCATCTTAATTTATCGCCAGATGTGATTAAAGAAATGACTTGTGTATTTGATTAATTGGTTTCCAGGTCAAGTCGCAACATACAATTTATATACCGGATAAGGGAGAGTGGACGGAGCATATTGTAATGATCCAAGAAGTCCTAGGTAGAGACAAGACGGTGTAGATAGGACTAAAGTTTCTCTGGCCCTTTAGATGAACAAAAAGAGACCAGCGTTAGCTGAGGCCCATCTCATTTCTTGGCTCGGAGCGTGCTGGCGCAGCAGCTTCGGCCTCTTATAAAACACATTTGGGCCCAATCCAGGATCTCCATGTTTCTCTCCACGGTCCCGCATTATCCCTAAAAAATCATTAACACCGCTCCGCACAAGGGAAATAGCAATATTGTAGTCTCGGCTATTTTTCACTATGCGGGAGAAAGTTCTTAGACATCTACAAACACTTTTACACCAGCTCCCAAAGAAACTATGAGAAGTATAAAAAATATGTGTAGGGGTGACGTTCGTAACTTCTAATAACATCTAGTAATCCTGTATTAATGAATATCCATTCGTAAACAAAATAGAGAACCCTCTGATGAAAATATACGAATCATGTACATAAAGACCTGATAAAAAACGGCCATTACCACTGCTAGACTCTGAACTGTGACCACTTTATACCACTTAAGCAAACAATACACTAAAAATCTCATTACTTAAAACGAATTAAATATACAAATGTAGGATCTGGTGAGCACGGGGACAGCTTAAAGTGGAGTGGGTATGAATAAAACAACTTTTACCTTATGACTGCAGACAGCAAACATGTACTTGTTACTGATGAACAGACGTTCTATGGGTATTTATGTACGTTATGGCTAAGCGATGTGTTATTAAAGATTTATTCTTGTATATAAGTCTCTTTATGAATGGATTTTCATAACAAAGACTTCTTCCTTTGTGTTACAACTAAGAACCATATAAAGGAGATCGGTCACATTGTTGTAGGAACGCCTCGACCACGAGGTGTACTAACAGCTAGCCAATCAAAGAAAAAAAGGTGACTCCTCTGTGCCTGTCTGGCTGTTGAGGTCTTTGTGAATACCCGATATAACCTGAAGATATTTATTTCTGATTGGACCATAAACTACCTCTCCTTAACTTAATAAATAAGAAATTATCCTTCAATGTTTAATATTTAATAAATCCTTTAATTAATATTTTATTATGTTAGAATACATTTTTCAAAAAAAAGCATTCGGAAAAATGGCATTTTGAGACAGCGTTTCACCTATTCAGTAATCTTTAGGACTACAATTGTTGACAAAAAAACATAAACTTAATTATAATCTATTTACTTATACAGTAATTACTTACTTAGACTTATTACTTATATAGACAATTACATAAAACAATAAATAATATCTGTTGAAAATACATAGTTCTCATATGTTTCTCAACATATAACAGTTAGCAGTTTTAAATATATTCGTGAGGCTGATAGTGATAAGTTTTGATGAACTAATTTTTTGGCTTGACATCGGAGACAGGGCGAAGGGTTGCTTCGCCCCTTGTCTTATCCCAGATACCGAGGTTGTGTATTTCATCAACCTGTCCTTTTCGTCGCCAACGACCAACTTCTAGCCTGTGTAAGCCTTCTTAACTAAGACATCTTCTCTAGAGCTAGAGTGAACAATGATGGTCATAGGCCCAAACACGAGCAGGAGGATTGTTCCCAATGTGAACTCTCTTGAAGATGAACGCAGACTAGCTTGACCCAGGTACTCTCTTCTACAATGTCCAATTCAAGCCCCTATGGAACACTTCTCCAAACCATAAAGTGGAGAGAAACTCAGCTGGGAAATACAAGTAACCACCTGAAAACATTTAAAATACCAACCAGTATGCTGATCAATTTCTTTTCAAATATTTGAATCATAACACATTCACCATTTTTTTTTCCCAACCGATAATTATGTATCAATCAAGTGAAAATAATATTGAAAAATACTTACTGGACTCAACATATTTTATTTGTATGTATTTAATATAGTTAAGGACTAATCAACTAATACAAGTTGCTTCAGTTTTAGAGTATCCATCCTTTTACTTCCAACTAAGTTTCTGCTTTATTTACTGTTCATTTCTTCTTCAACCAACTAGGTTTCTTAAATATTTATTGTTAGACAACTCATTAAAAATAAAATTAATAAAGGGAAAAATAAAGTTTTCTGGTAAGCTCAGATAAACATAGCTAATGAATAAAAATAATGAAGCTAACCTCGATGAATAATGGAGGGTTAAAATGCAGCCTTTGGAAGAAAAAATTAAGAAAGAAGAAGGAATAAAAATATTAGGACAGATGGAAAAGAGGGATGGCAGAGTAAAAACTTCTTACGTAAGTTAATGCTGTTAACAGAAAAACTCATACTTTGAAAAACATTTGATCCTCATTTTAACAGAACGCGAGAAAAAACATAAATATGGCGGAGCAGACAGCTAATCAGAAACTAGTAGATTCACTGTTTTTACGACTTTTACATTATATTATAAGGTACAGGCAGCTTGCCTCCCGGAGCGAAACATACACAACTATATATGCCACAAGCTATGTTACTCGACACGTTAAATGCCCAGTATAAAAACACAACAATGCTAACAACTGCTTTCGCTGATGACATAGTGGTGTACAGTAGCAGCATGAGTGCCAAGGTAGCTCTTAGACAGGCTGAAGTAGCCTGTAACCAGATCAGTGAGAGATTGGGGAGACTTAATATATCTGTAAACGCTGCTAAGACTGACTGCAAAATTGTCTCTTTCCAAAAGGGAAAAAGTCCACTGCCTACTACTTACACTGTAGGAACGCAGCAAACCTCACCAGCCAACAACCTAGTATATCTGGACATTAAAATGGACACCTCCGTTTTAGTAACCATTTTGAGAGGAAGTTGAAGCAAATACAAACGAAGTATTAACGGCTTACGCAATTATTGACTTCCCCCCAATCTATCACTGCGCCTCAAGCTCATAATCTATAAGAGTGTTCTCAGGCCTGGTCTGCTGTACGGTGCATCGGTTTTTCGTTATCTGACGTATACGACAGCTCGGCGACTCCAACAATTCCAAAACGGCATACTGATGATAGTGGTGAGACATTCTACATTCGAGCAGCGGAGAAACCGTGAGCTTCACGAGGTTTTTGAGCTGCCTAGGTGGACGAATTCATTCAACGTAGGCATATTAGCTTTTTTCACTCACTACAGTACTTGAAAAACTCGGTGTTTAACACGATAACCCTTGCTCCGTCCCCCTATTGATGGTAGAACGCAGTCGATGCAGGAACGCTTTAGTCTTTAGGTTCTAGTTTGTAAGTTTTTCCCATTTTGTAAACCGAAGGGTGAGCTCTATCACCTAGTCCTATTTGATTATTGTAATTTTAACTAAAAAGATAAATCTTGTGTAATTCTACCCTCCTTTGTTTGATAAATATAATTGATAATTTTTGAATAGAGGGGTCCTGGAAAAAAACAAACAAAAAAAAAAAACACGTTAAATAATCATGAAAAAAATTAAGATGTATTTTAGATCAAAAATATTTGATTCAATTTGAAAGCCATCTCGGTAGCTGAAAACATTCTTGTCAACCAATAAAATAAATGTTAATAGCTAAAATATTGATTAAAGAAAATGTTTAATGGTTCTGATAACTGAATTGAAAAAGTTTAATATTTTGAGAAAAGTATTAGTTAAAAGATAAAAGGCCTAGTATTGTATTATTACAAAAAACATGAAATGGATCCAGACTTTATTATATTACTTTTACAGCTGCTATTATATAACGCATTCACATGATGAACGACTTGTACACAGACAGAAAATATGATAACATCAACGCAGCATGCCTTCATTATTTCCTTCATAGTGCTTTAAGTCCGGACGATTTCTTAAGGAATAGTGTTTTTTAATTGTGTTCAAATTTTAATACTAACCTGCGATTATTCTGTATCTTTCTTCGGAATACTGATCTGCGACAATTCCCTAGTAAAGGATCAACAATGGAATGCTTAATGCTCGACCGGATTTTGTTTTGTTCCTCTACCCTTTCTACCCTATTTTATGATTTTTTTTTTTAGATAAATACAATTTTTATTAAGATAAAATTACAATCTGCCTTAATTAATGGGCAATAAGTAATGAAGATAAATGTTTTCATTCATACAATATTTACAAACAGCCCAGAGGCCCCCCAATACACAAGGTTGTCACCTCTCTCGCATGCGAAGAAGGAAGCGGAGTCATAGGAAGTCCCCCACGCTCCTACCTACGTCAGCCGCGTCACTGGATAAGAGCCAGCGGAGGGTGACCAAGAGCGCCTGAGCCACGGACGCTCAGGACATGATTAGAGAAACTGGCCATTGCCAGGACTTCCACTAACACTTGATTATAGCAGGTCACGAGGCCACTGCCGTTTTAGTCTCCGAGGAGGATTATAGGGGTGTGTGATGCAGTGCAATGACTGTGCTAGGGAATTAGGGTGGTTGGATAGGTTACTATGGAATTTTTTGAACTTGGCAGGGACGAGTTCAAGAATATAGGGTATATTCAGATAATTGTGAAGGGTTTTGTTGCTGACGTAATAAGGGGCATTTACTATTGTTCTCAGGACTTTTGATTGAAAGGATTGGATGCGCTTAATGTTAGACTTTTTTGCTCTCCCCCATAGCTCTATTCCGAATGTCCAGATTAGCTTAAGTATAACTTTGTAAATAAGTAGTTTATTTTCTATTGAGAGATGGGATGTCCTTCGAAGTAGTCTGTACAGTAGTCCAAAGCGTCTGTTTAGTTCTTGTCTTTTTAGCCTCGTGTTCTCACATAACCTTCACCCTCTGCAGCAAGTCCTGTCCGCCAGTCTTTTTAAATTCCATTCCTCTCCCTGTGACAGTACGGTACTTCCATCACGACAAAAGACTGACATGGAACCCACATTTTATGATTATGTACATAAAATCAGTTATGCATACGACCCATTCAAAATGGTTCATCGACCTTCGAGAGAATAATTAATTCACAACATATTGCCGGTTCATTTATCTCTTCAGTTATATGCACCTTATGTAATATGCATCAGTTTCCCCGCCTCTGGCTGCTGTTCATGTAATACGTAACCTCGTTAAAACTAATCTAGATCGATTATATGATCAATTACGAAATGATGTATGACGGATCTCCCAGTTTGCCCTTATTAGGTGACCCCTTTCTCCCGGCGAACCAATACATAGTCAGAGGTCTGAATTCATTGCATTAACACTCAAATCTATGGGTAAGATTAGGTCTCTTGAATATGTGTTTGTACATTTTTAAGATGAATGATGTGCTAATTTGGAATGCACTGATCAAATCCATTTGTATCCTATACTATAAATACAATACTTGTCTACTAATTGGCTAGAATAAAAACAAGAGACTATAATAATGTTTGTCTTTATTATGTATAAAGTCTTCATTGAAATACACATGGGTTTTAAATCAGGAAAAAATTAAATAAAAACTACATGCTAATAGAAAAACGTTTGTTCAAAATATATTATGCTTACCATATTGTATTAGGCCTTATGCTATAGGTAATTTATAAATATAAGCAGTATTTTGAATTAATAGATTCTCGCAGTGCTTACATTTTTAAAAATAAATTTACTCGTGACCTGCTATAAATGCGTAACATTGGGAGTGCTGGCAATGGCCAGCTTCTCCAATCATGGAGCGTCTGTGGCTCTCGCGCTCTTGGCCAGCCTCCGCTGGCTTGTATCCAGTGACGCGGCTGACGAAGGAGCGTGGGGGACTTCCCAAGACTCCGCTTCCTCCTTCGCATGCGAGGGAGGTGACAACCATGTGGATTTGGGAGGTCTCTGGGCGGTTTGTAAACACTGTACGAATGAGCGAGTGAACGAAAATTGTAAATATGGTATGAATGAGAACATTTATCACAATTACTTATTGCCCAATGAGGCAGATGTAATTTTGTCATAATAAAGTTGTTGTAATATCTAGAATCAACTTTTGATATTTCGTGCAACTTATTGTAGTGTTTCTTGGTTTTGCACCATTTGTGGTAATATCTGCGTTTTAATTTGACCTCGGTTCACAGCAACCTCAAAAGGCAATCAAATAGAATTGGGGAAGCCCACCTTTTTTTGTCACGGGTCCAATTCTTGTTTCCACAAACTCGGGCTGGCCTGAACCCCCCCTCCCCCTACCCAAACACCCATCTTAGAAAATCAATTTACACATTGAAAAGCGTTTTTTATTTTCTATACATATTTAATACAATACCAAGAGGTAATTAAAAAAAACCCACAATGTTAGGTCGGTGGATACTTTCAAAATTTAGACAGTCAAAAAACATAATGTGAACAACTTTATATACAATATTTAAGGAATTCATGATGAGGTACAGCATCTGAAAAACGAGAGTGGCAAAAAGACGAACCAACCATAGTTTTTTAAATAAAATGATACATAACTACTGCTTAATAGGGAGCTTGCAATTTTTTATTTAATTTACCAACTGTTCAATGTTGGAAAACTCCGATGTGGATGGTGATTCAAGTGTATTTTTCATGTGAAAAGAGCCCCGTATTTATAGCACTTCCTCATGCGGGGATATTTTGGAAGAGGTATTTTCAAATAGTTTTACATTAGTGCAATACAACCCTTTATTTACCGAACATGGCAGACGCTGTCTAATTTTCGCCAGTCCATGTTTTTCCTCCAATTTTTAGCTCTTCAAACACCTACATCTGTAGTTGTTGTTCGTAGTTGATAAATGCCAATGAGTTCTTCAGATCTTTCATGATTCTCGTTGACGAAAACACAGAGCTGAGTGGTTAATTTGTGGTCCCAACTTCCGTCCGCCCTATTACGGAATTTTGGGAGAGGGCGATTTCATTCACTAGGTTTCATTCGTTATGCCAGTATACAGATATTTCATAGGAAACTGTTAACATTGACGGAAGCTCATTAATTTTTTGAATAATAGTGGCTGCCCAAATAACGGTTTTTTTCAATGAAATCTGATCTCAAAACTGAACCGACCGGATACTTCGTTGGAATAAAAATCGAAATGATTCTTCTTGAACCACTTAAAATCGAATTTAACACATATCTACCACAGATCAAACAGAGTGGTTTGGGTACGTTTCGATTTGTGAACAGAAACTGTTTTTTCAAAATCTCTACGAAGCACTCTCGCTTTAATGTCCTTTTCGTATTCCCACTCTCTTATTTCACTAGCAAAGTGATAACAGTAGAAGAAATTGTTCAAAAAATGATTGAGGGAAGCTAGAATTTAGGTTCAGGGGTTAATTTAGGAATTCACAAAAGGGGGGGAAGAGGGGGGGGGGAGAGAGAGAGAGAGAGAGAGAGAGAGAGAGAGAGAGAGAGAGAGAGAGAGAGAGAGAGAGAGAGAGAGAGAGAGAGAGAGAGAGAGTAGTGTTCCAAGTTCCGGTCCTGTTCGTTTTGCCGTATGATTTTTTTTTTTCTCTCAAAATAATAAAATAGGGTGTAGGAAAAATAAAAAGGAAAATTTATTTGGAATGATGGGTGCCTTTCACTAGGGGGAGTCCCTCTCTGACTGACTTCATAAGCTTTATTATAAAAATATGGAAACATAGATAAATATTTTCTGGGCCAAGAAGAGGGGAACGTCTAATTATTCGTGATTAAGAGGTGGCCACAACACCAGTGGATAAGGTGATGTGCAAAAGGAGCCTTTGCAGAGATGTGGCAACTATCTAAGGACCAAATTTGGAGACTTTGAATGCATTGGAAAGTGGAAGGGGCACATGATTTCATTGGCTATTGGCTATACAGAAATTCTAGATACGAAGAATTAGTATTGCACCACCTGTGACGGGGCCATCGTGAATTTTCAACAATTAGCTTCTGCCTAGTAGCATCAAATAGTAAATATCGCAATGAAGATATAACAGAGATTCCAAGTGCAAACAAGTTAAAAAATACCCGAATTTGTCATTATAGTTAACAAAAATATTTCATATTGGATACCTCAATTGTAGTGGATCTCTTCAGTTTTATATCATCTAACCATAGAGTTCTAGACTAAAACATAAAAGACTTACGAACTTTTCATGATCTAAGGGATAGCGGTGACAAATAAATATATTATTGCCGGTAGCCTCTTTATATATTAACTTTTTCGTTTTCTACATTCCTATACTTACACTAATGAGAGTGAGTTTTCGAAAAAAAAGTAATAAATTATTTCTATAGGAGTACTAATTAACTACTAATTTTGTTTTATTTTTTTAATTTTTTTTTTTTCTTAGCTCTCAAATTTGGAAATATAGGATGTAGGAAAAATATTTTGGATTGATAGGTGCTTTTCACTAAGGGGAGTCCCATTTGAAGGAAGTATGAGAAGGATATGGAGTGTGGGATGCCGAAAAGCGGCGGGTGGATTCGGGAAGGTAGTGAGAGTCTACCTATGGTGGAGCCTAGGGGTACTCTGTGGCCTCCTGGTAGCGTCGCAGGCTCGTAACAAATATTTTTGAAAACGGTAAAAGTGTACTTTACTCCCTAAACGTTCTTTACTCGAGAGTGGAAAACCTATTTAATCCGTCTACCACTCCAAACCGGCTCTATTTAATTACAGCAGGTATTTAATATCAAAGTCAAATACACAGATAAGTTAAGTTATGTTAAGTTGGATATTTTTATACCCAGAAAGTGTAAAAGAGGAATGAAACTTAGCGCCTAATATTAATAAAATTTTAAGGAGTTAAGTTTAAGCCGAAACTTTAATATTCAGCCAGAAAACTTACATAAAACTTGAGTTTTGTTGCTGCAGCACCTACGAGCTGACTCTATGGTAGTATTTTTTTATTATCGCCACTCTTGCTATTTTATGAGTAATAATGAACTCATATCATGTCTGAAGTGAAAAACTCTCACAAAGCTTTATAATGTACCAGTTTTTCAACGAGTAGATTGAGCAAAAAGTAGCCAAAGAAAATGGACAAAAGATTTGTTATTTCATTGTATCCTTTCAGAACCGGCACCAACCATATAGATTTGTTATTTGATTGTATCCTTTCGGAACCGGCACCAACCATATAGATTTGTTATTTGATTGTATCCTTTCAGAGCCTTCACCAATCATATAGATTTGGACTGTTGATTCTATTGTCATCAAAAACAGATGAAAATTGTTACGTAATGAATCGTAATAGCTGAAGAAAATATATACCGATATGATCGGGATTCCTCCTCCTCTAAATTCCTGATTTCATATTGGGTGCTCTGTGCACTGAAATTATTTTTCTAATTTCAAACTGATGTCGTAAAACCTCTAAAAAATCAGACACAAGACCGACATGTTTCTAGAGGAGAATAAAATGTGCAGTAAAGAGCAAGTAATTCTCGTGTACTTAGAGTATCATTAGAAAGATTTTCTGATGTCTGATTTTTTTTGAGCTTATGCTAGAGCATCTAAAGAGGTTAACTAAATGTATCACTATACAGCGATAAAGCGCACTTTTATTATATGCCCTTTCACAGAAAGGACGCATTTTTTTTAATGAAGCAGCCATTCTCCAGCTCAATGTTTCATTTTACTTATTTTGTTTTATCAAGCCATTATTTATTTTATTTAACGAATTATGAATGAAAGGTAAAAAAGCTGCCGGGGGCCAAGCCGAGCCTGTAGATCGACACAGAGACAATAGTGAAGAAGAAGGGCTCTAATTATTTTATTATTATTATTTTTCTCAACCCCTGTGAGTATTATTTTTTTTAAATGAATACAAATTATAACAGGATATAATAATAACTGAGGGTTTCTCCTTGTACTGCACAGCTTATTACTAACATACTAATTCTTAACCTAAACATTCCCCGGCAGTCTGTTGCCATCGATTCGGGAGGGGTGGTAGGGCCATAGTGTTAAAACTGGATTTGTGAGGTGCTGCAACACGTAGAAAAACTTGATGTGTCTCCGGTGGATCGACTCACCGACCAACGGCATACCAATCAACGGCTGCAGGTCGGCGTTCTTTAACCTCTGGAAACGTTAATGATATTTGTTTATTTAATAAAATTTTGACATTTGTTTAAGTTACCATCGTGGTGGTAGAGATGGCTTGGTATCGTTGAGAGGTAGTTTTGTGCCAGGTTGTACAGCTTGCCAATGTGAGCGCGATTGAATTTTATAACATTGTACCAATAGTTATATTTTTTAAGAAATAAAAGAACGATTATAGACAAGTTTTGTTTACTTTTTGTTTCGAATGTTTTAGTTTTACATAAATTTATTCAAACGATATATATATATATATATATATATATATATATATATATATATATATATATATATACAAATTTAAATCGATTCCATACACCATTTTGGCTCAGTTATTGCACAGGAGTATTAACAACAAAATTAATCTTCTTTATATTGCTTAGTGATATAACATCGCGTATAAATGCCCTTACGGTTCGAACATTTTTTTGGCAACTGTTGGGCTCTATTTGCTATTAATTGAGCAAATGCTCGTTTCAAAAGATGCTGAAACATGTTTTTTATTTTATTTTGACTTTTTCCAAAGAGTAAATCAAAGAACAGCCGCCTTGTGGTTAGCAAACATTCTCACTTTTAACTGTGGAGATCCCTGGCATGCCAAAGATTACTTCTTTGGGAGATGGGTCTGATCGGGGTTGAATTCCTCATGGCCATAAATGAGTAGCTGAAATGACAGGTAAAGTTGCATGAGCTGGTCACACACCTCAGGGCTACCACTATGGATGAGATCAAACTTCGGTTGGCCCTTACCTCTTCTTGAGGTGTTGGGCCATGGATTCGTATTTTTTATAGGAGTACTTTTATGAAAAAGTATGAATAAAACTTACCATGAAAAGGTCGTTTGAGTTATAATAACCAAAAAAAAATAAACTTGAAATCAATGTGTTAATTAAAAAAATAAACAAAGTATATTCTAAAAATTACCATTAACAATTATTATGCATCCTTTGAAAATTGTTAGGCTGAGTAGTTCCTGGAATAAAAAAAACTCACAACTTGCATCCAAACTACAAGGCTCTTACGAACAATTTAACCTAGAATAGAATATTTTCGATAGGAAGTTTCATTGGATAAATAGTAGCCAGTAAAAAAAAAAAACTCAAACGAGCGGATAGGTTTTTGTCAGAGGTTCGTTACAGAGCTGGTTGGATAAAGTCGTTTTGTCCTAGCTCCGCTCCCGGGAGCTGAAAAAAACATTCCTGTTCTCGCCAGCATCCATATTTCGACGAAAAATATTACTTTTCGACTGTTTTTTTGTTGTTTTTTTTGCCTGTCCCTTTTCTGTGTTCGTTATCGCAGCTATTTCTGATTAAAAGAGTACGCTTGATTGCGTCCGGTATTCGATATGAGCCATCATCGCTCGGCGCTAACGACGCTTGTGCCCTTTGCTGTTGTCTTATTCCCCGCTTTTATATTTGCCGAACTCGGCAAGGTGATCCTATTGATTCCATTTCAGCAGTCTGAGGATTAATAGTGCAGTATAAATTAGAAATACAACAATAAGCAAGTTTAAAATGTATTCCGAACCATAACATGTGAGGATCGAGCGTGACGTCTTTCGTGTGACTATCATTGGATAGAAGGATATTTACGGAACCGGGATTGAATATTATTGAGCACAAGACGCTTCTGATGTGTAAAACATTTTTTTTTTTTTTTGTTATTTTGCCTTCCTGAGGCTGAGCCTCAAACGGGGTATTTTACGGGGTATTGTGGGGTAAGCCCGTGAAGCGAGCTCATGGGGTAACGTAGCCTGTGGTGCGCGTATTCCGGTGCAATGGTATTGTTGCACCGGTCAGCGCACCTTGAGTTATTATGTTTTTCGTTTTTATTTTTTAAAAATCAACATATAGAAAAAATTTCAAAGAAAACAAAAGAAAAGAAAATAATTTTTTTTTTTTGTTCTTATAGCTAGTATCCTTAACCTATTTTTTTTATCTGTTTACAATATTTACAGATCTGTTAACTATACTAATATCTTACTACTATACTTAAAACTATATTTACATGGGGTGTGCATCCTCTATCCCCCTATAACTAAACTTATATCTAACCATAGGCTACTCAGTCCTACCTTATATCTATATGTACATATTTACAGTGACTCCTCTGGAACCGCCGATGTGTGAAAACCAATTTCAAAATAACACTAAAGTATAATGTACTGATAGAACGCACATGTTGCTGCATGCAGATCTCCACGATTAACGCCAACAATCCAATACCTTCTGCCCTAACTGGTGACCTGTTTGTTCTTACTTCGGCAAGATATCTGTGAAAGTAATAAACACGATAATACGGGGAATTTTACCAAATATCTAGATCAACTTGCTCCTAATAGATAAATTTAGCTTGATTCTATAATCTCATTACAATAAATACGATTGTGGTCTTAACATTTTATTTTTAAGGTAAGCATGCGCAACTGTTAATCGTTTTAATATAATGACATTTCGTTCGATCAGTAATCGTTCTGTATGTAATCAATTGTCTTATATGCAAACGTAGTTATTTTGCCTGAATTGTAGTCCTGAGGATGCTCAAATAGGTGAAAGTGATATCAAGCTTATTTAGAAAAATAATTTTTAGATATAAATTTCATTATATGCGAATGTACATCAGGAAAAAACTATTGTTAGAATAATTTCATAAACATAGCTGGGTATAAAAAAAATAAATAAAAACTTTTATGTTTTTAATTGGTCACTGAAAAGAAAAAAAAAGCTATTAAAGTTGGCTTAGTTGAGCCAACTGCGATTTTTAATGCCTGCTATTAAAACAAGCATCTATAAATGTACAATTTAATCTGATCGCGGAATATTTTTTAGCATGTTTTACTGTTAACTGCGTTTTGATTAATTGGATTGTTTTTACAACCGCTATTCCACTCGTGAAATACGATTCATTTGCACATAACTAAAATTAAATCCCTCCCTTCAGCCTATTTATTTAAATTATTTTATTTTTTAAACCATCTTGTTCACTGACAATTGCCTTTAGAAAATTTCACGTTATTATCTTAACGTTAAATGAAATAGTGTTTTTTTGAGATATAACAATTTTTTTACTTAGTAGATTAGCTAGATGCCTAATAAGTCTGAAACGTTACAACAAAAAAATGAGTAATAAAAAAAGTATATATTATTAATAAATATTTTAAACAAAATTTTATATATTTATTATCATTCGATGCAGCAAAAGAAAAGTACTGAAAATGGCTAAAGCATCAATAAGTTTTATTTTTTACGGAATATATTTTAACATGTTTTACTGTTAACTGCGTTTTGATTATGCTTTTTGATACTTGGCTGGACATAAAGAAGGACAGAATTTATCGATGTCAAGAGCAAGAAAATAACCCTCTGAATGAGGGTCATACATATCAGTGACTGATAAATAGTCTTTTTCAAGACCGTGGCTTTATATTTCAGTTGCAATGTAAGGGGAGGGTCGGAGCATAGATCTTGGCTTAATTAAGGGCACAAATACAGATAAGGGAAGGATATAAATGGCCTAGTAAAGGAGATAAGAAACGGGGGTTCCAGGATAATTAAAAGAAAAATTGCTCTCCTTTACTGATTTAATGTCTGTCTTACAAATCTTGGAATGAAAAATACAAACAGACCAATGCCACTTTGAATTAAAATATTTTTGAAAATTCATTTATTTGTTGTTCCCCATTTTTCTTTGATCTTATAATTTACTTTTAAACTGTCTTATCTTATCGTGTTAGCTATTTGTTTTTTGTTTTTTGTTTTTTTCTTGAGTTTGTCAGTGCACATAAAAAGTTCATCTTCTCTCTCACGTTTTTTAAAGCTCAGTTTTTCTCCTTATATTTAAAGAAAAAAAACTTTCGTTATGAATAATAAGTCTCTTATTAAAAGGATATTATTCTGTATATTTTAAATGTGATAAGGTCAGTAAAGTTCTTATTCGTTTTTATATAGCCTAGATTTTTTTAGATGTCTACAATGCCATAGATTTGCGTTCGCTAATTATCTCATTATTTGGAGTGATAATTAGTTATTCTTTTCTTGTTCTGTTATTCTTGATTAACATTCATGACTGGTAAATAGATGTACTGCGCTGCTTGGAATAACAGAGTTTCAAAAGCGTCTGGAATTCACCAGTACCCTTTCCGACCCCAGATTCACAATTATGCAGAAATCCATTTTTTTTCTCTTTCTTTTTCCATCTTTTATACTAGGGAACTCGAAGTTCAAAACTGTCCTGTTTTAAAGCTTGTTTTATGAAGAATGTTATCATCTCAAGTTATTGATTAAGTTAAATAGAAATATGGACTAGAATTTTATGAAATTTTTTTTTTTATGACAACTTTATTATGATAAAATTACAATCTGCCTGATTGGCCTATAAGTAATTGTGCTATGTGATCTCGTTGATACCAATTTACAATTTTCATTCACTCGCTCATTCTTACTATATATACAAACAGCCCAGAGGCCCCCCAATTCCACATGGTTGTCACCTCCCGCGCGTGCGACGGAGGAAGCGGAGTCTCGGGAAGTCCCCCACAGTCCTACGTCAGCCGCGTCACTGGATACGAGCCAGCGGAGGCTGACCAAGAGCGCGAGAGCCACAGACGCTCAGGACATTATTGGAGAAATTGGCCATTGCTGGGACTCCCACTGTCACTTATTTATAGCAGGTCATGAGGCCACTACTGTTTTAGTCTCTGAGGAGGATTATAGGGATGAGTGGTGCAGTGCAATGACCGTGCGAGGGAATTAGGGTGGTTGGATATGTTACTAGGGAATTTCATGAACTTGGAAGGGATGAGTTCAAGAATGTAGGGTATATTCAGATCATTTAAAGGGTTTTGCTGCTGACGTAATAAGGGGCATTTACTATTGTTCTCAGGAATTTTGATTGAAAGGATTGGATCCGCTTGATGTTTGACTTTTTTGCTGTCCCCATAGCTCTGTTCCGTATGTCCAGATTGGCTTAAGTATAACTTTGTAGATTAGTAGTTTATTTTCTATTGAGAGATGGGATGTCCTTCGAAGTAGTCTGTACAGTTGTCTGATTAGTTCATGTCTTTTTAGCCTCGTGTGTGGGTTCCATGCCAGTCTTTTGTCGAGATGGAAGCCTAAATAATGAAATTTTATACTTTTTTTGCATGTCGATTAATCTACTATCCATAAATACCTGACAGTGTTATATATAGTTTGGGGAGTCAATGCTTTTATTTGACTATATACCCCTTAGTAAATTTTGGATAGTAGTACATAACTAATATTGGATCCTTGCATCTGTATTTCGAGTGGATGAGATCATTGACCAACTCACTTTTGACACCAGACAGAGCCGAATCGCGCAGTAGGCAAGCTCACCAACACCGCTAGAAAGGCCAGAGATGATTCATGAAGCTTGATGAATCCAGACCCGGTGGCCTGTAATTAGTGATGCTGCATCAAAGCGTCGCCGACTCCGTGACATTGTTCCCTTAATGGCCACAACTGCTGGCTGATTAACAGCCTCCTGGATTGCATCTGTCCTGTCAAATGATTCAATCAGCGAGTCAGCAGGTGGAAGGGCAATCAGTTGGCCTTTAGGTTGTACCGTTTTACAAAATTTACTTTTTTTAGGGTGAACTGCAATCGACAAGCCTGGAGAGTTAGGTGTTACTTTAATTTACGTACGCAGCCATAGTCATGAGTACTTTTGACTGTATGCATTTTTTACACCGTTCTGAAATGTCAGTGGTGAATTTCACATTATCTCGCAATATATAAGTGGTCAATGTTCAACTAACTTTGAAGATTTTGTATGCCCCTCAGAAACGATTCAAGAAGCAAAGTTCTAATTTATTCCAACAGTAAAGGGCGCTTATTAATTTCAAAGAAATAAAAACGAAGTTTTCAGTTACAACTCCTAGCCAGTTTATTAGTTATATTATAGAACCCTATTATATATTTTTTTTAGATGTAGTCACTGCATGCAGCGTTTTTAACAAATAAAACAAATGTCAACAGCTAAAATACTATAAATATTTTAAAGATGACTAGATTGTAGTAAATTGCATACAGACATAATAGGATGTAATAAGATTTTATGAATCACACAATGGTCGTTTATAAATTATTTAAGTGAGTGTTCAAGTAAAGAACTAAAATTCAATGAAGTGACAATGCACCATCAATCCAAAACATTGTTAGGTTTTTGCTGATTGTCTGCCTGAATTCGCTCATATTGGGTGTTGGCAAACATCGCCACAATTGAACTATAAAGAGTGACGTGGAAAACAGGGAATGGAGGAAGTCGAATTGTAGTTAATTCCGCTTTAATTGGGTGAATCCCATGCTTCATGAGGCAGGGTCGATGTGATCTAGTAAAGGATGTGACTTCACATGTGTCAGTTCCGTCATATACGTGCTTTGTGAATTGTCCAATATATCTGCGTTGTTGTGCAGACTACTCTGGCAATTGATGAGGCAAACACTGATCGAATGATTAATATTTCAAACTGACCAATATCTGTCAGATGTCACAGCGCTAGTGGTCTTATGTCCTATCCTATTATTATAAAAGTGGCAATGTCACTTAGGCCGGAAAATTGTACCCTCTTCTTTATGATATGGATCGAAGATGACATGATTTGAATGGCCATATTGTGCGATTAGAGCAATACTACAATAATAACTGAAGAAGGCAACATTGCCATAATAATCTTCTTTTTTTTTTTGATTGAGATAATTGAAAATCAAGAAAGAGCCTACCTTTGTACCTGTGAATGTAATGATAATTAAATGATAAGCCAATAATTTTTTATTTTACCGCAAAATAAGTTTATTTATCATCACAGCTCACACTGGTATCGTGAAGTTATTAATACTGCTTTTAAGAGGGGTTTCGGCCTAAAGATTAATTAATTTTGGAGTGCCAACGTATGTAATTGAAACATACTAAATAAAATAGGGCGGTTATTATATTAAATCCTAACAACCGCAATAACGCGACTAGCAATAAAACTCTGACACCATAAATTAAGTTTATAATTTATCAAATAGGGGAATTATGCCACAAAAAAAGATAAATCACTATTTATTATTATCTTAACTTTTAATCTTGTCAAGTCATGTGGCTCAGATTTAAGAAGATTCAAGGCATTATGTATACGCAAGAAGTAATTCAAAAATATTATTTAAAATAATGAAATGATAACAGAAATCGAATGTTTTTATTTACCAAGATTTTAGCTATTTAAATGTGATTTTCTTTAACTGTTCTAAGATCACTGTAAAAATAAATTTTTTTTTTAATATTGACAGTTTAATTTGTTAAGTACTAACTAATAATGGAATCCAAATGTCGCAGGAAAATCGATCTGAGAAACAATTAGAAGGTGAGATAATATCAACAACAATAATGACAAAATTCAAGAGTGTCACGTCAGGGCAAGTTTGAAAGTTTATTAAATTTTACCTAACCCAGGTTCCCGACTGTCTAATCCATAGCAGATGGATAAATTCAAAATTGCCTACTATCAGCGTCAAAATGAGAGCAAAATTCGAAAATTATGTTCTTAAATACATACTATAATATTAATATAAAGAGCATTAAAACAAAACCTTATGTGGAACGTCACCAAATCTAACTCTATCAAAATGCAGACTCTACAATCCATTATACCCAAACACATAACTAATTCACCTTGGTCTATATCAATAGAACATTCCACAAAGGCATAACGATACCATCATAACACGAAAGACTACAAGGATATACATTAACTCTTCATCTTCACAGACACTTCCTGAGAACCCTCCTCTGGCTGAAGTGAAGCTGACAACGAGACTTGCTCCGGGATTAACCTGACTACTTCATGTCACGTGCCCCAGCAATGTAGTGATCATCAAGATCTCCTTTCGTCATAAAATTTACCAATTTGAATTTCTTCCACCATTGTAAATAGTATTGTTTATACAAAAAATTAAAATAAAATTATATAGAAATATTCATACAAAGACCTTCTCGTCGATCTAGACAAAATGAATTGTAAACCGAGGGCATCATGATTTTTTTTTCTTCCCTTAATTAGTTGTGAATTGAAAATTTGTTTGTACTCAATGAAAATGATGCTACGTTGTATCTTAAGCTACTTGCACAAACTCTAGCAAATCGATTTGATTTGGGTCAAACTCAGGACTGTGAAGGTTCCACGGAAGAAAAGGAATGAACAGTTTCTTGATCAGAGGCCAGAAAGTTTGTCCAGCGCTATATCCAGCCTGGTCAACTCGTCGGAATAGAATGATTGACCCTAAATTATCCCTAACGCCCAGATGCTGGAGACGATCCCAGATGCAGTCGCCTTCGTTGGACCCTTGCCACGCAGCAGCTGTCCCTGCCAATGGTAGCGCTATCGTATTATAATATTTCGTATTATTGTGCCACCTCCTGGTCTACGTTTGTGCCGTTATTGTTATTCTTATTAAATTATTATCGCTAAAATCCAAAACCACCGCTGGAAATCTAAAAGATTATATATTATCCCTTAATTGTCACAGTAAAATCTGGTTTTGCGAATAAAATTTTATTCTATCAGTTCTATCAAATAAATCAGGTTTTATGTGTAGGTATGCTCTATATTAAATCAGGTCAACATATTTTTTTCATTTTTACTGTTTTGTGTGGATGATGTCCATTTATGGCCTGAACTTTTAAAGATTTTATATTGTTGTGATAATGGATATTGTAAAATTCATTTATCAAGAACTTGAAATAAAAAGGTTTAATCGATCAATAAGGCGATAAAAACAAAATAATGAAGGTTATAAAAAGCAAGATGGCTATTGTTGGTGTTCTAAGGGAACAGAGTAAGTTAGGTCACTCCTGTTATGGTCAGTCCGTGATACATGTTATCTGAAGATAGTGATTGTAGTAAAAACTTCTTTTAGTTAGTGGTTGTTGGACTTAGAGCAGAACAGAAGAGAAATTTCACGAAAAGAAGAAGTATTAATTTGATTGAAGATGAATAATGAGAAATAAAGAAGAAGAAGAAGCAAAATTATAGACAAGCATTAATACAATTAATTTAAGCTTTTTTTTTATTTGTAATTAAATTTACCTTTTTGCCAGAATTATTTATTGATTAGCAGAACCTTAAAACCTCAGATAAGGAAAATTTAAAGACTACATAAAAATAAATTTAATTTTTAATAAAAACGTAATAATATATTACTGTTCAGTTTGGATTTAAAGATCGATGGAATTAACAATCCGATTTCTTCATAAAACATTAATAACTAATGAAATCAATTCTGTGGAGAGGAAGGACTATCTATTTCCTCTTCTAAAATTAGGTTAATACTTTTACAATATCGGCCCTATCTTGGACCCTTCTTTCTCTCTAACTAACTATAACTGGGATCAACTTCCGGCTTCCCATTATCGTTTTCATTTTATAGATAATAGGTCTTTTCGAAGTTTATTCGGCATCGTGAGGGAAAATGAGTAGCTACTAATAAAGTGACCATCCTCCATCGTAGCACCTACGCAGTAGCGTCAACTTTACAACTGCGTCGACACCCTTTGTTATATCTTTATTTTAATGAATACAAAATTTGATTAAATTGAAATTGGATGATTTACGTTAATTTTTTATGCATCCTTGTGTGGAAAGATGGTGGTACAGCGGCATATCAAGACTCTATTTTGATCATCGATCGTATGTAGGGGAAGAAATAAAGTTTACTATTTATTGTGTTGTCTAGGGGAATTTTGCATTGAGAGTGCTTAGTTGGAAACGTGATTGAATTTTAACAAAAAAATGTTGCAAATTTATGAATTTTCAGAACAAATTAAATTTTCCCAACTTTATTATTATTATTATTATTATGGCGTTAGGAGGATTTTGTTTTATAGGTCAATTCCTGTATTCATTAACTGTTGTTTATAATTAAACCGTGAAAACCTTCTCTTCCTGTAATTTATTATTACATTGTTCCGTGGAATCACACCTGGCCGTATTCACGACGTGCCAAGGTAGAATGAAGTTATAATTTAAAAATAAAAAAAAAATGTTTATTTCATTTCAGATGAGTTACAACGCAGTCCCGGGCGTTTGGGAACTAATGAGAGTCCCCCCCTCCCCCCGTTGAGTAAACCTGACTCTTTGCCAAATAAATAATATGCCGAAAATATTCCTTTTTCATTTGAGCGTGATATTTATTTATAGTTTTTTTTCTTAGCTCTGATAAGTAATGAACAATTTGTAACGGGCAACACGAAATTACGTTTTGTTATATTATGATAATTGTTTGGTATTTGGCCAGTGAGTATTCCTAAAAACAAGCAGTTCACAAATTATACTAATTTTAAAAGTGATGGAACAGTATTGAAACTACCAAATTTTCAATTCAATGTCATTTACAAAGCATACAATTCGGTTTGTTAGCACAAGATTGGTCGATCAGCGGCATCAGTTGGTTCCATACTGTAGCAAATCATTAAAAATGAAAATTAGTGGATAAAGTTGTACAGTAATTGTTTTCATTCTCAGTAGGTGATTAAGGGCCATCAACTTATGAATTTATGAATGAGCGAGACAGTCTATCTTGGACTTGCCCGTGAATGAAGTGTGAACCAGAACTGCGCCGTGGGAAGTGAACCTCATGGTCAACAATTATAACTTTGCTACGCAAGACTTCAAAAAAAAAACTTTATTTGATATAAAACACAATATGTACAACTATATATGGTTACAACTGAGAGCTTACTAGCCACTTGAATGCCTGAAGGGAATCGACACTCTGGCTTGTGCCTAGGGGTATGTATGTGTGTATGAAAATGATAACAGTAATGATAATAGTGCAGATATTACTGAAGGGTCGTGGGAGACAGATATTTAGAATGGGGGTCTGGGAAAGGAAAATAAGTTATTGATAATTACAATAGATCTGATTATAAGTTAACAGATACAGTTCTTAGGATGCTATTGATAAACATACCATTTGTAATTGATAAGATTATATATGTAAGTTTCGAATTCAAAAAGTTAAAGGAAGTGGAGGTTGTCAGGTTTTAAATCGAACACTTGCAGATGTAGTTTAGAACTGTATTATTAAACATATATACACATTAGCTGGCGCTAAAAATATTACAATAAACAAATAAAACTTAATTTGATTGAAGTTGATAATAAGTGTTGATCATTGTCTTAACAAGAGTACAGGTTTCACTAGGTTGACAGCTCGGAGCGTCCTTGAATACTAGCGCCCTCTGCAGAGACACCTAACATATGTGCCGAAGTTTGACGGTAATGTTCGAACATACATATATATTACATAACTAACATAAAATTGACTGTGAGAAGTCCCGCTCTTAGAACCCTTATCACCAATCGCTTATACCTTACCTTATTACTTTACTTATACCTTACTCGTATAGTGTTCGACAACTGATTTGGAGGGAAGACGGAGTGAAGCCAGTTTTTAGATGAGACTGCTCCGTAGAGGATGCGCAGAGATCGATTATGTATGTTCTCGCCTCACCGGCTACCACCGATTGGGACGAAAGGCGTTTTTTTAATGTCCCTGCTGCGTAGGGATTGCGCATTCAAGATAAATAAACTTTCTTTATCAAATTTACGCTTTGGGCAATACATGTAACAGCACGTTGAAAATAATATCATAAGTATAATTTTATGGTGTGTACTTATATTTGTGCAAGATACTCCCTCAAAGGCAAATAAACGCATATTAATAAAAAATGATAATAAATTCAAAATGGATATTATCAAAAGACGAGGATCACTCCGATAATTTATCATGCCTGCATTGACACAAATAGTACTGGATAATGTTGTTTGTTGGCCACTTTTATCTCTCTTTTATTATCGTTACAATACTGTGATAGCTTAATTAAAAGCTGAACAATGTTTGCTTATATATTCCTCTATTCCTTATGAGAATATATTCCTTAATTGCAGATGAAGATGAAGAAGGAGGAAATATTTGAATGATAGGCCAGACGTCTTTAATAACTTTGAAGATGATGATGATGAAGAGTCTAATGATGTTTTGCTGGATAAGAACAAGGAAGTGCACCCTTCAGAACTGGAAAAAATCATTAAAAAAAATATATTAAAAACAGTAAATGAAGCCCCAGGAAAAGTCCAATTGTCGGTTGTTTCAATTTCAGAGATAATGATTTCGCTAAGGCTCTTTGCGACCTTCACTTGGCTATCTCAGCAGAAGAAAAACTCCCACGTTAGCGGAATGCTGAAATAACATGTTTTCTACACGTTACAGTGTGGGATCTCGTTGTTGGCTTTTAAAATGTTCTCAAACGTCATATTTAGCCCTGCACACTTTTTTAGTTTAAATGTAAGTATGTTTTTAGTTAATGTAAAGTGATAACTAACCTCCACCGCACCAATTTTAAAACTGCATATGATGTCATTAAACGCTCTAAGCTTTATCAGACAATGTAAGAATTGGAAAAACCTCTTTGGTTTGTTCGTTTGATTTAGGTGATGACGACGTACCCTGTAATTGTCATTTCAGTCTCATAATACCCCTTTGAATTTAATGTTATAAATGGTTTGATTGCCCTTTGTACTCTTAGAAAACGCTAAGAGCAGTTCAAGCAATCAAGACGACAGGGGCAATGTTCAAAAGAAGAATAGATGTAGGCGGAACTTGGACTACCGAATCAGGATAGGAAAGTGTGGCAACATGGGGATTACTCGTGTTTTTCCTCCCTTCAGACGGAGAACAGGTAGGTGTTGAACTTAAAGAGTCAACGAAGCGATGGAGCAAATATTAATCGATATTTACACGATGTGAGATGCACTTCTAAACACTAATTGATGACTGTTGGTTGCGATTAGCGCAATCCCTCTCCCTGATGAAATGGAGCGTAAAATCCACGGACCATTTTCACCTTGTTGAAAGTGCAATGGGTCATATGATTGGCTCTACAAATTGCTTCTAATTTACAGCATTCCGCCCGTTTTATTTCGATTGCTCACTGTGAGTTAATAGCTGTTATAAGAATAATTTATGACAGGAGGTCAGGCTGTCTACCTGAGTAGTATTTTGTTTAACTCTCTTAACTAGTAATTACTATGACAATGGTTAAAATTACACTGGTCAATATAACGCTTCTCCCTGTCAAGTAATTTGCGTTTTTTCTCAGGTGAAATAATGGAATACAACAACAAAGCATCATTATATACTCAGGACGAGCATGAAATGGAATATTTGATTGAGTGAGGCACGATACTAATCATATAATTATAAAAAAACAATTTTATTGATACTTTTAGTGTCTTTTTGAAATAATAGTACACCGAAGCAACCATTACTCAATAGTAATTAATCAGGATCTCGAGACAATTGCTTTACAAAACCAACATAATTTGATCGGAAAATATTCTTTTTTTTAATTACAAGTAATTGATACAGTGATTATTTAGAAGATATTGCAAAAGTTAGGTTATAAATAACAAAAATCTTCGTTTCTCTTAAAAACTTATCTTTAATTGTTCACCAAAGGTGTGGGGGACTGAAGAACTTGCCAATTGGAGACATAAATAAATAAAACATGTAGAGATATTTAATTTAACACTGCTAAAATAGAATTATAGGTATTCCAAGTAATTAATTAAATAGTGATACTTTTTTGTGTTCTGCTATGTATTTAGTATTATTTTTTATTTGCTTCTAATGTCTAATGTCATCTATGTAAGATTTCATACCTTAAGCTGAACAGGAACAACAAAGACCAAACCTAATTACATATTTAGATTATAATTATTTGAATCTTGGAATATATTTTAAATTAAGTTAGAGAACGGCCTTCATTATTTTTATTTGATTTAATTGCGGTTTTATGATAATATTGAGGGAGGGTAAATAAATGCAAATTATTCTTCCAAGAAAAAATCCGTTGTTAATTATTGAATTAAATATGTAATTATTGAAATAATTATCGAGGGAAACAAAATATGGCATTTCAGAGAAAAAAATATATATTAGCCATGACCCTAATTATATTAATTACACAATAAGACACAGAGCAGGGAGCCGAGCCAGGACAAGGTGTATTTTCACCTGTAGGTGCCCTTTAGGTGCTAAGCCTAGCGTCAACCTCTGAAAAGTCAATGGAGTTTTTGTTGAAGTATCATTTTATCACTATTTTCATATAGAATAATTATTTCTTATAAGTCCAGTTTAATCAAATGGCAATCACTAATATATAGCTGGAGGCTTTATTTAAGCTCTTGCATGAAGTATAAATGGTTATTAAAAATATATTTATCATTTATGTGACCCTATTTCATGAAATTTTGCCATGCAATTAACTGGACATTTACGGGCACATACAAGTAAATCTCATTTATTTTCTCCCTATTGATTACTGAATTCAATTAAAACATGATAAATTACTCTTGGTTTGGGCAGCGCTGCTGACTGTTTAGATCGTATCGCATCCATGGGAATGCACGTTAAACACGAATCTGTGAGGTTTTTAAAAAAAATTAATATCAGAGACAAGATATTTAATAATATGAAGACATAGGAAACAGTTTGCACGTTTTATTTTATTTTTGTTTTAAGGAAAATTTATATGTTAGAAATTATTTCTGTTATCTTTCCTATCTTAGGTTTTTTTCACGATGTTGGAAATAAAAACGACCATCTGAACAATCATAAGGTCACCAGTTGATTAATCCTTAATTAGAATACAAATATTTTTCTACAAAAACACTTTGTTTAGTAACAGTCACGAGTGGGATCAACAAAAACACTCGGCATTGCATAACGAAGACGAGAGACATATGACATAAACAAGAATTTGAACGAATACATTTTACTTACAGAGTTTCCGATTTGATGAATGACTTTTTCACTAATCCGACAAAATATACGAAAATGGAAAAAATTGTCCACCCCTACGGTTAATTGAGAAGAAAAAAAAAGATAAACCAGCGATAAAATGCTGCAACGAAGCAATAAGGGCCAATTTTGCAGAAAAAAATACTGCGAATAAAAACAGCACGAAGGATATATTTATACGACCATAGACTCATCAAAGGCGTTGTAGGGTTAGTTAGATGTACTGTGATTGGGGTAGACAGAAATCCCCTCCAGGCTTAATTAAGGTGCGTTTGTTTTTCCTATGGTAGAGATAGTTCTTTGTAATCATTCAAATAATATGCAGTATGATTATTACTAGTATGTACTCACTGCCCTAGAAATCGGAAATAGGAATGATACAATCATTGTCAAAATGCAAGACATCTTATGTAGTCATAAGCAGAGGGGGACAAAATATTATGCTAATGTGTGCGAGGGGTACATTCCACCATTTCGGGCAACAGACAAGCTTGATGCTAATCAGGCTTGTCTGTACCAAAATAATGAAGCTAAACCCTTCGCCTTTATTTTGACAACCGACAAGAACAGAGTAATCAAATCGAGAATAAAAAGTGTGAAGAGCAATGATACATGAATTGGCTCGTGAAGATTCAATAGTTTTGTGGCAAGGAAATTACAAATAAAATAAACAGAATATAAAAATTGTTTGCATGCAACGATATTAAAAAAAATAAAATCAATTTTCTTACCCCAGTATCTATAATGCTCTAGCTTTATCTCCTTCATTTGGTGATTATTGCTTAGAAAGAATATTTAGGAAGAAGGAGGTAAAAATTAAAGAGGGATTAGAAGCATCTTATGCCTGAAAACCATTCCATTAACGCACTACAACCTTACTTGCACTCAGGTAACACCGAGGGTTGCTTTGGTGAAAGACCTGAACTACTGCAGCTTAAAAAAGTTTTTCCTTGTCAAGGTGGGGAATCTGACATAAGCAAAAAATGCCACTATTTCCTGACCTTCGGGATATTTGTTCTAGGGAAAATAAAAATAGATATTATTATATGACTGTGGTCTACGAAAATGTGTACAAGTTGGAGTGAAGCCTTTGATCGCCTGTTTCAATTTGTACAGCGGGGCATACAATGTGGCACACGTGACTGTTTGATAACTGTTATGCTTATCAGTCAACACAGAAGCTTCATTGGTATTGGGTCGGGAACGTGTATCGATGTCTCCTGGCCGAGAGAGGAATTGATATCAGGTAGGCAGAGAGTTCGTGAGGGTTAATAATTAGAATAAGCCTTGTAAAGTTGCCACTAACAAGCGCATTACGGGTGTCTAACCTTCAAAGGTATAATTGATTTGTACGGCAATATTCGAGCACATTAATTAAACACGCGCTCCTTTCTCTACAAGCTGATCCTTACAATAGACGACATATTTAAACATTTAAGTTATACTAACATATCTCATTGACGAACATAGCGCTGTTATTCATTCATTACCAATTCATACTAACGGGCTTCGCATTTCCTACGTCATTAGTCAGCAAATAGGTGTATTGTCGACAGCAATGACTTGCTATTATTATTTTTTATCGATGCTAATATTTATTGACAATTGTCTGGTTAGATGTCGAATTTCCCAAAAGTCGGGAGGGGACGCCCGACGCGGGCTAGGGTCGCTACAACCTATAGCCGCTGTCCCGGCCAGCGCAAAGAAAGAGATAAAACGGGTGGACCTGTGATCTTTCACCTCTGCTGCTGGATTGCCGTGGGAGGCGCTACTAGGTAAAGTTTGTAGGGCCACGGCAACCTTCGTCCGCGAGGGAGAGCTCTCTCCCAAGGAGGTGCTAGTTTTAGCGAGACGAAGGCAGAGAATCCCACTAGCAAGGTGTGGGATCTGACAACCTTGGAGGTTAGGAGAGAGAGATGCAGAGGTAGTTGAATAAGAAGGCCATGGTTTGAGTAGAGCAGCAAGCGCTAGTGCAGAGAGAGTAGTGTTCCAAGTGCCGGTTCTGTGCGTTCTTGCGACTGCCCCAAGACGGCCCTGTTATATAGGCAGGCCAGCTGTGGTAGGGGGGTTTCCCTACCTGCGGCTGTTTTCCCAACTAGCTTATCCCCCCTCTTACTGACGTCTTAAATTTTATTATTAAAATATGGAAACGTAAGTAGATATTTCCTAGAACGAGAAGTAGGGAACTTTTAATTATTAGTAATTAAGTGGTTGACACAACAAAAATAATCATAACCCTGCTGGATTGCTCACAATTGGTCCGGGGTAACCTAGGCTCCACGTCTCGTGGCTCAGAATGGCTTGTACTCCGTGGGAATGTTTATAAACTACTCCAAAGTTTGTTTTGTAATAGATATGTTTTTAATGTTTGCTTTAGAAAACGTGAATCAATTAGTGATGGCTGAACAGATAATCATAAAAATGAAAGTAGAAAGAAAAATGCTTATTATAAGAATAATTAAAATAAATTTTGCTACCCGTCCGTTAAGAATTTTTTGAGTTTTGTCTGTGATATTTAGATGGTTTCAGCATAATACACTTTATTATGATGTAAGTATAATTGTTCTAGCCTGAACTCATAAATAAAATATTGCAGATATTATCGGGAGCTCAGTACTTAAAAAGTATAACCAGCGTCATCATACTCATGTTCCACCATCACACATGACCTCGTGTGAAATACATCGTGAATTGAAAAAGTTTGTTTATTAATAAAAGAGATTTTCTAGCAGTCCTAAGCCGATTCCTAATACAAGATAAAAAATGTTTGAGGTTCATAAAACTTCATAGAATAACAGGTGTTCATTAGTAATTCATAGTGATAATTACTTTCTTGTCACACCACCTTAATTAATGACTATATCAATTATTTATTCAGTATAGAACGTCTGGGGTTTCTCTAAGTACACAGTTTTATTAATTCATAACCTGACGTTTTCGACCAACTAGGCAGTCATAATCAAGGATGCTGTAACAGTTATGGAATAGGCACATCGTAATCTTATTTATCCAAAGTAATTGAACAATCAAAATAGCCTCTAAAGGGGGTATCTGAACCGGGGTTGAGTATGGTATTTTTTGGAACGACGCCTGGCAAGATACGTGACAGCGTACAACCTCTTTTTGAGTTTTAAATTATCATTGTTGTTGTTAGTTACATATAAATTTATTTCAGTATCTTCCAGTTTATTGATTGCTCTATGTAGGAGACGTGTCATGTGGAAAGGCAAAAGCTACTGTTGTTGTAGAATAGATTTTATGTCGGTAAATTATTTGTCTACCATCTGATTAAACCTTGACTGGCATGCCACAAAAACTGTACAGTATTGGGTATAATATGGGATATTATTAGGAGGAAACCAGTCATGAAACCAAAAGGTCACACGTGAAACCTAATGCGGTGTTTTTAGATGTGACCGTTTCGGTTTTCAATTGTCAGGGAGTGGGCTGGACTTGTCGGAATCACTGGGCATTAGGTTTCACGTTTGACCTTTTGGTTTCATGGGCTAGTTTAGATTATAGGAAACTTCAATGAATTTATTGCAGTATTAGAAAAAAAATAGCTAGTAAGGTAAAAGAAAGTGTAAATAGTAGTTAATAAGATCATATTTGTTTTTGTTTGTTGATGAAATAAATGAATAAACAGAATAACATAAGGTGCGCTGACCGGTGCAATAATCCCATTGCACCGGAATACGCGCACCACAGGCGACGTACCCCCATAAGCTCGCCTCACGTGCTTGTGCGGAAACCACGTTTGAGGTTTATATTAATATTTATATTAATTTTGAATTAATAATAATATTATTTAATATAATATTTATATTAATTTTAAATTAATTAATAAATATTGACAAATATATAAACCAATAAACATAAATAAATAATCAATAAATAACTATAACGAAATAAAAATGGGTGTTATTAACCCTATAAAATATAAACAAAAATAACAAATAAAGTTATATAAATGTTATAAAGCTAATCCCTCATAACATTACATTATTAAAGCATACATAATAAAATATAAAAATACCCTAATAATTCTAAATTAAATTTAATTCTCAAGAAACCAGATTACCTTACCGAAAATCCCCTGGATATGATCTTCTTACTCCTCAAATTCTCAAACAGCTTCCTCATAAAGCCATAATCTTCCTAACCTACATCTATAATTGCATTATCCCAACGACGCACTTTCCTCTCCTCTGGAAATACTCCATTATTGTCCTATTCGCCAAACCCGGAAAACCGCCCAACGACGCCTCATCTTACCGTCCAAGTACTCCCTATCCTCTCAAAAATATTTGAGAAACTCCTCTTAAAACGTCTACTTCCAATTGTCGAATCCAAAAACCTTTTTCCTATACATCAGTTTGGCTTCCGTTCACAACATTCCACTACTCAACAAGGCCTCCGCGTTATTTATCACATTTCCACAGCCCTTGAGTCCAAACAGTATTGCACTGCTGCATTTCTGGACATAGCTCAAGCTTTTGACAGGGTTTGGCACGCAGGTTTGCTTTACAAGCTCAAAACATATTTACCACAGAGTCTTTTCCTAATCCTAAAGTCCTACCTTTCATACCGCTTCTTCCAAGTCCGCTGTGGTTTAGAATATTCTAACTACTATCCCATAAATGCAGGAGTTCCACAGGGCAGTGTCCTGGGTCCCAGCCTCTATAACCTATACACCACTGATGTCCCCTCTACCCCCAATACCTTCTTGGCAACATTTGCAGATGACACTGCAGTCTTCTCATCCCACTCAGACCATGATATAGCATTCCAAAACCTTCAAAAACACCTTGATAAGATCGAGTATTGGTGCAACCAATGGCGAATCAAGGTCAATGCAGCAAAAAGTTCCCACATAACCTTTACCCTCTGCCATAAGTTCTGTCCACTAGTCTTTTTCAACTCGATTCCTCTACCCGTGTCTGAGACAGTAAGGTATTTAGGCTTCCATCTCGACAAAAGACTGACAAGGAACCCATACACGAGGCTAAAAAGACAAGAACTAAACAGACGCTTTGGACTACTGTACAGGCTACTTCGAAGGACATCCCATCTCTCAGTAGAAAATAAACTACTTATTTACAAAGTTATACTTAAGCCAATCTGGACATACGGAATAGAGCTATGGGGACAGCAAAAACGTCGAGCATCAAGCGCATCCAATCCTTTCAATCAAAAGTCCTGAGAACAATAGTAAATGCCCCCTATTACGTCACCAACAAAACCCTTCATAATGATCTTAATAATATTATTAATTATTCATAATTCTTCCTCCTACATTCTTGAACTCATCCCTTCCAAATTCATGAAATTCCATAGTAACCTATCCAACCACCCTAATCCCGTAGCACAGTCATTTCACTGCTCCACTCATCCCTAGTCAGTGGCCATCTAGTGGATTTGTTTTTTATTCTACATCAAATTAATGTGTCGATGTATATACATATATATATATATATATATATATTGTAAAGCTCCGCAATTCAATCAAATAAAAATTTTATTTAATTTTCCCTACTACCGACAATACCTACAATATTCCACTAATTATATCATACACATATACAAAAAAAGAAACGTATTCCATACGCATTCTTGTTTTCTTTGAAACCCACAAACTGTCTTATTTAACACCAAAAATGAACAGTTAAAGAATTAGCTGAAGGTTGAAGAATTAACTCTACTCAAGTGTTTGGACCTAGACATATTGCCCAAGACATAAATTGCTTCACCTCTGTATCGAGTTCACGCGTGGATTGCATCGACCCACTTCAAATTTCTGTCATCATTTATTAAATAGGACAGGAGTGGCTCATGACATCATCTTGGCAATCGCACACCGAAACTGGTTCGGTCGTCGGGAAGGCAAAGTTATGTAAAAAGCTTCGGGACTTTCACTAATTAAATTTTTGACCTTAAAGTTTAAAATTTCGGTACGCTTTAAGAGGTATATTGACACATATGTACGTCTCATTCTTCTAAAGGAAACCAAAACAAATGGTGGTCATTTAGAAACCGGCTTTGATTTCGAAAACATTCCAAATGTATTGAACCAAACATCATAGGAAAATAATGTTTTTGAAACTTTAATATTTATCATGCACTTTAGAAAACGTATGGCCGGTTTGATTAATTTAAGTGATGAAACCAAAGTGTAAAAATGATATTTCAACCATTAAAAAAATGTTTTGCGAACCTAGCTGTGGACCTAGGTGAAGCGAATGTGGATTCGGGTAAGATGGGACTTAATGGAGCAGTGTGCAAAATTGGTTTTAGAAATAAATGAACATTAAATTAAATTTCTGAAGCACTTCTACTTCTTTTAGCTAAACGAAAAAAAATAGTTAATCATTTTAACTTTGAGCTTTGAAGTTAGTGACTCTAAGAGCGTTGCCTAATGGATAAGTTAAAGCTGGAGAAGAAATGGGGAAGGGATACCTGCTTTATTGTTTCAAATAATTGATTTAATGATTGATCGTTCCAAGCTTTAGTAGTTTGTCTTGACCTTGAGTGCAGCTTTACTAACATACACCAATCGCCATTTTTTTCCTTTAAACTAGAAAATTTAGGTAATTATGTATAGATAAGGATTAAGTTATTTGCTATCACAGATGCTGTTGTATAAAGTGCTAGCTAATATTATTATGATTTCTATTACATTCCAGTTATATTACGTTGGTTACTATTTCACCGAAGTAAATATCTACCTAGGTTTTTTTTTATGTGTAGATCTATATATAATTTTATATAATTTTATTTTATTAATATTTAAGTGCGAATTCCCAATTTTCAATCAGTGTGTTTGTATTTGCGTACATATTTATAAGATTCAAGCAAGTTATTGTTTTATTTTTCATATAGTCTAGGTACACATTTATTTATTTAAAATTTCAATTCCTGATCAGTTGCACCAGCTTGCTGGAATTAAGGGAGGATTAATTACCTTGGGAGTGGCCCTGGGCAGGATATAATGTGCTTAAATGTTGGCATGAATCGGAATTGTACGTAAGTATAAATAAATTCTTTCATCCTAATTATTCCATAGTAACCTATCCAACCACCCTAATCCCGTAGCACAGTCATTGCACTGCTCCACTCATCCCTATAATCCCCCCGGAGACTGAAACGGCGGTGGCCTCGTGACCTACTATAAATGCGCACAGTGGGAGTCCTGGCAATGGCCAGTTTCTCCAATCATGTCCTGAGCGTATGTGGCTCTCGCGCTCTTCGTCAGCCTCCGCTGGCTCGTATCCGGTGACCTGGCTGTTGGGGAGCGTGGGGGACTTCCCGAGACTCCGCTTTCTCTTTCGCTTGCGAGGGAGGCAACAACCCTGTGGACTTGGGGGGGGGCCTGGGCTGTTTGTAAATATTGTATGAATGTGCGAACGAATGATGAATTGTAAATATGGTATGAATGAAAACACTTATCTCAATTATTTATTGCCTATGAAGTAGGCAGATTGTAATTTCATCATAATAAAAAGTTACCATGTGTCATCCTAATTAATAATGGTGTTTGAGAAAATTGTTACTTTTTATCCTTACGTCCCTGATTTCCTGATAAATATGTGCCTTTTATTAGTAAAAGTAATTTTTTTTTTATATTTCATTTGTACGTTGTAAAAATTAAATAACAAAGAAGTTATTATTAATAATTTCCAGTTTATAGGAGCTAGGTTATACTTGGAATGGAGTTCAAGCCTTTGAGCTGTGTATGAAAAAAAAAGGAACTTATATTTGAGAATGATATAAATAATAATAAATGCTGTCATTTTATTATTAATTCAATATTTCCATGTACTCCTGTCAACGAAAAAGTAAAAATAAACCAAAGTGGAATAATCTTGTTAGAGATAAAAAGTTGAGAATCCCTTAAAGGAAAACTTAAACAACTCTGAAGATATTACAAAACTGGAAGCCAGGATTACACTTGCTAGCTTAATAATCTTCTTTAAAGTTGTGACGGCTCTTTTAAGGTTCGTGATTTTTTTAGGGCACCCGTCACTCGGTTACTTACTTGCGGCAAATCTTTGTTCAACTTCAAACTAAGAAAAAAAAAAACAAAAGCGCATCAAAGTGAAGTGAAATCTTCTTATGGGCGTTTTCGGTCTCTATACGTTTCACTTCGAAAAATATTTTTGCTAGAACTCATCTTTTGGCTTGTTACGGTTTTGTTTTTTTTAAACTAGCTTGCCTCAGGACGGAGTTTTAGAATGAATAATAGAATTTAGAGGAAAAAACACGACCATTTTCATATATTTTATCGTACTTTTTGTTGAGTACATAGTCCCGTCCTTAAAAAAAAGCCGCGAGAAATGACCATTAGACATAAAAACCAAAAAAGTAACAGTTTATAAAAATAAATTAATAATTATTCCCAATTCCGAAGGAGTTCTTATACTTTTCGACATGTAAGGGGCGATCGAAGTATATTGTGTATGTATACATACATGTAGAGATAGAGAGAGAGAGAGAGAGAGAGAGAGAGAGAGAGAGAGAGAGAGAGAGAGAGAGAGAGAGTTTAAATGTGCCTTTTAAATTTGGGATCGATCGATAGACGTGTCATGTTTATGTAAATTAAAAATTCAGTTTCTTTTTGGTTTCTTTTAGGATTACTCAAGAGAAGTTCAGAAGCTAGATTTCACCAGATTTCAGATCCTGATTGCTTTCCTGCTGTTAAAGACACATTACAGAGGGTGACTTCAAAAAATAAATTCAATGATTTCGCAAAGATTAATCAAAATATAGTTTTGAGAAATCAGATTACAAAATTGTATCATAGATATCGTTGAAATCTGGCAGGGTTTTAACGTTGATAATTATGTTGTTTAAAATTTTTATTCTTTATTTGTAAACGATTTTCGCGAAATAATGTGAGGTATTTTTACAATCATTTAATCATATAAAATAAAGCAGAGACTCCAGACCACACTTGGATATTTCTAGCTATTAGTTAGGTTCTTGTAGCGTATTTTATGACCTGTTAAAAGTGTTCACACACATCGTAGTTATTCTGGAATACTTATGATAGGTAAAATATTGGAGATTTGAAGACAAGAATTATAAGGCAATCACAAACATTTTTGAGAAAAAAATGATTTCTACTATTTTCACACAGTCAATCAAATAAACACCTTTACCCTAGGAAATTCATTGGAGTAATGTAAACATTAACTGATGATTAATGATTTGAAAAGCCTATTTTCATTTGAATTATTTTATAAAATCACACTTTTGAACTTTGACAATTTCCTTTGACTGAAGGGAAGCCACAGTTTAGCAATATTTGTATAAAAACCAAATCAATTTCTTTTTATTACGAGTTTTGTTTTGAAGTGTTAAAATTAAAGAATTTGTTTCATTGCCACATTAAAGTACCCTTGTTTTAAGTAGCTATAGCGTGTTCATAAATGGATGTAACCTGGTTTACAACTATTATTGATAAACCAGAGATTTACAACCAACACGTTATGGAAGAATAACACCCCTCTATCTTGGAATGGAATTTGAGTTTAGTTTAACTATTCCGTCTGAGCAATCTGTCCTTCGTATTCACAATCGAATAGCCGATCGCCGAGAACTGTAAACGTTCTGGCAGCTAATCCAGAAATAACAATAGGCCACGAACGAGGGATCATCTCTCGGATCAGTAATAGGGATGGGGTGCGGGGCCCGCTGGTCTGGGGGATACGAAGGGACGTTCCCGAGGGCACTGTCTTCCCAAGAGGGCTTAGCCGATCTATGGTAATGGCCAATTCGTTCCTTATCCTCTGCTCGGGCCTCCGGCGAACGGTATTATTAACAATAAATATAAACGAACAATACTTCGTGTCATATATATTATAGGTGTATAATAGTTAGTGTAAACAGAGCCACATGTTATCACCAATTAAATCATCAGGTTTCATTCTTCGTCCCCTTGAAGTGATCATCAAAAATGTATTTTTATAAAAGATTGTAGAGTTCACCCCCTCATCTTTGTGATTAGTGATCCATGTCTTTTCTTTATGCGTTGAGCTCAAGGACCCAACACTGTGGAGTGATTGAAACCCTGATGTACTGTATTGAGAAATAAAGTAAATAGTGTTCCATTCATTTCTATCTGCAATTAATCATTTTAAGACAGTGTAAAAACAAGGAACAAATAAGTTTGTCTAGCTCATGAAAAACAAATTAAAGTAATGTGATTAGCTAATAAATAATACCAGCCAATAATCTATGTATATGTGAGGGCATTTAAATAAACTTATACCATAATATTGAAAAAAAATATATGAGTAAAGGTTAATGTATTCGTTAGCATTCGTAACTAAGAATATAAGAAAATATCGGCTTTATAACAAGGGGAAAAATGTTACTCGTATGAATTAAAACAGAGAAATAATAAAATTAATGAAAAATATTAATAATGACGAATTATGAATAGTTAGATTGGAGAGACGTAGGTAAACTGTAAAGTAGAGATTTTAATAAAAATGGAAGAGTTGGACAACGACCATTGATGAGAACAGAGATTTCTTGAACACGTTTGTGGGGCGGTTAACAAAAGGTTTGTGGGGCGGATAAGAAAAGAACAGTCAACTGAAACAGATTTTGAAGATAGGAAACACATAAATCGAGAACTACGAGATTTGATAACTCACTAGAATCGACTGAGGTATTGAAGGTAAAGATGATGTTTAGTTGCCCAAATTACTTTGCCTTTTGCTCCCCGCGAGTGAAGTGGAATGTAGGCTCCTACTTTTAGGACTGGATAAGATAAATTAGGTGTGGATGGAGTAAAGCCTGGTTCTTATATAAGAGGAAGAGAACTCAAGAGCTCGCCATCGATCCACCTCATAGAATTCATAAAAATAACTAAACTTCCACACGATATAAATATTCCCAGAACCGAAACTACTGTTTTCAGTACTTCTTTAATGTACCGTTATTTTCTATATGAATATCTGATTAGTTACATAGTGTAAGTCATTAATTGCAATGTATAAGTTTGTTTTAACTGTGAACAATTATATCATTGGTACTCAGGGAGAAATATTTAATAAATGTTCTTTTAATGTAATTAAAATGATTAAAATAAAGATAATTTAAATCAATGATCGCTTGGACTTGTTGCATTGATCTCGGACCTAACCCTTCACATGGAAGTAATCTTCGAATGTAGCCTCTCAGGGATATCTCATAATAATAATGTTTATTGTTGTTTTGATTGTAAATCAATGTACTTGAACGCTGCTACTGTGAACTATTTACTGAATAATGCGTCCGCTTGTTTTGTTGGATACATCTATAAAATTGCCCTTAAATGGTTACCTGCCTCCTAAAACGTATCAAAATTTCAATTGCGTTGGCATTGCCCAACAAGGACTAAAAACCTCGTGCTTCCTTCGACAATACGAGTTTAATTTGACTGAGGGCAAACTCTATTATCTTCACACGAGGCTTTCGCTCCCCGGCTCAATGAACCTTAATCATAGATATAACAGAACTGTTTCTTAATTCGTGTCGATAGCGGGTGGGCCTTGAACTGCTTTCGGTATGTTTCGACAAACACGAGCGGTCTGACTGGATAATAAGCACCCCGTTCGGCCACTTATCAAAACATTTTAAAGTGAGTTTGGTAATAATAAACAAATGGTAGGATTTGCGATTGGAAAGTGTGCTAGATTTGATGGTTTTAAGATCGGAGAGAAAGCATTGTACTTTCTTTATTGTTCTTTTTATTTGGTATGTCCCGAAATAAAAATCGGTTAACCCACAATATCGTTTTGGAAGCATAATATTATTTTGGTTCATCCCAATAGTGCCAGGTTCCATAGTACTCTAATAAAAATTTTGAGGGTGTTACACAGGGTGCACTTCGCAGTACTGAGCCCTATCCTGTATAACCTCAACGACTTCACGGCCAATATCTAAAACATTTTCCACATATGAATGAAATAAATTTTTTTCAATTGTTATTTTAAAATAATTTGAGTCGTTATATCACTGTTAATACAAGTATTCTGTTGCAGGTGAGTTCTGTGTGGATCATGGTAATGACAGTTTAATTAATTTAATTAGTTTTATTTATAATATAACTGCTAAAAGGTGGAAGTGATTGAATTTAGTAAAACAATTGTATACAAGTAGAATAATAAGATACATTAGATTAGTGGACTCTCACCACTGTACCGTAACAATCAACCTCCACCAAGGATTCCCACACTCCTTACTCCTCTCACACCACCTTCAAGCAGGTCCTCCTAGTACAAAGATCCGATCACCCTAAATATTTTATATTTCTCCCTCATCCTAAAATTCTATCTAGAAAGATTAGGGAAAAAAACAAAAAAAAAACAAAAAAACAACAACATTAGATTATGTCAAAATGAAGTATCCTCTATACACGATTTTGAGTATTTTTTTTGTGTACGTTGAAAAACAGAAAGGGTGGGCTAGCTATCAACTTGTTTATACATTTTTCTATTTGCGAAGAGTTATAGAGAATGGCTTAACCAATTATCAATTAGTATAACACAGAGGAGATCCAATGTAGTTTAGTTAAGCTCTGGTGGACTAATGTAAGCTGAGAGACCAAGAGCCAATTCTAGTAAGTGTATGAAATCAATTTACTGATTTCCAAAGGTTTCTCATTGAGGTCCACTAAAACAAACCGAGATGTGCTTTGAGACATATATAATATACCGTACATACATACGTTGAAAGGAAGGATTGCCAGGGATGAAGGAGTTGGCACAGTGTATGCCAAATAACCAATAAATATTCAATTGGCCGCTACCCTATATGTATGGAAACATATGTTAATAAATTCGAGGGTTCCCACAACAATGTTTTGAATACAAATTGCCACGAAATGAGCGTGCCAAAACTCGTCTCTGCTAGGGGAAAATTTTCAGATATTCACTTATCGTCCTGTACCCACACAGAAACAGGCCCGCAGGTCACTTTTCACGGAGTCCCCACCATATGATCGGGCATGTTGCTCGAATATTTAATCGATATATTTCATTTTCGTTTGATTAAGCTCTAACTGTTTATATTTAATTCGTTAATTATCAAGATAAAATAGCAGTTGAGCTGAATGAAATGAAAAACTAACAATTAAAAGTTGAAGCATCTAATGCTTGACTATAATAAAATAAGTATTAGTGTAAACCATTATGTATAGAAATAATAATATTTTGGAAGAATAATATCATTTCGGTTCATCCCAATAGTGCCAGGTTCCATGAGTACTCTAATAAAAATTTTGAGTGTGTTACACAAGGGGGCACTTAGCAGTACTGAGCCCTATCCTGTCCAAGTTCAACGACTTCACGGGCCAATATAGTATAGCTATAAAACTATGTATAAATTTATTATAAACTATTTCCTTTGCGTAGAAATACACATTTCAAACTTCGCTACGAGCTATCAACAAGTGCTAATCATCTGGAAAATAGTCAGGGAGACCAATTTTTTTCCAAGAGTCCTCTAATTTTTTAACGAAATACAAGATTAACTTCTTGAGAGAACAAGCGTAGCAGACCCTTTTCTCTTGTATGGTACAAGCTAGTGATTTAGAACTGGAAGTTAAAAAAATCTGTGTTCTAAAAAGAGTAGAGAAGGCAGAGAAAAACCGATTTCATATTTAGATTCAGCGCCCCAAATTTACCTGAAATCAGTTCAAATATTGCTGGACTCAAAAAATCTTTTTCTTGTAGGCATGTGTTATCAGTTGCTGTTGAACACTCTTCTGCTGATTATTAAAAGTAATCTTTAACCTGAACCTCTCTACATGATTATTCCCTTTCAAATATATAGAGTCCCCCAAGTGTAAAGTTACTGTTTTCTTTTAATTTCGTTCTGTTATTTCTGATGAAGGGGCGGTTATCTTAAAAGTGGTGACGGGGGGATAGGGAATTGCCAATTTGTAGGCAAGTCACAAATAATTTTCTTCTTTTACTATTCTTTTATTCTTTAGTTTTATTCTCTTCGACTACCATGTTTAGGCCTTTTGTGTAATCTTATTCCCCCTCCCTGTGTCAGAGCCGATATTGCTTGCATAAGCTGCATTAATTATCGCTTTTATACGCTAAAAACAATTTAATTATACAAAGATAACACGGTCAACAGTTTATCTGCTGGTGTTGATTTTACTATTTCTACGTTTTTTTGTTGTCATTTAAAAAGTGCATTCTTTGTGATTATGCTATTTAAAACTATGACTCAGTGGTAACTTTGGTTTCTAGCGATTGCAAAGTACATAGACTCAGTCTTTCGTAACTTTTTTAACGCAATCTGGTACTTTCACTATTAGTTAACCAACCTAACCTAACCAACGAAGGTAAAAACTAAACTAATTTCTTGAAAATATGAAGGAAAGAGCTAAGGTGGAAAATAACGAATCAGATGAGACAAGAAGCACTGTTTCAGGAAATTTCCAAATAGTAACGGTTCCACTGCTCAGCTGAAAGTAACATAACTGAGTCAACATCTTTTAACCTTGTGCGAATTCGGCAACGAAACACATAAAGACTACACTGATAGAGTCCTTGAAGTTAAAATTAAAAGGGAAGATCTAGTTATTCTAACCGTTGTACATACCACCCACGTTAGCTGAATTCAGACACTGAACGCAACTCATACAGTCTTAAACATAAAAATTACACAAATATTCTTATGTAATGTGAACGAACAATACACGAGACATCGTCAAAGAAATAAAAAAAACTCATCCCACTTCGAAATTAAACTATTTCTTGGAAAATTTAAAGTCAAATTCACTGCAATAACAGACTTACACGTTTGTGAACCCTATCTACGCAAAATTGTGAGAAATTATCGGGTACTATACTCACTCAACGACTAAATCGCTGATGAATTATCTGAGCACTACCCAATCGTACCAATTGTCAAAGTGACAAGACTAAACAGCTTCATGTGTGGGTGAACGCTTTTGTGCTAAGCTACCCTCGAAAATAACGACGTTGGTATAATATCTTTTCGATATAATATCGATACTGTAAAAGCCTCATAGAGCCTAGTTATATAAAATTGTACAGATTATATAAAAGTATGATCACTAAACACTTTAGGATACTGGAAGTACTCTAAGAACATGTCTAAGCATTATTTTGGCATTTGTACATGTCGTGTAAATAACGAACCTCGACAGAAATTCGTAAAAACTTGGCAAGCGAACACTCTGGAAATGGTCGCGAAGTCTGTGAAATTTTCTTAGAACTCTGCTCAGCCAGATGATAAAAATGTATTTAACTGGCTATATTTATTTCACCGGTAAAAAATTACAGGAGTAGTAAAAATTATTAAAATAATGACGTATCGTACAAGGGTAACGCTGCTACGTTAAAAAAAAATCTGGTATAACAAAACAAAACTTACGCACCCCAATCATTGCTAATGACCCGTCCCAACCAATTATCGCCGACCATCCATGCAGCACAGACGCTGAAGATAAGGACCGAAAATCCCAAGAATTTGCCTCTGAACTCTTCTCTTCAATAGGAGAAGTCATCCATAAACTTAATAAAACCTTTTGTTTCCCACATCAAAGGGCTATTGAAAGAAGGAGAAAGAATTCAAAGTTTTTTTCATCTTGATGATCAGGTAACATGAATGAGAAACCATCTTTGAACCAGTTTAGATTTCTCAATTGGAATAAAAACGGCAATTAAATCCAAATGAAACATGAAGTCTGACTTCTTACGTAAACACTACACTACATTAAACAAAAAAAAAACACTTGCATTCCTCTGAAAATGTTTGAATAAGTATACCGAACAGATAGGCAAAACAAGTGTACATCGGAGTGTCACTAGTTTTTTTTTCCCTAATTAGACCGAGTAGTAAACGCAGATTTATTTAATACTATGTTACTAAATAACTTACTTTAATTCGATAGGTCTTTTTTTTAGACATCTTATAAAATAAATTCGTACCACCATCGACTTCTGACTTTGGAGTAATACAGGAACCTGAATGGAGCTGAAAAGCCCTTTCTATGACTGATTTAAATTAATATACTTATACATATCGCATAAAAACTACAATTGTGCAAAAGTTAGTGAAAATAGACTAAATCATCTACTAGAAAGTAAAGTGGCTGGTTAGAGAGGCATATACCTATAGATTTATTAACGTGTTTTAATAATAATACCATAAAGCCCTTAAATAAATAAATAGAATGAGTATCGTACTTGAAAATTATTACCTATTTTTTTCTGTGTTGCTTTCAAGTTAATTTTCAAATAAAATTTTATCGTATATTTATCTTTATTATTTCATTTAATTGGTTATTATTGATCATTTATTTTAATTTTTTGATTAATCTCGTTTATTTAAGTTGCTTATCCTTCTCATACATCCTTCAAATACGGGTCTCCCCTTAGTGAAAGGCACTTTTCAGCCAAAAATAATTTTCCTTATTTTTCCCACATTCCTATTTTTATAAGTTTGAGGGAAAAAAAAAAAAAAAAAAAAAAAAAAAAAAAAAAAAAAAAAAAAAAAAAAAAAAAGTGAAAATATATTAAGAACAATAACCACGTTACAAAGTCACTAAGAGTGAAGTCTATAATATTTAATGGACCAAAGAAATCCGATTGAGTATCCGATAGTATTTAGAAGTATAGCATAAATAGGCGTAAGTGGGAGTCTTGGCAATGGCCAGTTTCTCCAATTATGTCCTGAGCATCTGTGGCTCTCGCGGTCTTGGTCAGCCCCCACTGGCTCGTATCCAGTGACGTGGCTGATATAAGAGCGTGGGTTACTTCCTAAGACACCGCACCCTCTTTCGGATGCGAGGGAGGTGACAACCATGTGAATTTAGGAGGTCTCTGGGCTGTTTGTAAATGCTGTATGAATGATCTAGTGAGTGAAAATTGTACGGTATGAATGATAACATTTATCATAATTGCCCATTGCCCAATAGGGGAGATTATAATTTTATCACAATAAAGAAGAACTATAGTAGGTCTTTACAGAGGGACATATGCTTTGCACTTTTTGACATACAGTCTTCGATAAAATGTTTGCGGTCAATAGTAGAAAGTTTGTGGCTTTAAATTCGGAAAAAAACTTAGGTTTGCTATTTTTATACACGTTGATAAAGATTTTATTTGAGATTACAGACCAACAACGGTCCGTTTGGGCCTACCTACATCGGTCCATGGTTGGAATCAATATGAAGTAACCACAGGCAATATATTATTTTTTTTTTGACACTGAGCAAAAACAATGCGATTTTAAATTAATTTTGTAACAGATTTATATGAGGTTTTCATAAATAGTTAATACAGTCGTGCATGACTGCGGAATTGGCGGCCCTGGAGTGCATGAGGGGAACAGAAAGCCCGAGCTGTTGCTCTAGTCTCTGATTCACTGGTCGGTTTTGGTGAGCTGATTGTTTTACCACCAAATCACAAATACCCGAATCTCATCCTGCTGTTGTTGGAAACGGGGCATGGGAGTCCAGAATACAAATAGTGTACAACTGTAGTGGCTCTAGAGTCAATAATACACTCCACGTGCCCAGTTGCTTTCATCGGTACGTTAATTATTATCGGTACTGTTAAAAACACAGTTCAAATTATTCCTGGACAGGAGTGAATAGCTGTCTATATTACGTAAAAATTGTGCTGTTACTCCCGACGTAAATTAGATCACAATCTATTATTAAAATTATATAATGAATAAACAATTATAATGTTATACATTATACATGACTGGACTAAACTGACTAATAAACGTGATGAGGCTCACTTTTTTGATCAACCTTAAAACTAACGTACATAATAATTCTTAACCTAATTGTTCCCCGACAGTCTGTTTCCCTCGATTCGGGAGGGGTGGTGGGGTCTTAGTGTTAAACACTGGATTTGTGAGGTGCTGCAACGCGTCGAAAAACTTGATGTGTCCTCGTCGGATGAACTCATCCACCGATGGCACACCAAGCAACGGGTGTAGGTAAGCGTTCTTTAACCACTCAAGAGAGGTAAGTCGGACCACTTTTCGCATGATCCCATTCTGGAAACGTTGGAGACTTGTGGCTGTAGCGTCAGTCAAGTGGGTAAATAGCGGGGCACCGTACAGCAGAGCTGGCCGGAGGACACATTTATAGATCATAAGTTTGAGACGAAGCGACAGATGTGGTGAGGTTAGCAAGTGCAAAAGCCGGTAATTAAACTGTGATTGACAGGTATTAAAAAAAAGGTAGCCAACAAAAAGAAAAAAGATTTTGGAAAAGTTGGAAATGCTTCATATTAATTTAATATGCGTGACAAGCTCTTGGAAATATTTATGGAAATAGCTTTATAGGCTTATGGCATTGTTATCAAATTTGTTGGACTATGTTATTGATACAGCCATGGTTGGGCCTTTTAGTCGGGTTGGGGGGCCTTTCAAGTTCTTGAAAAGGCAAAAATTTATTCGTTTTTGAGAGTGCTTTTTCAACGAGTGTTGAGCTGTCCCTGCTTTGGACGGAGAAGTCTCTTTTCTCAATTAATGTACTGTTTGGATTCAGAAATATACAGCGAATTGCAATTTCACTGCATGGGATTTAACTGGAATATAAATCTGGTAAGTACGATACAATTTTATTGTTAATATTCGTCACAAGTATTAATTAGATGTTCAAAACATTTATTTTTTTTAAAACTCCGTTGATAAAATTTCATGAGCCTCAGCAAATTCCCAGTAGGACTCGCTCTTGTGATTTATCCAGAGTTTTATGTTCATTACCGGCCATACTATCGTTAAAAATAACGAGACGTTGCTTGAAAAGTACAAATATGGATTCATAAGTACTTTTTACGATGTGCTATCAAAAAGCGGGGTTAGTAAAAAAGCTTTTATAATTTCAGATGCTGTTAAGGCTTTAGTCATGTATATTGAAATGATATTTTAGAATCAAACTAAATTTATCTATTAGAAGCAGGTTGAGTTAGGGAGGGAATTTTTGTGAAACTCGCCGTATAAGAGTGCTTATTGCTTGCATGGTAACGTCCCCCTTAGGTACCATCGGAGTTACAATTGTTTTTGGCACTACGTGAACCCTCATCCTTTTTTCGTGAAAGGTATCTTAGACTTTCTCCAAGCAGCATATGTGCTCTCTTAGTACCAGTTAGACATAAGTGTTTATTTTGTATTCAGACGTCTAATCCTCCTTTAATACTTACATACTTGCTTTCTAAGCGCCCTTCTATCAAATGATCACCACAAGTAGGAGATTGCACTAGGTTCTCCGATATTAAGGTAAGCAAATTGATTTTACATTGTCTATTTTTTTTATAGCTAATGTCATATAGGAAAATTACTCCTCAATTCAGCACTCATAGATGTGCTAATTTATCTTTCTCACCTTCAATATTTTCTGATCCAGGACGTTAACTAATAATTATTCAACAGTTAGAAATATGTGAGAAAATATTAATACAAGTTTCATAGCTATAGTTTATTTTTGTCTGATTTTGTATGAAGAAAGGTGGCATTATAGGACGATGATATGTTTATACAAAAGGTAAATTTATTTTAACCCGTAACGAAACGAAACGAAACGAAAAATAATGGGAACATACTATTTTTTTTTTCAGTTTTATGTAGTGGCAGTTATACCCTCAAAGGGAAATATCCTCAAAAGAATTTTGTTTTATTAATTTTTTAGCTGTTTTTCGGAAGAAAGGGCTATAAAAATAAATGTCTGGGAAAATATTAAACAGAATGCGTAAAGAGCTTACGAATTCTGTTTACAGCAAAGAACTTACTCCATACACCTTTGAGTTTTATTATTTTACTTTATTTCCTTCCTAGGAAGTCCTTAGGTCCCTATGATAAAGTTCGAGAGGGATTCTGAAATTTCAAAGAAAAACGTCATTGTGTTTATTTGCCCCTGACACAAAGCAGCTTACTACAGAAAGGACTCAGAACGCCAAGATGCTTATGAAAGCAGGAAAATATACATTTATTATATCTTAGCCCGCCTACTAAATTTCCTGGATTGCGTTTTGAGTTCATAATTTTTTTTCTAAACCAAGCGGGCTCTGGTATGGCATAAGGGACCAGTCGGGGCAATTGTTCGATTTTCACCAGATTTAAATGTTACAATTACATATTCTAATGAAAGTCTCTCATCATTTTTTTAATTTCAGTCAATTTTCGCGAAGTACTCTTAGCTTGGAAGATAAAATGGTAACAAGTGAAACATTCTGAATTTTAAGTCAAGAGCATACGATAAGTAAAAAAACAAAACAATTAAATGTTGTCAATTAATTAACAAAATATTACCAGAATATAACTTTGAACTAGTGCCTTTATTCACATATTCAGGGTTTCAAATAACAATAGTGTTGGTAAGGAGGGAAACTGAATGTTTCTATTATTGAATGAACACTTCATAGAGGAGAATACTGACGAAGATAAGAATAACTAGATATTGGCGTGGCCTCAGAGGACAAAGATAGCCTAATTGCCAAGGGTTCAATATATATAAATATTTAATATTTTTTTTATTGTAGTAAGAATATTTTCATTTTTATATTTTCTTTTGATATAAAATGATGGCAAAATCTACCATGCATATTCCCCAGGGTTGTTTGGTTCATTATCTAAATGTATAATTTTTTTTGTATTTAAAAAAAACTTGTTATTCGTGGTTCTTCACATATTGTGCTATTTACTTCTCATGAACATTTACTCACATTAACGCTCTATCATGCCACTAGCTAGACCTAATAAGCGGTATCATCAGAGATTTTAATTATTAATTAAGGGTATTGAATAAATGCTTTTTTTATCTATATTATTTGCCACGACTTTAGTGATCTTTGGTGATTGAAAGGTGGACACAATTTGCGATCCCGATCAAACTTATTTCTTTTATATTTTTACAACTGCATAGCCCAGAACCCAATTCAATGTATTTAGGATGGTAATGTTATTTTTTCATCTTCTTTTGTTATGTTATGTTAATTGAGTATCACACGTTTATTCGTTATTTTGTATTTAAAAAAAAAAATATTGAATAATTTTTTAAAATTTAAAGTATACTGTTTTTCCACATATGTTATGTATTATTTTTTGTTATTCATATTTGATTTTGGACTACTTAATTATTAGAGTTTTTATATTCGCAAATTAGCTATTACAAAAACGAAATATCTATCCAACACAAAACATTAATTCACAACAGCTCGAGAGCAGCATAAACAAAGAAGGCCAACATGAAAACGATTTAAAGAAAAAAAACATTTAAAGAGAGATATATCTTTTTCTCCCCTTGTTTTTATTTAACAATGGGTTGGAGAAGTATTTGGTAGTTTCATTAATTATCAGTGCAGCTGCCCAGTTGGCATGGTCTCAATGGCCGAATCCCTTTGCCCTTTCAGTGTTAGCAATTTTCCGCCAGGGAGCCAAACGGCGAAAAATGGGCTCTCCAGCTGAGAATAGTTAATGGGAAAACTTTCATTGGAAAACGGACGAGACGCTGGCCAGGCAGAATAATCTACGACAGTGCGGAAATCGGGCGCGGGACACAGATTTGGCTTGGGTTCAAATTTGTTTTTGCCACCCTCACAAATGGGTTAGTCAATAGCAGGAAAGGCTGGTATGGTGATCGGTACCTAGGCAGTGTGCACCATTTTTCACTTGTCATTTATTGTTGGTTACTTATACCTTATTTTGGCCACTTGAACCTAAAAAAACTAAAAAAACTAAAAAAAAATATACATCATTTTTGTCAATTGGCAAGAAATTTCTCGTATGCTCTGGCATGAAAGCTCTCAAAATTCCAATACAGAATGATTTCTCGTTGCTTTTGCAATAGTTGGGAAAAAAATTTTTGTAAATTTATAAGGACTATGAAGAAAAAAAAATGCAGTTTTATAATACATAAAGACAAGCAACACTTGAATTTTTTAAATTTTTTTACTATAGAAAATACAAATAATATATAATTATCTGTAAATTTAAAGGGGCTAGTTAAAGAAGTTTACACTGATAGACTTTCAAGAAGAGTTGTTTTTTTTTTCTTGTTTTTTTTTCTTAGCTCTCAAACTTAATAAAAATAAAAGGAAAATTATTTTGGGCTGATGAGCGCCTTTCGCTAAGGGGAGACCCCCATTTGAAGGATGTATGAGAAGGATATAGGGTGTGGAGTGCGTTAAGGAGGTGGGTGGATTCAGGATGGTAGTGAGAGTCTACCGAGGGTGGAGCCTAGGGGTACCTAGGCAAGGGTTTGTAGTCGGCCAGGTCAAGCCTGGCCCACCCCGGCAGGGGCCTGCAATAAGTCGGCCGAGAGTTTATTCAAAAGTACATTGAGGTAACCAGATACTGTCTTACGTCTAGGCAGGAGAGAGTGTGACTGAGTGAGTGAGTCTGACTGAGTGAAAGAGTCTGACTGAGTGAATGAGTGGAAATCTGGAGGAGCTTATATAGGAAGAAATGGAACAGTGCTACTTTAGCGGGCGTGGAAAAATAGTTGAAATATTGTCGTCATCGGGGCCATTGCTTGGAGAGGGACGATTTATTGTTTCCATAACATGGCCTGATAAATGAGGGTTTCATCATCTGGGTAGGTGTTATCTTGCAGTGCCAGCAGGCAGGCATTGACATTTCATGATTGGCTATGAAGAATTTTATAAATCTTGCAGTAGGTCATTTTTGGCGAAAGAGCTATATGTATAAATATACATGATTCGGTCGAATCTTAGTATATACACTAATATCTCCTGCTAAATCTTACATGTTCAAAATTAGCCGAGATGACTAGTAACCTCTCTCATTATTTAATTATATTAACATTTGAAAATACAGGTACTTTTCAGACTAAAGGAAATGATTCTAATTGTATAGTAATGTAGGACAGAAAGGTACTAGTGAGTTGTATGGCCGACCAGTTTGGAAAGTTTTAAGCGAATCTCTGCGGTCCACCTAGAACTAGTAGAAGCTAGGCAGGAATCTTATGGACTAATTGTTTGCTATACTAGCGTGCATCTGTACCCAGCTGGAACTATATTCCCACTTTATGTGAATCCTGATCACTACTTGTCAGTGCCCAGTATTATCAAACTATATTTGATCAGCTGACGTTGAACTCATGTGATACCTGATTGGTCGAGTATTCAGTTTCAAAATACTAAGTCTCAAAGTAATGGATAGTCACAGAAAACATATAAAGATAAATATAAAAAAATATAGTAACATTCGAGAAATGACGAAATAAGCTTTAAGTATTATAACCTGAAGAAACAATTTTTATTTGGAAAATCGTACATACATAGTTTTTTTAGAGTGAGAAAGTAAGAATCTGTTTACTTAGTTTTATGCTACATCTGCTAATTACATATAGATGCCTGAAGCCAGGTGAAATCAAACTTCGTTAATACGTAAAACTATCATATCCACTTTATATGTGGCAAAAGGGAAGTAATGAGTCAGCAACTTGCTCTTCATATGTTAAAGATAACAATGGAAGTCAAATAGAGTTACATGTACATTTTGCGATCTCATAAGTATTTTTAAAAAATTTGCCAAATTTGTTTGTAATATCTTTACTGGGCGTTTAATAAAAAAAACAAACATTAATTTATGAACTTTGCAAATATTATGATTTTTTTGCGCATACAATCTTTATGTACTTTAATTATTCTCAGGGGATTAGCCATCGTCGAATTGAAATTCTGCATACGCCTCTAAAAGAAATTTAGGCCTATCACATTGTACAATCGTAAATAAAATAACGCATTTCGACAATCAAAACATATCGCCTGCACGTGTTTCGATCGCGGCTAGACGTTGTTATGTAAAATAGACGGCAGATGGTCCATCAAAGTTCATGGGGGAGTTAACATAAATCATAGCTGCAACACGATCTGTGACTGAGTGAACACGCTGTTCTAACCCACACATCCGCGGCACTGTAACGCTAAACCAGCTCAACATATATGCCTTCCTTGATGGTATTGAGAGGCGCCGTGACTTCCTAAACTGACTGGCACCCAGCATCTTAGCATAATATGATTTAAGTACATTACTGACACGTACTTGACGTAATCCTTTACACATGTTTGTTGTTACAACATACTCATACTAGTATGAGTAGCACTCATACTTTTTTTGATTTAACGTATTTTTTGTTACATTATTAATGTAATAATATATTATTACTTATATATAATAATTATTAATAATATATATATATATATATATATAGTGTAGATGGTCGATGGATTAAATATTTATGCATTTATATTTTATTTATATATGTATTTATATGCATTTATATAATTTCATTATAAGTAGTATGCATGTGTGATACATGATACTCTCTCTCAACCTTCCTCTCCCTCTCCCTCTCCCTCCATCCCTCTCTCTCGCTTTTTCTCTCTCTCTAAGATACAAAGACATTCTGTAATGGAATTTTGAGAGTTTTCATGCCAGAGCATACGAGAAATTTCATGTCATATGACAAAACAAAATGTATATATTTTTTTAATTTTTCTCTCGGTTCAAGTGGCAAAAATAAGGTATAAGGAACCAAAAATAAATGATATGTGAAATATGGTGCACACTGCCGAGGTACCGATCACCAGCCTTTCCCGCTATTGACTAACCCATACAGTAATATGATACTATATTTATATAAATTATAACCGTTTTTCTTAAGTTCACTAATGGTCCCAATATGCTAGCTATGCAGTATTTTCTTTAAATGTTTAGAAAACCCTCTTGTCTTGCCAGCTCAAATCTTTTCTCCTACTGCCACTATCTCTCATAATCTCACGCTTATAGCAATAACATTCTTGCCATAATTTTATGCTTAGTACATTATTGCATTCATTCTTATCAATCTAAAAACAATCTTAATACATTGCTTAATAAAACATTCGCCTCAATAAAGAGAGGGGTTATATCTGTCAGCGAGCTGGTTTGAATATTCGAAATGTTATTCAAGGCCTGGGAATCCTGGTTTTCCGGTCAGCTGACTGGAGGTTCTCAGATGGCGGCGGTGAGAGAGACGTGGACGCCTTGGGTGTTACACCAACGCCGCGAAGCTTGCAAGGATTTCCCATGCATAGATATATAGCGGAAGACAGCACTGGCCAATCAACGTGATCCTTCTTTTTGGCCAATGGGAGCAAAGAATGGGAATAAGAATAGGTAGCTCTGAATACATCAAGAGGAGTAGAAGACTTTAGTCCACGTCTATCCCTGAGTAAAGGAGGCTGGCTCCCGTATAAATGTGGAACGGTTACGTCATTTTATAAGTATAAAGAAGCTATAAGTTAAGTTAAATGGTAATAAGAAGGTAGCTTGATCGTAGAAGATGTATACTAAAGGCATGGCAACGATTCAGTCAGGAAACTCAACAAATGAACAAGAAACTTCCCATGAACAATAATTAAGGTTACGAATAATAGCAGTAAATGGAAATTCTGTACGTATTGTAAGAAGATAAACTGATAAGTATCATTTCAATGCTGAATGAATTCCTTTTGAACTCAATAGGAAGTAATGAGTCAGACTAAAGAGCTCATTTTAATTCAATTGTATAACTTTATTTTATGTAATTATTCTGTAGACATTAAGTTTATTTTTATATCAACAGTTTCATTTCTAATAAGTTATGCGTAATAAATTATATGGTGAATTAAATTTTGAATATATTAGCTATTCCCAATTTAATTCGGTATTGAATAATTGAATGTTTTATTTGATTTATGAACAACAATAATTTAATTTTGTATTGAATAGTCCGTTATAAAAGTAAAAGTCAATTATTTCCACTACTAGTATAGTGGTGGGGGCCGCTTCAATTACTATTATTAAAAGTAACCTAGTACCTGGCTGGACCAATGCCTTGACGCCGTGCATACTCAAAAAGAAACGAGGTTCGTTATATATACATATATCTATTTTAACGATTGTCCCGTAGAAATGGTATTAAACATAAAATTATAGCTGGGATATTATAACCACGACTACAAGGTACAAGGACGAGTTAAAGAAGATATAGCATAATTAACATATTGAACGTATCAGGGCTTATGGCTATTGAATTCCCAACAAAGGTGCATAACTTTATGTTTAGTATTATTCTCAGGGGACAATCGTTACAATATACAATTTCGGGAAAAATAGTTTAGTCCTTTATATAATATATGTTTTAAAGCCTATTGTATGCGGTTACTATTGCAGTACCCTCTTTGAGCGACGAACATAGGGGTAAATGGTACGAAGTGCCCTGTACAAAGGAGAGAACAAACCGAGTAAGTGACACTGATAAATAGCCACGGTAAGAGGGGGGGGGGGTTGCTAAGACGGACAGCAAGAAATAAACGCTGTAAACTGTAGACCTTAAGAGAGGCTGGCGTGTCTGCACTGTTCCATATAGAAACCAGCCTTTGGGTTAATTAGAATACAACAATATTATTTATTATTATTTAATTATGTTTGATCAGAGTACTATTCAAACAAATCTATGAATATAAACAATGCGCTAATAAATAAAGCTAGCCCTTATAAAAATACATCATTCGGGGAAAAACCAGTAATTAAAACTAAGGGGTGTATCTCAAATTCAAAAAAAAAAAATTATTAACTCTATTAAAAAATAAGTAAATAAGTAAAGGATGGAGAAATAGAGAAAAAAAAGATCAGAGAAAATAAGAATAAAAAGTGGTGGTTCCTCTTTTGCATTGCATTATGGGCTTATCGTCAAAATATATAAATTATATTAATCGCATATAGTCAAAATAAAAATATTAGTAAATGAGAACGCAAAAATGTTTGACTAGCAAGAAGCGCCTGTCGGAGCGCTCAGGAGGTGTGAAAAATAAGGGTTTTATATGTACGTGAAATCGAAACCAGACAGACATTTAGGAAACGTCAAAGAATAGCGGGGGGGGGGGGGGTCGAATGCGCTGCAGTTCTGTGGATTGGTTTCTAAAACTCAGAAATGCGGGATCTTGTGTTCCGGGAGTAGACTGATAATTTAATCAGCAGGATATTGAACATTTAACTTCTTTATTGTGCTAAAATTACAATCTGCCTTGTTAGGCAATAAGTAATTGAGATAAATGTTCTCATTCATACCATATTTACAATTCATCATTCACTCGCTCATTCATATAATATTTACAAACAGCACAGACCCCTCCTTCGCACGCGAAAGAGGAAGCGGAGTCTTGGGAAGTCCCCCACGCTCATCCGTCAGCCGCGTCACCGGATACGAGCCAGTAAGGTATATTAAGATCGTTATCGTTTTGTTGCTGACGTGATAAAGGGAATTTTAATATTGTTCTCAGGACTTTTGATTGAAAGGATTGGATACGCTTGATGTTCGACTTTTTTGCTGTCCCCCATAGCCCTATTCCGTATGTCCAGAATTGGCTTCAGTATAACTTTGTAAATTATTAATATTTTTTCTATTGAGAGATGGATGTCCTTTGAAGTTGTCTGTACAGTTGTCCAAAGCGTCTGTTTAGCCTCGTATGCGGGTTCTAAATCAGTTATCTGCAGGATATTGTGAATATTATAGGGGTTATAGTTTAGAAATGATATGAACCAATTGGGTTTTGATTCCCAGCTAACTGGATGTATTGCAAATCCCCTGCCCAAAGGTGTATTCTTAGTAACATAGTTGATAAGTATAATCTAGGGTAGAAGGCATTAGGCACTGAACGGAAACAATATCTAAAAAGCCTTTTTCCATTTAGTAATTTTACTTTTTGCGAAATTACTCCATTTCTATTAACTGATTCATTCAATTGATAGTCACAAGTGAAATCATTTTAAAGCTGCAGCGTTATGTTTTTTTGTTAATAACTAAGACACTAATTTTTTTTAATGGTTAGTTTCTTCAACCGACATGTGGTATTTTCCCACATCTTCCACTTCAAGGCCAGTGAAGCATATGGAAGGATGATTCACATGTGATGATGGAGAATGATTTTCATGAAATATAAGAGTTATGGAAGCTAGAGACATCTATTACACTACTATCCCAGTTATACAGGTGTACGGTGAGTTTTGATTTCACAAAAGCACCATTTACCAGAATATTTCCGTATCCTCCATAAATTTGTTTCCCTTTGGTAACTTAAAATGACGCAAAACTACGTTTAAAAAAAAGTTGGGCTAAAGGATGTAGTGACAAACTTTTCTGTACTTAGACGGTATGAATTCTTTATGATACAAACTACTCAACAGAAAAGTTGGGGGAGGAGGGTCCGGTAGTTTTTCCTAGCACCTGAGTAACAACATCCGACAGAGCAGAGAATTTCTCGCAACTTTCCTCCCTGAGAAACTTTTCTTTTTTCTATTATTATTCACTTTTTTTTGCTATTGTGATATTGTTTATATAATTTCAGTTTTTACAGCCACGCGCCCCAATCGAAACAGCTAGCTGCCCCTAATAAATACCCACTGACCTATAAAACTCAACCTGTAACCGTAATATGTTATTATAGTTGCCGATCACGAAGGGTCAGCTCCTTTTTTGTCCATTATCGAACCCTAAGAACGACGGCCGTTTGGCCACGAATCGCTCCTTTCCAGCGATCAAAGACCTCCGATACCCCTTAATTAGCGGTGTCCAAAGAACGCACGCAGCTCGACAAACGACATGCAATCTGGCCCCTTGTCACAGGTCAGTCAAAAAAACGTTCTAAAAGGTTTAACGGTCTCCCTGGTCACAATCTATACGATAAAACTTATTTTATTAGCTGATAGCAACGCATTATGGCGTGTTTTGTTAATATTGCTTTATCACAAGATGGGTTGTTTTTATTTCTTTATTTTATGAGTTAAGTTAGATGTTTATAAAGTATAAAATTATAATTCTTTTTATTCAATTCGTAGCTTTTAAGTTTATGAATGGTGGCTGCTAGTGGTGAGTTGAATATTGATTCATTTTGCCTGACTAAATTTATCATGATTCATATTATCTGACTATATTTATCGAAATATTAGATTTTCTGACGGTCAACTCGAAACTGTCATTTTCAGGTGCTGTAAAATGAGAACAGTTGATACTCAATACATATTAAATATAAATAACTATTCACAACATAGATAGATCAAACGAAATCATTACACATATACAATATTAAAATATGTATTAATAGTTAGAATCATGGTATCGATGGTTTATATTTAATTACTTAGTTTTTCGTGTTCACCGTTATGAAAGTATTGAGGAGACTTGTTTCTCTATAACCTTTAGATTTTACATGTCGATAGAAGAAACTTCTTTGATCAAATATTTCCGTATTTAAACCTGGACTTTCGTTCTTAGTGTGTCCTACCTAGGTTGAAGTTTGGCACACATTTGCAGAAAAAATTGAAACGAGTACGCAGAACTTACTACTCTCTCCAGCATCTCATCACAAGCCAGGCCATATTCCTTCGACTGAAACTCTTAATATACAAGAGCGCTAGCCAATTAATCGCCGACAGGCTGCAAGCTGTCCACATTCAAGTGAACCCAGCCAAGACTCAGGGGATCATCTTCTCTTTTTAGCATGGGAAAAAGAAGCGTCAACCCAGCTTTACCATAGACGGGACTCAATGTTAATTAGCCAATAGCATCTGCTACCTGGGCATCAACCTAGGCAGGCACATGACGTTCGGCACACACTTGCAAAATAAATTAAAACGAGTCCGCAGAACTTACTACTCTCTCCGGCATCTCATCACCAGCCAGGCCATATCCCTTCGACTGAAACTCCTCATATACAAGATTGTCCTGAAGCCAGCTCTACTGTTTGGGACACCACTCTTTAGATTCCTACATGCCAGCACCATAACTCGACTCCAGAGCTTCCAGAACAAGATCCTGCGAACGGACCTCTGGCATACGCCCTTTCGTGAAATGAAGGCTTCCGACATGCACGAAAAGTTCGAGCTCCAACCATCACTGACGTCATCAGAAGAAGACACATCAAGTTCTTCGACTCGACACAGTCTAAACCCTCTATTCAAAGACATGACACCACCACCGCTACCGTTACGATGAGTTGCCATCATTGTCAAGTTATTGTCAAGATCAAGTAAAGCAGAGGAAATGGACATCACGGCACTAGGCCCACCAACAACAAGCCTCTAAGGGGCACCCCCTTCACTGAAATCAGACTAAATATGACTACACTACATGCCTAGAGAGACTCTAGGCCCAGCCACCAGTGGACTCTCACTACTGTACCGAAACAACCACAGAAATAATTTGTAAATAAATTCGCCTCAGGATCTATAATTATATATAATTATCTGTAAATTTAAAGGGGCTATGAAAGAAAAAAAACAAAAGAACTCTATAAAAATCAGAAAAAAAAACAATATAATAGTAGGTAGTATCGTATAAGGTGAGTATGGATAATAATATCAACAAGGATTACATTGGTGAATCTGGAAAATAAAATGGTGAAAGGTCTGAAATACGTCTACTGGAAGGAAATAAGGACTAGGAGAAAAAGAAAAGGGATAAGCTGCGTACAAATTGCTATTGTAAACTGACAGCACAGCTCAAAAAAAATAATGAGGAATTGTAAATGATATCATTGAGAGCGGGGCGAGAAGCACTAAAAGGAGGCAGTCATCAGAAACTATATAGCGTATGCCTTTACTATAATATATTACACTGTGAAACTATATAGCGTATGCCTTTACTATAATATATTACATTGTGAAACTATATAGCGTATGCCTTTACTATAATATATTACATTGTGAAACTATATAGCGTATGTCTTTACTATAATATATTACATTGTGAAACTATATAGCGCATGCCTTTACTATAATATATTACACTGTGAAACTATATAGCGTATGCCTTTACTATAATATATTACACTGTGAAACTATATAGCGCATGCCTTTACTATAATATATTACACTGTGAAACTATATAGTGTTTGCCTTTACTATAATATATTACACTGTGAAACTATATAGCGCATGCCTTTACTATAATATATTACACTGTGAAACTATATAGCGCATGCCTTTACTATAATATATTACATTGTGAAACTATATAGCGTATGCCTTTACTATAATATATTTCATTGTGAAACTATATAGCGTATGCCTTTACTATAATATATTACACTGTGAAACTATATAGCGTATGCCTTTACTATAATATATTACACTGTGAAACTATATAGCGCGTGCCTTTACTATAATATATTACATTGTGAAACTATATAGCGTATGTCTTTACTATAATATATTACATTGTGAAACTATATAGCGTATGCCTTTACTATAATATATTACACTGTGAAACTATATAGCGTATGCCTTTACTATAATATATTACATTGTGAAACTATATAGCGTATGCCTTTACTATAATATATTACATTATGAAATAATAATAAAAATCTATGTTACTTGACAAATATTGGAGAACAAACGTTCATATTTAGAGACGAAAGACTAGAGTCCCTTCCCTGATTGAAAACATAGCCCCCCTCTAAATTCTATAAATTAATTCCCAATAAGTTTGTAGCTATTGACAACGCTGGTTTGTCATCTCTAGGTACAAGCTCACCTCTCAAATCTAGGGAAGACTGGCCCAAAGTTTGGCATTGGTACTTTACTCCCACGGGAGACGACCCCCAGAGTAAGGACCCTGTTATGAATTCCGGCCCGAGAAGTTTCTGCTTGCCTCAAAGATGATAGATCGGCTGGCACTGGAGTGCTAACAACTGGCCATCAATCAACTTCATGTCTCCATTAGAAGATTAGAACCGCTGATCAATTCTACCTCTGGTTGGCCGGGAGACCGCTTCGTCCGAGGCTGGAGTTAGCAACTTCTAAAACGTGGTATTTGGTCATTTAGAATACTGCTGAGTCTTAACTGCTCAGTATTTGGCCTGGCTATATGCTCGTCTGTGTATTCATTGACAGGCATTGCAAATATTTTAACGTCAAGTGTGTAGCATTACACTATGGATAAAATGTGAACATTCACAAACAAAATCAGTTTTAGACTGGGAATTTCTCGGTCTCATGTAATAAATAATTGTGGAATCTAATTAAAAAAATAATAAATGGATACATTTCAGTCACTTTCAAAACGACTTCGTCAAAAAAAAGAATTGAGTTTCTTAAAAAAATTCCTTGCAACCCTGATATCAATGTTTCATCCTCTGAAATTTTAAAAACAAATATGTTTTGATAGCTCGTAAAATATGTAAAAAAATACATGTTTTTTTGGCTTCTTTGGTTGGCCCGCACCTGTACCGGAAATTACACAACCAGAGGTGGAGCTCAGAGCTGGATCATAACGTACAGTTTCTGCTGACATCATTATCTTGCTGTTTTTGAAAAATAAATTATAAAATGTATTTACTTGTAATAAATATTAAAGACAGTAGTTTATAAATGAACCCTCTTCGTCTTCCCGCAATAAATAACGAGGATAAAAATTTGTATAATAGTATTTACTCACTCAATATCATATTTTCGTTAGTCGAATATGGATTTAGGCCTGGGTATTAGTCTAATTAGAGAAATGTTTTCGTTCGGAATTATCCAAGTTTATGATTATATTTTTAGCTAGCTATTTAACACCATGGGATTTTAACGCTTTTGAGGTTTAATAAAGAATTCAAAGTAAAGCTCAGCGTTAACGGGACACATCTTCTTAGATTGAAAAATGCACCCATCACATTCGAAAGGCTCATGGATGAGTTGCTACGTGGAGTAGATGAGTCCGTTTGCCAGATATACATGGACGACCTCTTAGTATTCAGCGCGACCGAGGCTCAACATGTAGATCACTTGAGGACGGTTTTTGACCGAGTGCGACCATTCAGCCTGAAATTATCGGAGGAAAAGTCCCATCTAGGTCAGGAGGTCATCAAGTTTTTGGGGCACACGATATCCAAAGAAGGAGTCCGACCAGATGCCGGGAAGGTGGCAGCAATCCAGAAGATGGCGGTTCCATTGGATGTAAAAGGGATACGGTGGTTGATGGGAACACTGAAATACTACAGGCGATTCGCCCCAGAAATGGCAGCATACCTGGTACCTCTTAACAACCTCCTCAAAAAGAGGAAAAAGGTAGTCATCACCCCCCGACATAGAGGCGAACATTCGCAAGTGCATGGCACGACTACAAGAACATCCTGTACTGGCTTTTCCTGATTTCACAAAGCAATTCACAATAACGACGGATGCCAGTGAATATGCCTTGGGAGTGGTTCTGTCACAGGCGGGGGGCACAGGGGACCGTCCAGTAGCGTACGCCAGTAGGCGCCTCACAGAGGCGGAAAGTCGGTATAGCGCGCTGGAACGCGAGTTACTTGGGATAGTCTGGGCGATCGATTACTTCTGGCCCTATGTGTTCGGGAGAAGGTTCCGGGTGTACACAGACCACCGACCGCTACAGTGGGTCGGCAAACTGAAGGAATCGTCGGCGAGGGTCACTCGGTGGAAAGAGTTCCTCGGTCAATATAACTTGGAGGTAGTATATAAGCTCGGTAAAGAGAACGTTGTGGTGGACTGGCCGTCCCGGGCGATGACAGTCAACGCACTAGAAGAGGATAAAGGGGAATCATCCAGGAACGTACGGCAGTTCTTGTGGGAATGGACGCTTGAGAGGGAAGGCAACCAACATGAGTATGCTGAGGAGGAACGGTCGGCAGGAGGAGGGAGCTCGATGGATGACAGACCTGTGGACATGGAAGAGCGCGAAGAAATCATAAACGATAAGCGCCGCCAGATAGTCTCGACGACTCTAACCTCGGGGCCCATCAAGATAGCGTACAGTAGCTATCGACGATCCACCACCACTACAATATGGTCGTCGCCAGGGGTGAATAATGAAGAAATTTGTCATGCCTTCAAGGATACTTCCAACCCCGCGTAGACGCACTATTTGTACGTGGGAATCACGACTATTTGGGATAAGATTAGGTGGCTGTGGTGGACGGAACAGATTGGGGTGGATCGAATATTTGTGCGATGTACCATGATGGTAGAAACCATCACGGACGAGACAACTCAGATAACTCAGAAGGAGATAACGCTGGCGTACCATCAGGGCAAAACTAATCACCGGGGGGAACGCGAAACGGCTCAGGCGTTGAAGCGCAAGTATTTCTGGTGGGGGATGAGGAAGACTATCCAGGAGACGCTAGGGGCATGCGAGGTCTGCCACCGTACGAAATATGACAGGCACTCACCAATAGGGCTACAAGTTGAGACTCCCACGGCGCAAACACCGCTAACGGACCTTCAAGCGGACACCTTTACCTGGAAGGGACACAAGTGGGTCACAGTGGTTGATCTATTTAGCAAAATGGCCATAGCACACTCCGCTCGGATAAGTCTTCGGAGGCAGTATTAGGAGTGCTGAGTAGGTGGTTCCAATTTTATGGAGTCCCCGATCGGATAGCGTTGGATGGTGGGAGGGAGTTTAATAACGCCGACGTGAGAGAGGAGATGAAACCTCTGGACGTCATATGGCATGTCAATACCCCAGGGCATCCAAAGAGCAGAGGCGGAATTGAGCGTCTCCACAGCACCATCTCCGTGTTTACCATGCCGACAAAGGGTTGGAGCCGGCAGAGGCAATGCCTAAGGCGGTGATAGCTTATAATCACTCCGTTCACACGACTACAGGGTTCTCACCCTTTGAATTCGTTTTCGGTCTTCGCGGCCGTCGCCGAGACATTAGTAATACGGTGGTGGGAGATGAAACGTCAGCACAGCTCGCCAACAACCGCGTGGAGTTGGGGAAACTCTGGGGAAAAGTCTACGCGAGAATTACAGCCGAAAAGACTAGGAGGGTGGTCAGGGAGAATAAAGGCGTCAAACCGATACAAGGACGTGTTACGCATAAGCACATGTTACGCATATGTGCGTTACGCACATAGGCACCATCGTGTATCGAAGGAACGGCTCCAATTGGCCTAAAGAATTGTCCCGTTATGAGGGACCCTTCAGGGTGATCGCGATTCGCGAACACAATTTAGTGACCATACTTTGTATTTGTCCGCGAACCCGGGAAGCGCAGGACTGTACATGTAGAGCTTCCGGTGGGGAAGCCTACCGAAGTTATATAGTTTGGCTCTAGTATCCTCGACCTCCACTCATTTCATTGGGGTCATAATTTGTTTTTTTTGTATATAGTTTTACCAGGATATTTTTATTTTATTGTTATTCTTTGTATTATTTAATTGTATTATCTTCAGTTTTGTACGAAATTCGATACGGCTTCTGGTTTATTTCTTATGACTGTAAGACATTGTTGCACTGTTCTGGATGAGCACGGAATTATTATTTTCCGACCTATAGGGAATTTGTATATGCTTTAAGTGTGTAAAAGTGGTAAATTGGAGTTTCCGACGGATGGTCAGGAACTGGCAGGGGGGAGTTAAAGCCAGAGGCCTGACTATGTCGAATACTAATACGATCATGGAATGTAAACAACCCATGATCCTATGTATGTCTGATTATCTTCCACAGTAAAGCAGTCTTTTACTGGAGTCAGAGTGTGCATTTTCCTCTTTCGTTACTATCTTTTTATCAATCAACCGCCGGTGATTAACTCATCAGCTCAATTATAAAATTGTATATTAATTTAGATTTAAAAAAATATTACTTACATGAGTTAAGGAGGAAAAAACTTGCACTTCCTCAAGTACTTTAACTTTAATTACTATCTTTGTTTATTATCACTTAGACTAAACACTATTACTTTAATCTTAATTTTCTGTGATAAACCCGCAAACCTTGTAAAAGAATATGCAATGGTGTTTATTTGTTAAGTTTTATTATTTTTTATCTTTTTATAAATTTTACAATATACTTACTTAATAGTATTAAAAAAAAATTCTTTGATTATATTTTTTAATTTTAGGCATACCATTCATTTCCTTTTTTTTTTTCTTCCTCTGGGACGTATTGCACATATTCCTCGGGAATTTAAGATTTTTTTTCCTAATTTTCTTTTTTTTCTTCTTCAGCACTCTTAAATGGCAGCGTTTGAGGCCAATATTATTAGTTTACCGAAATATATAAGAAAAAACAAAATAGCTTTGTTTAATTTCATTTATTTTTTTCGTTCAATTTTGAGACATTAATCTGCTTACTTAACAAGCAGTCACAATAGTGTGATCCAGAGCTTTGATCCGAGCCTGCAGGTAAGCCTGTGAGAAATGCAGGGATGTGTCTCCGCACAACCTGTTGCTCCCCCAATCTCCCTCTTTCAGCCAAAGCTTAGATTCGACATTGAACCTACAATAAAATCCAATCGTCTTGTACTGTCACCCCGGTCTCAAAAGCTATATTCTTTTTAGAAAGAGAAATTTTCATTCAGGAAATGTAGTTTTTTTTTCTTCTTGTGAAACGACCATTCAACCAATATGTGTATATTTCTTCCTTCCAGTAATTTAACATGTTTTGCATGTTCTATACTTTTAATGCACAGTAATTGGACGTTAAGATATATTCTTATTTGTTAATACAGAACTTACAAAAAAAAATATAATAATTTACAATCAAGTATTATTACCTATAATAAATATATGCGATAGTTCACAAAAAAACTGTCCATGGATAAGTCCAGTAATTATCAGTACGTCCAGTAATAGGACATGTCAACCACAAGGGTCATTGATAGCGCACATATATACGCTAATTTTCTTGATCTTTTCTAACAGTGAATATTTAAACTTTTATTATTATTTTACAGTGCTCTGAAAGAAATTTGTTAACATGTTATGCTATTTTAAGGATATTAAATACATCAACTACAGATGTTATGGATGGGATTTAAATGTTAGTGAACACTGCAAAAAGAGAAAAAATACGCGGGGAATGATAACAATAAACTTCACTGGCACAAATCAAATTAACATTGAAGACCATTAAAATTTCGGTAAAATTAAATTTTCAGCTAAACAGGACTAATATTAAACCCACCGAACAATTTCATAGTTATAAAAATATTCCTAGTTTTAAAGGATCAGATTATATGAAGAAGATAGAACGTCATTTTTGAGAAATTTAAGAAGTAATGGTTATTTTTTATTAATCGTTTCTGGAAATGGTATGAATACTTTAGGGGTGCTTGCAGTCAATTCTAGGATAAATATTTAATATTCGATTGTCAACCACAATGCAGCAGTTCGTATTTATACATTATAAATGTTCTCATTCATGGAATTAAAAGTGAGGGTAAACAATCATAACAAAGAAATGAGGTTATTTTGTATTGACTCTCATATTTTTGATAGTCATTTAATGAGATATTGAAGTTAGTCAGTTATATATTTGCCTTACTTAAATTTCAAGAAATTGTATATAATACTGAAAAGAGTTTCATTTTATTGTTTACTAGATGTAGATGTTTGGCTGGGACCTTTCTGGTTACTACTGAATATTCAGCTTATATATTATGTTCCATGCATTGCCTTCATTTCATCTTCGTTTGATTTTGGATTGTAGTTTATTGTTGTATTGTATTTTAGTCACTTCTTTAGAATCTTTTATTTCATTTTTTTATCACTTACTGAGGCTTACATTTTATTTTAATTTGCCATTTTCATGTAATATAGTTTTGGTAGTAGTGGTTTTGTTCGCTTACCGTAGTACGTCAGATGAAATGGTCCTGGAATAGTTTTTTTTTTATATTCTGTTCTAAGAATTTATGAAATCATTGAAAATGGTGATAATACAGTTTTGTAAAAAGAACATCGTTTTTACTTATCATTCTTAATTGGAGAATTTTTAGCATGTTATTATTTTAATTCCTTATACCGAGTTTGCAAATTGCATTTTTAGTGTGAACTTTGGTATCATTGTTAAGACTTGCTTATAATTCTATTTTATTAATGATGACCTATATGAATGAGAGAATAACTTTAAATTTGTAAATTTGATGAGAATCCGACTTTTTATCGCGATTATCTAATGCCTTTTTGATAACAAAGGTGACTTCCAATGACAAGTCGAACAAAGAAACAAAGAAGTAATGATCAAGTGGAGGCTATGTTTGAATAAACATTCCATCAAGTGTATTTTTTCGAATTAATTGAACCTTTAAGCTTACTTAAATTAATAATATTTCAGATAAATGACTTAAGGATTACAATTAAAAGAACGAAAAATACACAAGTTTTTCTTTTCTTAGTTGTAGCTAAGATGGTGGAAAAACCCAAAATTTATTAAGTTAAGAAATAAAACATGAAATCCCTTTACTGAGAGTGTGAAATGTTTTCATGCCAAAGATTAGATGGCAACAACATGACATGGAATTAGTACAGGCCTATTACTGGGTTGTTGTACAATTATTGTATGTATTATGTACATAAAACTAAAGATACAGTGTCGGGTAAGCTTCTTGTGCACGTCGTGGGTCACCAGATGTCGGGTATTGGTTGAACAATTGTCGGAAAAGGTGAACAATTGTCGGAGGTCAACAATTGTCGGATTGTTGTAGTTAATACATGGACCATGTTCCATGTAGGCGTTAATATCTGACTCCATTTATTGATAGGGGTGTGTCCCGACAAGACACTGTGTTCAGGATGAGGTTCAGAGGTTCATAAAGAATAAGACCAGTTTTCAGAGTTCGGGCGAGAGATCGGCAGCGTAATAAGTTCAAGTCGTCAGAGGTCGGCCTAGCGAGAGTAGATTAGCGGAAGGCTGAGTAGGCGTATCGCGACGGTGGTAGCGGCTATCGGTATGTCGAAACTAGAAAAGAATGAAGAGTGGGCCGACCAGGGGCCAAGTGCCTCTGGTGTCAATTTACCAGTAGTGTGGCTCGGAAGACTTAGGAAAACAGAGTAGGAGTGAAGAGTGAAATTTACTGATATAAATATGATAACCCCCTCCCTCGTGGAAGGCTGGGTCTGTCTGCCCGGAGTAAGTTTTACGATACACAGGTAGTCACTTCCTTTTAGTTTTTATGACCGTTGGGGTACAAGGGTGTGTTTTATATGGCTGCCGGAAGGACTGAAGGTCTATTCTAATAGGGGTAAGTGTCCTTTGCCCAGGTTTTATGGTAGGTGGCTAATTCTCTTGGTTTATTGCCGCACCCTTTTAGTTACTTGTCTACGACTTCCGACCTCTCTATGATTTATTACCAGAAGTTATATAGATTTACATTTTCTATTATAATACATTATGAACCAGAGTGTAGGGTAATTTACATATATAGTTAGCGGTCGCTATATACAGTAATAAGTACGACGGAGAAATAGTTCACCCTATTCATAGGCTGTGAATCTGGGTTTAAAAATGTATTTATGTGGAGAAGTTTTCATTTGAGAATTAAAGCTTCATTGATGAGGTATCACACATCGAAGAGTTTTGTCGATAATATTGATTCTACAATTTACTCCCACTGTTGTTTAAATTAAAGCAAAGTAATTTAATAAGGTCCTTTATTGTGTTATATAACATGAATGAGGAATAGTTAAACTTATTGTTATCCAGTTAGTTTGCAGACGTAGCTGTTGTTTACCCTTTGCCTATGACCTTTTGCTTTCTTTAGCATGCCGAAACGTAGTTTAAATTTCTAGAACATTGAATAACATCAGCACCTTTGATTAATCAATAGCACTTACTGCTGCATATTTTGTGGTTACGAATGTCCAATAGACTCTTGCAACTTTGATTAATTATTAAGAGATATAAAGTATTTTCCTAAATTCTCCTTAGGCAACATTATATTAATTTTTTTTTAATGTCCTTCGGAAATACTAAATTCAGATATATTACTAGTTAATGTTATATCGAAAACATATCATTATGAAATTAACTTTGTGTTTTTTTAATGCTCTTTTTTTGGCTAATACGACTATAATTCTGAGTATTTAACGCATCATAGTAGTCTTATTTTGAGTTGATAATAATTATTAGTTATTAGTACAATGTACATTCATGCAACGTACCGCAAAAGTATGCATAATTGGTGGTGCTTTCATTTCACTATCCTCAAAAACTGACCAACCACTATTAAACAAACCCTCCTAGTTTTTAATTCATTTAACCAACAATACTTGTTCGTACATATATAGACATTGCCATTTATGTATTATTATAACTTATAGCATATGAAATCCATATATCATATTCTAAATGGTAACTATGCCATAGCAGCTTATACATCTATTAGGTAAATATTGAACAGACCTTTCATAGTGTGTTTAGGTAATAGATGATAAATAGACCATGCGTTTTAGGCAATCGATCCACTACATTGTCCCTAATGGAAGCAATTTCATTGTGAACATATCGTTCACAAATAGTTGAATAGAATCTAAAATTGTTTATGCTTCATAAATTCATCTAGACAGATACACAATGTTTGTTATGATTGTTATTAAGTTTCTAGAGTGAAATATTGAACCTAGCAATCGGAACTCAGTATCGATTGCACATGTCCAAAATCGCAGAGTATCGATGCATTTATAGTCGGGACATAGAATATAAAACACTATAGTCACCTTCATGAAATTAGACGCTTGGGATGGCGGTGTTACTTTCACGTCATTGCCACATACGGGTGGGCTGGGGCTAATTACTAATTTGCTTAATGATTGGCATCGAAGTAAGGGGATCACGCGAATAGAAGAGAAGTAGTGCACAGAGAGGCAACAGGGATTGCCATGTATTGCGGGTCTTAAGCTTCTAGTTTCGTGACCATCTATAGTTATTTTAAGATCTGTTAAGATATGGTTTCAAAATAAAGCAACCAAGCATAGGCTTTAAAGAATTGTCAACATTCATTCACCAGATTTTTGAAGCATATCAATGGTGTCAGTATATCTTCCTTTATTTAGATTATAGTTTGATCCAATTCCAACAAGTATTTCCTGACGATCTAGGCATGATGCATACATATTTTTAAACGTATTGTTCCGCTGTGGGGCCGTAGCAATTCAATACACACATGACCGTTAATTGACGCTAGTACGTAATCGAATGCCAACGATGGACGTCTATCGAATATAAAGAATTTTCTTTCCTAGAGTACAAACAATATATTTTAAAACAAAATAGACGTTACTGGGTACATCCATTTATTGAAAATGGTTATAAAAAATGACAGGTAGACGTATGCCACTGCAACTTCACTAGAGCTATGTGAGCATTATACACTATGTAATCAAAGACTTTATTGCGGCACCGCATGTTTAAAACCGGATGTGTACACCGAGGTCTTTTGATACGCCGGTACGACTTCGTGAACCTGCGGTGTAAAGGTCCTTTCTTTCATAGTTGAGACCCTTCCTGCTAGCTGTTAGTTGTAGAATAAACACCTATATCGTGTAATAACTGAACCCTCCCACAAAAAAAAAACATCTTCCAAAATATATTTTCTATTTATATTACATCAGTAGTAAACGTTTTATCCTCATGACTTCAATTCAGACAAGAAACTTAAATATAATAATTATTATATTACTATTATAATAATACTATTAAACTGTACAATTAACAATGTGTTTATGACATCGTGAAAGCTCAGTATCGGTTTCTTGGTGTTGGCTTGTAATTTTATTCCAGGCCGATTGTTGTTGACATGTAGCCTCTGGGATGGCTTTATTAAATATACTTGATTGGTTGAGATATTGGATTAGGTTACTGAAATAGATTCCTTTCCATTTTGGGAATTGAACCAATAATACTTCTTTTCATATTGTGACTTGTATGCTAGAAGAGGTTTGAGGTACCGTTTTAACGATGTTACCGTTTGTTTATGAATTTGTCACTTGAAACCTCAATTGATAATAATTATTAACCGTGCACTGAACCGTCACATGTCTTTTTGTCTTAAGAATTGTCGATAATTTATTCAAAGGGTCTTTAATAGAGGGTTTGTACCGGTCTCGTGTTAGTTATGTCACCACTGCATAAGCCCCTTAAAGCATCAGGACTAATCCGGAATTAAGACTTCACAGATGAGAGGAAAACGCCCAACCCCTAATTGTGACCCCACAGGATTAGCAGGTCTCGTTAGTACGCTCATTATGTGTGACAAAAACCTGGCTTGGGAGGGTAGGGTTGCCAGCAAAAACGGATTTGGCCACCACTCCTTCCAGGGTGGAATTTTCAACGCGAGATGAAGAAACCACCGGAGGTTCAAAGCCTGATGAAGCAGAACTGGGAGTTACACAAAAAATATATTAACACCTAATAATTAGAGAGAGGGAAGGGTTGTTTAAAAATTTTAGAAAAATCGGCCGCACAAGAAGTGAAAAGATATTATTTTTTATCAAGGTTTCTCTAAGATTTCTCTGGGCTATACTACCCTTAGGCTATATACTTTGCAAATGCACCAAATTCATCAAACATAGCTAATCATGTGCTTCATACATTTTCCAAGGTGCTGCAAGGAGACTCACAGAGACAATTTCAAAAAAAAAATCTCTGGATTTGACATGCGACAAATTATAATGTCTCTTACTTCTGGGTACATTCCCGGTTTACAACTTGATGTTTTTTTTTTCAATTTGTATGGTGTCCATTTTATTTGCAAGAAGTTGTAGTTCTTCGGTATCCCTTAACTCGAAAATTACGTTTTAATCCGCTATTAATTCTATTTTAATTCCTCCGATATATTGAGCTTTTAGAAAACCACGATTGTTAAAAACACTTATAAACTTTAAACATTTCAGAGTATAGTTATTAAGCATCCTCAAATCTAATGCTAAGTACAGAGCAAATTTGGACTTTATGAAACAGAGTTAGACCCTGGTTTGATGAAGAGCTTTGTTCAAATTCATTATTTCATGTTTTGTGGTTTTACTATACCTTTTAAGAACTAAATTAAGAATCGCGTTCTAAACATTAGAAATTATTTTTCGGAAGCAAAATAAACATTCACTGAAGGACTGAAAAACTTAATCTTTGTAATTTTCGTGAGGAGTTTTTGTTGGATTTTTTTCAAAATTTCTCTTACAAATGAATATAAGCACAAAATTTTCAAAGACTAAGCTGTAAAAACAACGTCCCTCTTTGATCTCGTCCAATCAGAAATTCCGTGACAGCCGCTCTTCGGGACAACCCTCCCAACTGCCCAACTCGCTTTGATACAAAACGTAAGGAAGCACTGTCATGACCTTTGGAAACAGGGTAGTACTAAAATAATTCATTAACTATCTACCTCACATAGATGACTGACGCTCAATCTCCGGTGATCAATATAATTCACGAATTTATTTATGATTTGCGATGCAAATAAAAACTCCTTCATTACAGCAAGAAATGATTTTAAAATGTCACAGCCTTTTCTCGAAGATGTTGAACTGTAAAAAATATCCCGTTATATTATTAAATTTTCAATTTCAAGTTTAGGTAAATACAAACAATACTCTTAATATAAAAACAGTGCAATTCATTTACCAGTAGAGTACAATAAAATTCAAGTCATCTAAAACCTCTGTTTATGATATAAGGATATTTATCAGTTTATGTTTTTTAACTATCCCCACTTGGCAAAAGAGGTATATTAAAACGATACATTCTCAATAGGACCAAAACATATATTATTGCAAATATATCTTTGTTAGTGTAAACATGTATGAAATATCCACCTATAGATTGTACTATCAGGGAAGATAAAGCCTATATAAATAGTCTTTTATTTTATATTTTCAGTTTGATAAAGGTTTTTTTTTTTTTTTATTCTAAATTTAAATTATTTTTATATTTTATCATTTTAAAAGCCACTAAGAAGAAGATAAATGATGAATTAAATCAGTCATATTCATTGCACATAATCGTCGAAGGGTGATTAAAATGTTTGTAATCAGATTTTTTTGCATTAAAGCCCTTATATAATCTGTAAAGACCATTTATAAATAATGTACATTTTTTTATTGTTTCAGGTGAGTGGGACGTATTACTTTGAAAATGATGAAGGTATAAAAGTTATTATTAAATTAAAGTTAAAATATTTACTATGAAGTTGAGTCCAGTATTTAAAAGCTTGATGGAATTCAAGGAATCCCATAAATGTATAGGTCCTGTTTATATTTTTTTTAGTAAATTATGTTATCGAGGTTGAAGTTGTCTTAGTTAATTGTTTCCCTGAAAATATTGTTTGCTCACAATTATTTTCTTGTTCTTATTTATTTACATTGATATCGCGAGCTCTATTTAGAATTGTTGTTTCAGCTCCATGAAACTCTTAAGGGTACTGCACCATCGTCTCGTAATGTGCTTTTTAAATTTTAGGATCAACCTTGAATATTTTGAGTGTTCTTGGTCTAAAGGAACTCTTTGGTCTTTCTGTGACATTCATTGCAGAGTTGACGATTTATTGATTCTAGTATACGAAGCAGGTAATCCCAATTACGTAATTAACAATGAATCTTCCTTATACGTCATGGTATAACTTATTTCTTTCTTTGGACCTTTAATAGGTAACAAATAAAGTTATAAACTAAAAGAAAGAGCAGCCGTTCCATTATTCCATGATATTTACATTACTAATTTCTGAAACGGACAGTTTTAAGCCCACGAGTCTCGAGGGGAAGTAAAAGGCCTTCCGACTTCGTATTTTTTAAGACCCTGCATTAATATTTGAATTGGTTTCTCTTTTTTTTTTTCTTGTCAAAGGTGGTTGACCTGATAATTGAACCGTGACAAACAGCATGTTTGGAGGGTTATAGGGCTAGCACAGCTCATTTCATTTTATCAACGGGTCTTGAACATTCCCAGGGGTCATGAGGATTAATAGTGTTGGTTCTGGGTCCAAATCATGAAATAAAACAGTTATAGATTGATTCTCTACACAGTTTAATTAATTTATAACCATAGGTTTTTTTGTTTTTTTTGGAAAACATATCATCACCTCTTTCGCCATGAATGTGAAGAGGAAAATTGTAGGAACATGGGCGAGTCCGCTCTCAAAGTTACAGACCCAGCACCAATTTAATTAATGCTATGAGAATTGCGATGTAACATTGCAACCACAATTCTATTTCCGGCTATACCATTTGTTTGTTTGCTTTTTCAAAGCTTAGATAAAGATAAATTAAATAGAGAATTTATCTCGAACCCCTTTTAAACGATATCTGGAGTATGAGAAGGCTGTGTTATTGTACGGTTCTATTTATGTGGCCCCTAGATGATTAGGCTGTTGGGCCAGTGGATATTGGAATATCTGGACTATTCACGATGTGTGCTCAGTTACACCAAGGTTCACTGAAATTCAAGGCAATGTGAGGTGCAGCGAAACATAGTATGAAAGGAAATGCGCATTAACTAGGATAAACAGGAGCTAGTACGCGCAGGAGAAGACGTGTTAGAGACAGTGGGACATTTCACTTAACTTAAGAGCGTGGAATGTTCAAATCCAGTGTTCGGAAGTTATCAGATGCGAGGATCCCCAAAGTAAGGAGATTCCCGCCGCGGGCTATGGTCGCTACAACCTCTAGCCACCGTCCGGCGAGCTCCTAGAAAGAGATAAGGCACTATTTTCAGGAGAAGAGGAACAGGGTAGGTTTATAGGTAGTTTATGTGGTCTTGGAATGACCACGAATTCACACTCAATATCTAAGGGTAGGCGAAAACCGTCCGGATCCCAAAGGTGAGTGTGAATCGGAGAGAAGCAGACTGGATTGCTGCGGGAGACGATACTAGGTAAAGTTTGTAGGGCCACGGCAACCATCGTCCACGAAAGAGAGGTCTCTCCCAAGGAGGTGCTAGTTTTAGCGAGACGAAGGCAGATATTCCCACTAGGAAGGTGTGGGGTCTGACAACGCTGGACTAAAACAGCGAGGCTAGGAGAGAGAGAGAGAGAGAGAGAGAGAGAGAGAGAGAGAGAGAGAGAGAGAGAGAGAGAGAGAGAGAGAGAGAGAGAGAGAGAGAGAGAGAGAGAGAGAGAGAGAGAGAGAGAGAGAGAGAGAGAGAGAGAGAGAGAGAGAGAGAGAGAGAGAGAGAGAGAGAAATAGAGATATATATATATATATATATATATATATAAGTTAAGTCCAGGCGCCGCTAGTGCCCAGCCTTAATCCCCAAACATATGTTATCTGTATATGTTTACAGGTAATACCTATAGATAGAGGTATCTTGGTCTAAATAAAGCAGTCTTGTTATAACGTTCTACGTGTTCTTATTACCAACCTTTCTTAGCTTGTAATTCAATAAACATTAACTGGTGCCGAAACCCGGGAACCGTGGAGAAAGAGAGTTATCGAGTGCGAGCGTAATTTTTTTTTGTTTTTTTTTCTTCTATACGCGAAAGAGAGAAGATGACTGAAGGAGGAATTTTGAGACAGCCCGTCTTGAATCTCGTAGAGGGAGCAGATATTAGAAGAGTGGGAACTATGCCAGAAGTTCATGCCACGGCGCTCGCGCTGATGAGGGTAAAAGCGATGAATACCCAGGATCTGAGGAAGGCTGTTGCGGAGCTGGAGAGATTCACTGGGGAACTGGGTGAGCTGAACCATTTCCTAAAAGGAGGAGACCGTCTCACAGCTTTAATTGGAGCTAAAGCAGAAGAAAATTTAATAGATCCCAGAGACGCGGAATCGTTGAAGGCGGCCCTGATATGTCGGGTCAAGAGAAGTATACTGAATCAAATTCAGGCAGATGAAGAAACCCCGTGGGAATTAATTAAGATGAGATTGAAGAAGGCGTACGGAGGAGGACGATGGACTCCCGAGGAGGACATATTCCAAATGTTTAGGGAGACAAAGTCCCCAAGACAAAGTAACGAGCAATATGCTGCGGGGTTAGTAGTCCGTTTCAATAAGATAACGGAGAAGATGAGAGAGTCGATTAGCGTAGAAGAGGTGGAGGGTAGAATGGGATTCTTATCCACAATTCTAAAAGTGCAACTGGCCAAGGAGACAGGAAGAAAGGAAGGATTCTCTGATGAGCGCTCGTTCTCGGAGTGTGCACAATCAATGATCGACACTAGTGCCAAGGAGTAAGAAGTGAGGGTGCAAGACGTCGACAATGAGTGGAGCCGAGTTGCATACAAAAGAACCCGGACCCTGAAACCAACCTGGAGGAGACCAGAAACGTCCGTTATTGGCAGAGACAAGGGAACGACAGGAGAAAGAAGATTTAGAGGAACGAGACCGAGGTATGCCCCGCCCAGGGAAGAAAGAAAATGCCACGGATGTAGGAAGGCAGGACATTTAGTGGCACAGTGTCCTCGAACAAAATGTTTTGAGTGTGGCGAGGAAGGACACATCGCGAGGCATTGCCCGTATATCTTCCGGAGGAGAGAATACCAACGACCAGAACCAATGGAGGTAAACACTCAAGAAGTAAGAGAGAGACGGAGCATGACACATGGGGAGAGTGGATCATCAGAAGATGAGTCATCAGGGACTTCGGGAACTGACGGAGAAGAAGCGAGGCGCAGCAGAAACAGGAGACAGACAGGGCAGAAGGTCGAGTCACGTAGATGGGAGCAACGTGATGAAGCCTGAGGAGCGTGTCGGCAGAGAGGCGACCGCATCCTGAGATGTAATGCAATTCGGGAGAGGATGTGTGCGTTGCCAATAATTAGGGTCAAAGGAGGAGAGATGTGTCTGGTGGACACGGGAAGCACCAACACCATCATGTCCCGCGGAGCGCTGGAGAGGCTGTATGGTGGAGAGAGGGCACTCCAGATTCAGGTATGTAATTGTAGTTTAATCACCCTGGGAGGCCCTTGCGAGGTAGTGGGAGAGTTAGTCATAGGGCTAAATAGGTGGGCGAAGAAAGGGGGAGATCTAAAGATACATATCGTAGGAAACATGCCGCGGGAGTACCAGGTGATAGTTGGGTGCGACATGTTGGGGAAGGTAGGTGCGCGTGTGGAGAATATCGGGGAAAAATGGAACATTAAGTTGGGCAAAGTGGAATATAAATGTCAAGGGACTATATGGGACGGAAGAGCGCGGATAGGGGCGGTTAATAAAATAGAGGGCTGGAGGGAAGGCCTACAGAGGGAGTTTGAGGATATTTTTTACGTAGAGGGAGACACGCTAGGAGCGACTGGGAAGACGGTCCACGAGATCCAGTTAAAGAAAGAACGCGTCACATACGTGAAAGAGAGACGATATCCGCAGGCACTACGTAGGCATATTAGAGAGGAGCTAGAGAGTCTCAAACGGCAAGGGATTATAATTGATAGCACTTCGCCATATAACAGTCCTCTATGGGCAGTGAGGAAGAAAAATAGACCTGGGGACGAGACGGAGAAATACAGGGTAGTTATCGATTATCGGAAGTTAAACGAGAACACGACGGATGAGAAGTATCCTATTCCCCGATTTGAGGACATATTAGACAGATTGAACGGGGCGACAATATTTAGTACCCTAGATCTAAAGGCAGGCTATCACCAGATCAAGATGAGTGCGAACGACCAAGACAAAACGGCCTTTACATTTGAGAGGGGGCATTATCAATTTACCAGGATGCCATTTGGACTGAAAAACGCCCCGATTACCTTTCAACGCCTAATGGATGAATTTTTGAGGGGAATAGACGAAGCGGTATGCCAGGTCTACATGGACGATCTGTTAGTTTTCAGCAGAACGGAGGCAGAGCACGTTGAGCACCTAAGAAGTGTATTTCAAAGAGTCCGCGAATTCGGATTAAAATTGTCCATGGAGAAGTCTCTGTTGGGGAAGAAAAAAATCAATTTTTTGGGCCACACTATCTCACAGGAGGGGGTTAAGCCAGACTCTACGAAGGTCGAGGCCATTAGAAGGATGGTGGTGCCCACAGATGTAAAGGGGATCCGTCGACTTCTGGGGACGCTTAATTATTACAGAAGATTTGTGCCGGACATGGCGGCATACCTGGTGCCTATTAATAATTTACTGCGAAAGGGAGCGAGGGTGGTAACTACCCCAATCATGGAGCAGAACATCCGGAAATGTATGTCTAGCTTACAAGAGGAACCGATATTAGCATTTCCCGATTTCCAACATCCCTTCACAATCACCACTGATGCCAGCGAATACGCACTGGGGGCAGTGTTGTCGCAGGAGAGAGACGGTGGGGAGCGCCCGGTGGCGTACGCTAGTCGACGGCTCACAGAAACGGAAGCGCGGTATAGTGCTCTAGAGAGAGAGCTCCTAGGTATCGTCTGGGCTATAGACCATTTCCGCCCATATGTCTTCGGCAGAAAATTCCGTGTTCACACCGACCACAGACCCCTACAATGGGTAGGAAAGTTAAAGGAGTCCTCGGCGCGGGTCACGAGGTGGAAAGAGTTTTTGTCCCAGTACAATATGGAGATCATATATAAACCCGGGAAAGAGAACGTAGTGGCAGACTGGCTGTCCAGAGCCATTACTGTGAATGCATTGGAAGAAGGGGAACCATCCGGGGAAATCCAACAGTTTCTCCGGGAATGGACACCCGGGGAGGATGGAAGCCTCGGTACGCGAGGAGATAGCGAAGGTGAGGAAACCCTTGAAGAGGAAGGTTCCGCCGCCGAAAGACCTGTTGAAATGGAAGTAACAGAAGGGATCGTGAACGACAAAAGACGGCAGATCATTTGGAAATCCAAGACCTCAGGGCGGCTGCAGATCGCATACGAAAGTTATGGGAGAAGTAAAATCGCGACGATTTGGTCGCCACCAGGGGTTAGGAACGACCAAATTTGCCGTGCATTGAAAGATGCCTCGGAACCCGGAAAGACCCATCATGTATTTGTAGGGAATGCCACTATTTGGGAGAAAATTCGTAGACTCTGGCGAACGGAACAACTTGGAGTGGATAGGATATTTATTCGGTGCACGTCGATGGTGGAGACACTCAAAGACAGAGAACAGCAGCTGGAAGTGACGCTGGCCTATCACCAAGGAAAAACGAACCACCGTGGAGTTCAGGAAACGTTGCAAGCGTTGCGGCGGAGGTACTTTTGGTGGGGAATGAAAAAGAGCATACAAGAAATGATAGGGGCATGTGCAGTTTGTCTCACTACGAAGTATGACAGACATCCGCCACGGGGGCGACAAGAAGAATCGCCCACCGCCGAGACACCGTTGAGTGACTTACAAGTGGATACCTTCACTTGGAGGGGGTATAAGTGGGTTACCACAATCGACAGCTTTAGCAAAGTGGCCATGGCGCACCCGGTGCAAGATCGGTCATCAGACGCGGTAATGCTGGCATTAAATACCTGGTTCCAGTTTTACGGAGTACCAGACCGGATCGCGTCGGATGGGGGCAGAGAATTTGACAATGCCAACATCCGAAAAGAAATGAAGACTCTCGATGTCTCTTGGCATCTTAATACCCCAGGGCACCCTAAGAGTAGAGGAGGGATAGAAAGATTGCACAGCACCCTGAGTGACCACCTGCGGGTATATCACGCGGAAAAGGGTCTGCCGGCGAATGAGGCAATGCCGAAGGCGGTGGCCGCTTACAATCATTCGATCCACACCGCGACGGGGTTCTCCCCGTTCGAGATCCTCTTTGGGCTGCGCGAAAGACGGAGAAATGGGGCAGAGACGGTAGCAGACAAGGGAATGGCGGAGAAAATGGCGAGTAATACTGTCGCTTTGAGGAAAATATGCGACAAAGTCAGAGAAAGGATAACGAGGGACAAAGCGAGACGAGTGGAACGGGAAAACCTCAAAGTCCGGGATCGAATGGGGGAACTTAAAATCGGGACTATCGTCTATAAAAAACTAGGGTCAAATAGGAGCAAAGAGCTGGTGCGATATGAGGGCCCATTTAAAGTGGTCGTGATTAGGGAACACAACGTCGTGACAATTGAGAGTATACGACCCCCTAAGAAGCGGCGAAATGTCCACATAGAACAGTTAAAGCTTCCACCAGGGGGGGAGGTTGTAGATCAGGAATGAGCTGGAGTGTCCTCGCAGCATACACGCAAGGAACATTGTAAATAGTTATAGTTATGTGATTTTTCCCACAGAAGTATTGTTTTTTTTTTAAAAGTCAAAGTTTTCTTTTATGTTTTTTGTTTACAAGTGACAGTTGGTTTTTACGTTTTATAGGATTAGAGCTTAATGTGAGGGATTACAGGCTGTGTACGGGCGGGGCTGGCCTTTGCTCCTTTGTAACATTAGCGGAGCATTATTTGAATGGACTAAGACGTCCGAGTGTTGGACTTCAAAGTTTGCGAATGGGTGTTCGTAAACTGGTGGGGGGGAGTTAAGTCCAGGCGCCGCTAGTGCCCAGCCTTAATCCCCAAACATATGTTATCTGTATATGTTTACAGGTAATACCTATAGATAGAGGTATCTTGGTCTAAATAAAGCAGTCTTGTTATAACGTTCTACGTGTTCTTATTACCAACCTTTCTTAGCTTGTAATTCAATAAACATTAACTTATATATATATATATATATATATATATAGAGAGAGAGAGAGAGAGAGTAGTGTTCCAAGTCCCGGTCCTGTTCGTTTTGCCGTCTGATTTTTTTTTCTCTCAAAATAATAAAATAGGATGTAAGAAAAAAAATAAGAAAATTTATTTGGAATGATGGGTGCCTTTCACTAGGGGGAGTCCCTCTCTGACTGACTTCATAAGCTTTATTATAAAAATATGGAAACATAGATAAATATTTTCTGGGCCAAGAAGAGGGGAACTTCTAATTATTCGTAATTAAGAGGTGGCCACAACACCAGTGGATAAGGTGATGTTGTGCAAAAGGAGCCTTTGTAGAGATGTGGCAACCATCTAAGGACCAAATTGTTTTATTTTGGGTATTTTTTACGGCATAGAATAAAATTCACTTCTATACGGCTGTGAAATGTGATGGGGACAAGTAAACTTCAGGACATCACTCAGGTCAGGTTGTATGTGACGCTTGGTTTAAGAGGGCCTTTAATTACTTGGTTTAATTACTTAAAGGGAACTCTCAGGCCAATATATGGGTTGAGATAACAGGACCAAAACCGCCTACATCAAAGCCACAAAAAAAAACCCCAAAAAACCCAGAAAATAGAAAGATGTATACAGACGCAAAGATGTACAGTTTCAAAAGAAGAAGACAAGTAAAAAAATAACTTGGAAATGAATTGTTATCCGCCTTGGAATTCTTTCATGGCAACCGTGACAACGACCATGTACCATATCTATACACGGTCATAATAAAGAGAGCATCATTACATCTGTGTTTGTGACATGAATGTAAAGTTGATCGACTTATTTACTCTTGCACTTTTATTCGGATCTCATGTGCATTGCGATCTTGTCATTCTACCTTCGATAAATGGTCATAGTGATATGTTATGCCATTTGTCACCTTATGGAACTCGATATTCTGAGTACCTATTTAAAAAGTATTAGAAAATATGGGTTGTATTGTAAAAGCCAAAACTTCAGATATAATGGCTTGGATTTACGGTGACCGTTCAAGTATCGAGTTCCCTAGCAGTTTAGTGTAGGATTTTTTCTGCCTCAATTCAACGATTTGCTGTTGGAACGAATTTTCTTTTTGGTTCCCTCCGAAGCCCCATATTCTCTATAACAAATATTGACATGAAACCTACTGGATATTGAAGGGCCCTAGGGCGGACTTTTAGTTCAATTTTAGTTAGATAGATCTGGAAAAGAAGGATTTTTTTTCCAAGTTAAATGGAAGTTAACAATTTTGTTTTAATTCAGGATTATAAATAAAATTCATACTGTATCTTTATTTAAAATTTTATAAATTTCTGGACCAAACAGGCAAAAATGATTTAGATTCTTATAACTAATGTTCAAATTTTTGTGAATGAAACTTACTTCATTCAGTTTTAAGAATATTTTTTAAGCAAACCGAAACAGTCTATTAAAATTAGAATAAGATTATTATCAATCGCATTAATTGTTTTTTAAGTTAACATGTGCTTTTGAAACTCTATTTATGTAGACGAGGAATGCCAAAAAAATGTATTAGGCTTGAAAACATCATTTAAATGTGCAAAATGTTTACCAGAAGTGCGGCTACCATTAAAAATAAGAATTGTGTACAATTTAAATGCATTCCGGGCAGTCAGGTTTTATAGCGTATCTTTCTTTGAAGCCCTGTGGTCGTCTCCATGCCCTCTAAAGGAGTTTTTCTGAGTCAGATCGGCGTAGTTTTGAAAAATTTGTAAAAATCGGAGCCGAATCTGCTTGTGAGAACTGGAGAGCACACAAGTTTTTAGTTATCGTACAATGAACCCGATCGACCTACTGCCAGATTATTGGTGAAACGCCTGCAGGTTCTGCCTGAATTGCGTGATTCTACTATTCGTATATAGTATGAAGATGTTTATTCGCTTTTTTATCCCCTTTAGCTCTCAAATTTTTATGATTATGGATAAGGGAAAAATAAAGGAATTTATTTGGGGTGAGTGGATCCTTTTACTAGGAGTACCTGTTTGAAGGTGAAATGAGGCAATTAAGAAGTGTGGGAAGTCTTGGTAGAGGTGGAAATGTTGCGGTGCAGTGGTGAGAGTCCACTGAAGACTGAGCCTATAGTCTCTCTAGGCATGTAGTGCAAGCTCATTCAGTTGGATAGCAGTGATGGGTGCCCGTCAGAGGCTTGTTGTTGGTGGGCCAAGCGCCGTGATGTCCACCATTTGGTCTGCTTTCCCAGATCTAGAGAGTTGCCATCTTGCCGGTAGTGGTGGGGTTCGCTTGTTTGATAAATTTTAATTTTTACAGATCATGCACAATCACTCACATAAAGAATGGGTAGATAATCAATTATTGAATACGATATGAGTTTATTAAATTTACCTTTCACTTATTAACTAGTATTTATTTTGTATTTATTCTCTATTGTTCGATGCGAAGAAAATAATTATCTTAAAAAAACTGATTTCATGGTACTTGCCCTGATGGTTTCTATCATGTTATTTTCCAGAAAGGTTATCAAATTGTTGATGTGTTTATGATTGGGATATATTTGTGAGTTGTAGAGGTACTTAATGCAAAGTTTTGTCTGATAACCTCAAGAATGTATGGAGTATGTTGGAGGGTGTATAGATTCCGGTCAGAAACTTCCATGGGCGTGTCAGTCACGCGGCGTAGTGTTATGAGCTAGATGAAGACTGTACTGACTCAAACCAGCTGGGTATTTGATTTGGAAGCCTAAGCCCACATTTTAGCAACGTGTTTGTTTGACAATACACGTATTTTTATGTTGACAGTTTTTTGCCAAGCGCTTATAGAACAAAGATGGTTTTAAAAAGTTCAAATCGCCTTTAAGCATATAATATTTGTGTACATATTTTATCACAAAACTCTTCCTTACCCAACCACTCTTCTGTATATTTTAACTAAATAAGGTTGTAAGGGGGGCATTAAAAACTCAGAACTACAATACTACACAATTACTTTGCTATAACCGCAATATTCTTCTGGAACTCACCCCCTCTCATTCCCTAATTCCTTATTAAATGTTTTTAAAACTATATTGTTTAATTATTTGCTAACACATACAAATGAGTAGTTTTTCGTTAATTAATTCGGTGAAAACTTAACATCTCTTTTTTAACAAATCGAGGAAACCTCCAAGCAAACGCACAGTGCTCTAATTTTTTGGCAACTGTGTATGTTTTTTTGAAGTTAATCTGTCGATTGAATTAGTATCCAGGTTAGCGGGAGGGGGGGTATCTTTTAATGCTTAAGGTAGTTTAGTAATTGATTTTATTAAACGAGATTATCTATAGCTTTCACAAGCATTGGTCCGGAATGGGGTCGACTCGTCCCTTTCAGGAAATATAGCAGATACATGAATATGCACTTATAAAACAGTTTTAGTCACATTAATGGAACACTACTACGGGATATGTACTATGTAATATTCTGTCATATAGATTTAATTTTTTTTTTTTTTTTTTCGTAAACACAAATGTCACTTAACATAGTATTTTTACCTGTAATAGCCATATTCACGGATTCTTGCTGACCTACTAAGAGGAAATCCCCATATTTCGTTATTATGGTGAAAAGAACCCTTTTACGGTAGTCGTTAAAAGTCTTAGCGTCGCAAAGGGCGTAATTAGCCCTCCGGGTGGCATAAGAAATACCAGCGATTTTTCCGCCAGCTCCGGTACCCTCATTACGGAAAAAATATGTTAGCCTTCGGATTACTTGGATTTCCTGTCGTCCGTTTCCTTGTAAAAAGAGCATTAATGACCCTCTAATTAATGCAGTATGCGCATTGGTAAGAACAAAACAAGGCACTAGGATTTTCGTGCTTTGTTTTAAACAGATATTTTCAAACTAAAGGATTATTCATTAGGGATGCTGACATAAACTGTTCATTTATTATTTTTTTCGTTGAGTATATATAGCAATCCTACGTTTTAAGGGCACAAGCCTGCAGTATCGAAACTGCAAGAGATCTTGGATTTAGAGGTAATCTTATTATATTTTTTGCTTTTATTATAAATGATTTCAGCCACTTATGTCAGGTATAATTGACGCAAATAAAAACTGAATATCTATAATATATGATACAGTATAATCCAAGGAAATATAAAAGGTCTTTTTCGTTTATTTGATTTTAAAAGGAATCAATCACTTGGTGGTCATTCTCGCTGTAAGAAGAGGCTGGCTAAACTAGGCACGACTAGAGTATTGACACGAGTGGTGTGGGATGTCGGCCCACCCATGCGGCCCCCTCTCGAACCTTCGCCGATTTTGAGTTAACGCTGAAATTAACGGCACTCTAGGGTCTAGGCGTTGGTGTCAAGTAAGAGGGGGTGAGGGAGCGTGATGTTCTAGAGTAGCAGATTAAATGTGGTGATCTTTTTTTTTTTTTTTTTTTTCATAGCTCTCAAACTTATAAAAAATAGGATGTGGGAAAAATAAAAGGAAAATTATTTTGGATTAATGGGTGCCTTTCACTAAGGGGAGTCCTATTTGAAGGAAGTATGAGAAGGTGTGGGATGCCTAAAGGAGGCGGGTGGGTTCGGGAAGGTAGTAAGAGTCTACCTATGGTGGAGCCTAGGGGTACTAGTCATTGGTTTGTAGCCGGCCAGGTCATACCTGGCCCCGCCTCCGAAGGGGGTTGCACAGTGTCGGCCTATCGGCCGGGTGATCGACCCACCCTGAGCAGGTAGAAGGGGTCATGGTGCTTCGGCTGAGTCGGCCGGGAGATCGACCTCGATCTCTTAGCTGGGTGTGGATCGTTCAGTCCCCGTCAGGGTTCTATGAGGTCTATCTGTCTCCAGGCTTCGGCGGTCCAGCAGTGCTTCCATTGGACGGGCATTGGTGGTCGTTGAAGGTCGGATAATAGTGGGTTGTGGCAGTGTTGAAGTGAATTGAAAAATTTGATGTGTCGTCTCTTGATAAAATCTTGAATGGTGAGCACTTCAAATTTTTCGTGGATCTCGTCTGCCTTCATTCGGTCGAACGGGGTATTTTTGAGGGAGGTGTGGAAAACTCTGTTCTGGAATTGCTGGAGCGTTTTTAGAGTGTTAGGAGTTAGATACTTGAACAGTGGGGTCCCGTACATCAAAGCAGGTCTCAGGACGCTCTAGTAAATCTGCAGCTTGAGGCGTACTGATAAAGCCGGGCTGTGAAGTAGGTGTCCTAGGCTGTAGAACGTTTTCCTAACACTCTTTAACTTTTTGCTGAGATGTGTCGTGAAGTGTCGACAAGTGTCTACCGAGGGTAATCCCAAGGCAGCATAGCTTCTAGCTCACGGAGCACTCTTTGCCGTCTAAGGCGAAGGATTTAGGTAACTTCTTTCTTCCAGATTTATAACTAAATATATTTCCTTGCGTCTTGGCCGGGTTGACTTTGATGTTGATGGCGTCGAGTTTCTCAGCAATGTGTTGACTGGCGCTCTCAGCAAATTTCAGGGCGGGATTGATGCTAGTGCTGTAGACACTTATGTCGTCTGCATACGTCGATCCCTCGCAGTTGGGGTACGAGGCTCCTACGATGTAGGAGTTGAATAGGCGGTGTAGATGTTGAACAGCAGGGGGCCTAGCACTGATCCTTCTATGTCAATACATTGGGTGACTCAATTGCGACTATTGTTGTTGGGTGGGGAGGCGACGTTATCATGGGTGGCTCTTTAGGGTTCGGTCTTTGGGTTGCACCCCAAACTTTTGATATCAAACTTAACATTCAATTGATATTATTAAAAACATATTTATAATTTTTTTTGTAAAATAACGTGTATTATTGCTCACCTTGCATTGAGAGAAAAATCCATCTATCTTAACTGGTTAACGATAAGAGGAATTTATGTCACTCCACATTGGTTATGACATCCGAAATGAGAGGGATAAATGCTAATTGTCAAATTGTTGTAATAATTTGTACCAGTAATTAATTTAAGTTTTACATTTTACCATCTAAAGAATGCAGTGAACTTCTGCTGTAGTAAAAAAAAATGTCAGCAAAAAAGTACCAACATCATAAAAGTCCTTGTAAATTTGGCAATGGGATAAGTATCGTGACTTTCCAAACTAAAAATCTAATAAAAGGCACAAAGAGGAAAAACTTTTACATTCGAGAGACCAATTAAGTTTTTAGATTAAAGTCATTCTACTTACTATTAACTAACATAGAAAGTATTACCTATTTTTATAGCTAATGCTACATAACATTCAGTTTACGTCCAATCATTACGTACTTGTAGTGTAAGAGATATTTATAGATGTATTTTTTGTTGACTCCATATCTATTTTGTTACATAACCTTTGCTGTTTTAATGGCAAATTTACACCGAAATTATTTTGTTTTGGTAAATGATCCTCGAACAGAAGTATCAAAACCAAGATTGGTTCCACTGGCATTTACGCAACGTATTGTGCAATAATAAATAAATAAAAACCAAGAATACCCTAGGGGCACTTATGAAAGGAATGAATGTTTCCAGGATAAGGACAGATGTTTGTAGGAATGACGTCAATAGCACGAGAGTATATGTGCTCGGTACGAATCAACTCTGAAAGCGAATCTCGCATGCGGTGATCCAGTGTATCGGGTGACTTTAGGGGAAAGGATTGGTTTGTCCTTAGTCGAACACCAGTGTTACGTTTCACTGTATCCTTTTGTCTTCTGTATTTTATTGTAAGCTAAGCATCATTGTCACGGATCCAAGGGAAACACGGTACAGCCTGGAATTATTTTACCAGCACCAGTTACTTTTTTTATTTAATCACGTACTTCATTCCTAGGTAGGAATGAAGGCTTATGTATAGGTTACAAACGCTATTCAGCCAAAATTAATTAAAGTAATGCCTGGGTCCTAGAAATATTTTTACAGTACCATTCGCGTACGTGGATTGAAAGATATTTGACTATGCCATCTGGGCATCATGGATAGGCATTTCCATTTCTCTATCCGTTTTAGTAACAAAATAGAAAATTTACGCCACAGGTCTCACCGGCTTTCGAACTTCCTAACTTAACCCAACTGTCACTTCGTCTCAAACTGATGATATATAAATGTGTCGTCCGGCCAGCTGCACGGTGCCCTATATACTCACTTGATTGACAATACAGCTAAATGTCTTCTAAATTTCAGAATGGCTGATCTTCAAGATTCTCAGAAAGAGTGAGAAAAGTGGTCAGACATACCTCTATCGAGAAGTTAAAAGACGCGGACCTGCTCCCGTTGCTTGGTGTGCCGTCGGTGGGCGCGTTCATCCTCGTTGCAGCACCGAACAAACCCAGTATTTAACAATATGACCACCCTCTCCACATTGATGGCAACAGACTGTCTATGGAAAATTAGATTAAGATTTTGTTTTTAGATGTTAGTTTTAATTCTATGATTCATAAGATGAGCCCCATCACTTTTAAACATGTTTAGACAATGAGTGTATCATGTGCATTATACTTTTGCAACAATCACAGGTCGCAATGTAAAATTATTACAAATTGTATAAAATGTAGTCGAATTGTATAAAGTGTAGCCTAATAACACATGAACTAAAAGTTTGGGAATTAAAATAAAAAATACAATTAATATATTTACTAACAAATCCAATAACACAAAACTTAAATGTAAAAATCTTGCAATGAAATATTATCAAAATGGAATGAAAATATCTGGTAAGCAGGACTATATTAATATAAACAAATATTCCCTAATTTAGCCCTAGTATGGGGTAAATATAACAAAAGCTGAAGTAGGTTTATTCAGACATTGGATGAAAGGAAGTGAAATAAAACGCTTACGGGGGTCTTGACCACGAGGTGTGTAAGCAGCAAATTGCAGCTTGCCCTCAGAAAATTTCGTTATTATACACGAATCTTCATAACAAACTGGATCAAACCCATTGCAACAGGGCACACCTGGCCACCTTAATCTTGGCAATACCCAACAGGAACTGAGTAAACAGCCGGTAGGACTAAAGTGGTTTCTAGTTTGAACAGAGGGGTGGTAATTAAAGTCACACTGGTGAAAACAAAAAAAAACTTATTACTTTTGAAAATACCAACGAAACCTCAAAATAAACTTTAATATGAAGTCACACATTACATATTTTGTATTTAAACTGGTATTAAACTACCATCTTTCGAGGCTTGGCGTGATCTCAGGATTTGGTCTGTGCACCTGTAATTAAATACTTCTTCTTTTGAAGTTTAAACAATTTTGAAGGAAAGCATTTCTGAATAAAACAATATATGATGTTTCAATATCATAAACAGTAATGTGTTGATCAACAGTAATTTTTTTCTCAAAATGAATATCTCCATACCACATCTGTCAATCTACTTTTTTTCAGAGATTGTCTAGATGACTATGTTGCAACATTTCAGTTTTCAGATACAGTATTAGTGAAAATAAAATGACCTTATCATTTCACAAATATTTAAAACGTACATGTGTGAAGTCGCTCTAATCATTGCATGGGTCTCGCTCCCGAATTTCTCTATAAATTCTATTCCGTGTCACAGAATATTTAAAGAAATTTAAAAAAAAAGCCATGATTCCAGTGATATTAATAAGCAATATCATCATAAAATTAAATGTTTCGGCCTAACTTTGTTACAGCAAGGACGGGTAATTTTTTTATGTTTATACTATCTAAAATAGCGACCTCAATAAAAATCATGGAATAAAACGAAACGTATGCCTGCAGGTAAGTTTTGTAATTACAGTCGTAATTACGCAATTATTCTGGAATTTCAAAGGTCTATTAGACAACACCCCGAAATATGACGATATGATGTTTGGTTTAATTTCTGAAAATATAATTACAGTAAGTACTGAAAACGAAATCTAACCTGAACAAAGTAGTAAGTAGGTTGACTAACAATTATTGTTTCTCAAGTTGTATTTCAAAACTGTTTAGAGTTCGGATATATGAGTTCTCTATATTATTTTTCTTCATGCTCATGGCACGTTATGAGGAAGTGACAGAAAATGAATTTCAAAGTTATCCTAAATCGATGACGTTACGAGGAGGTTATAGTTTTGTTTTGCCAATATTGAAGTTATTTAAATTTCTTTAGTAATTGAAAAAACTATTTTCACATAAGAAGATAGTTTAGCAAATAAAAACTTTTTTGTCAAACCTATTAACATTGATAGTCATAGAAATAAAATGGGACTTAAAAATCAAATTTTAAAGTTCAATTGTTCCACATAAGCCAGGCAATGAAAAAAGTTAAATTCCACTCCTTTTAAAAATCAATATTTTTTTGCTGTATCCAAATTAAATTTGATGTTAGTATTTTTTTGAAAATTGACCGATATTCTGGTCTGGTTGTTAGCACGGAGACCTGAGTTTGTCACCTGCTCACCCAAGAATACTTATTTAGGGAGGTATGTCTGGTTGGGGTCAACTCAGCACCAATTGAGTAACTTGAATAAAAAATAGCGAACCCAGTTAAGAAATACTAATTCAAAGATGAGATGTGACAAGTGGTGGTACCCTCACTAGCACCACAGCCTACGAACTACAGTGGCAATATTCTGTCTTCATGAGGTGTTGCACCTTTGATTTATTCATGCGTTCATTAGGGTTTATATTTTTTTTTTAACTTGCCAAATTTTTGAAAATTGAATTATTTTGCAGTGAAAAAAATCATTACATAGTTTATCTGTGACCTTCAGTATAATCATCGTATAATATTTAGCTCTCGTTTGAAAATATTTGACAAATATTTAAGCTACTAATCCTCGGATCAAACGTTATTATGGGTAATTATTAACTAATAATACCGGGTTGAACTTTTGAAAATAAAACTTAACAATATACTATACTTCCTAGTTTAATTATTCATTTAATTAAGTTTCCTTAACAGTTGGCCTGACCATCTGGCTCAGTGGAACATTTGCAAAGAAACTTCTCAGACGGTTGTGAATGTCTGCTAGCTCTATCATGCAATATTCACTCCAGCCAATCCCCCCCCCCCTCTCATTTGACAATAATAACTAGTTTTAAACATTCAATGCTTGCGTTTCTATCGGCTGAAGCTAATGTTATTTTTATTTTTTTTCAACAATTCTATAATGGTAATAATATTTATTTATTACATCAATTGAAGAACCAAAAATTAACTGTTTTTGTGATATTATAACAATTCTTATTAATCAAAACTTAATAATAAAGAAGACAATTAAAGGAGGTGCATATCTTTAAATTGATACACTACTAGAATAAACTGTTGGTTGTATTTATTAAGATGTCGACTTAGCTTTTCGATTTTTCATGCTGCAACGTAGGAAATAAAAACTTACTTAAAAGAGGATAATACGTGGGTATGTAGAGAGCTCATACTTGACTTTGACTACAAAGTATAGATGCCAAAACATCATCACGTGTGATAAGTGCATGCGGAATAAACATATTTAGACTTAAAATAATTACAAATATTTATTCCAGCACAAATAAAGACCCTTTAGCAATGTAAGCTTGGGCAATAACCATAAACCAACAAATCATACGCCCCGCAATTCAAGAATTTGTCCGTTCACAAACAGAAAATTACTTCAACAAATTAATAACTTAAAAAAATCCACTAATTCCGAAGATTGGGGACTGCTTCAAAAATTCTCGCAACAGATACATTAACAGAAGAATTGAGCGTGTGTTGGCCAACTCAAAAATTGATGATGTATTTTGATTTAATCATACAGATTTCGATTACCTTAACGTTATTTTAATTTAAATTTGTAAAGAATATATAAATATAATATGTAAGTATTATATATCCTGTAAACATTTTTATCTAACTTGAAAATACGGAGGAGCGTGGGGGACTTCCCAAGACTCGCTTCCTCTTTCGCATGCGAGGGAGGTGACAACCATGTGGATTAGGGAGGTCTCTGGGATGTTTGTAATACTGTATGAATGAGCGAGTGAATGAAAATTGTAAATATGGTATGAATGAAAACATTTGTCACAATTACTTATTGCCCAATGAGACAGATTGTAATTTTATCATAATAAAGTTGTTTTATATATATAATAAAATAAAAAATAATTTGAGAATATTTCCCTTTATTTAAATATGTAAATGAAGTATTTGTTGGAGGTTTCGTACTAGATTTTTATATTATTTTTCCTGATAAGTACATACATATATATTTACATTATAATCAGTACAACTTCCAATTTAACTTGGGAAGGATACCGGAATTTTGCTAACAGATATTTCTCTAAAATACTCTCTCAATTCTATAAAAGTTAGATTTATTTTTTTTTTAAATGGCTCAAGTATAATCTTGAAATTAGCACCTTAAGTAAAAGTATATAAAAATAACAGAATATAATAGCTTATCAAATGAGTCAGATTAAAACATCCAGTATTATTCAGGGCCAGTTTTGACCATTTTTGATTGCAAGATACTTTCTCTAAGCTAAATATCATAAAAATTAGAGCTACTACGAGTCCAAAATACTTTTGACGTTGAATTGTTATGGCCTTGCAACCTTCTTTGACTTGGGTTAAATATGTTTCATGGTACGACTATTAGAACATTGTTTTGAAAACTTGGACGTTGCTAAATTAGGATTTTAACATTGACTTTGAATCCAAAATATAGCTGAAAAGTCGTAAACACCAATCAAAAAATACAAAAAACTATTGGATCTATGGTGACTTTTTTGATTCTTCTCTGTTTTCTAAGCTACGTGTGAATCGTTCACAATTAATTGCAATTCAAACCCACTGAAATATTTCTCCATACAAAGTGGCTTCAAATAAAAATATACCGTTACTAAAGGGGTGAATTACGATCTCAACTCTATAAAAAACCAAACCTTCCATTCATTCCATTGTAACACTTTCCTGCTGAACCTGTCCGTTGGTAATTACATGAATGAAAATTCTGTGTAGTATATCTTGGCTGGAAGAAAGAAAGCACTTGAATTATCGTCAGTTGAATGGTGCTAAAGGCACTTCATCCAGCGGGAGACTGGTGGCAAGGATGAGGAAAAATCTCAAGATGGACAAAGGTGCAAATTAAAACCACCCCTCGGCCGTAACGAAGGAGAACCCGTAGTTCTTTCAGGGGGGTGGAAGAAAGACGGCCAACCAGGATGAAGGCGGTTAAGAACCAGAAGAAACAACAGCCTCTCCTAATTTGAATTAATGAATCCACGGGGAGGAAGCGTTTTTTTATTTCTGCCGGGTAGACTGGGACTGGCGCATTGTACGGGACTGTGGCGGGCTTGGCGCACCAGGCTTAATGGCCTAAGAAATATGGGCTCCTTCCTGCCTCCTTGTCGGAACAGGAGCAATGTGAAATATGTTCTTGCCAAGCCCAATCCCACTGTTCTCCGGAGCAGCTGAGCACGAAGGGAGAGGCTCTACTTTCATCCATGTAGAGTCGCTACTCCGAACCTCTTAAACATAACTTTATTTGTTGGAAAAAAAAATGTACAAATATAACATATGACTACTTGCTAATTAGACTTTCAGGACTGACGGAGTACCTAAAACCATGAGTCTGCTTATACACTAGAACTTAGAGATGTGGAAGTAAAGATCCTGGATTCCTGTGATCATCGTCAGAAAGTAAATTTCCCATTGATGTTATAAAAAAACTTGTAGAGAAACAAAGTATTTTCAAATTTCGTCTTCCCCAAAGTGATTATTTCCGTTTTACGAGCACGTATGAAAATCCGTAGCCGCCGGCCCGAAGGGAGGGGATCTACTTCCATTCATCTACTGAGCCTTCGTCAATTTTAGTTCCCACTATTCTCAACTTCTTAAACATAACTTTATTTGGTTGAATACAAAATGTACAAATATAATATATGATTATTAACTAAGTAGATTTCAGTACTGATTGCTTTAGCATCCTCTAAAATGCTTTAGCAAGGATATGTCGAGTAGTCCTTCTTGGTGGTGAAATAGTTCTGACTGTGGAGCCATAAGTACCTGCTTATATACTAGAACGTAGACATTAGGAGTCTGAAAAAAGAAGGAGATCCTGGATCGCGAGAAAGTAACCCGTTTGTGTTATAAACAAGTAATGGACGAAGAAAATAGCTTCAAATTTTGACTTCCCGCAAGTTTTTTTTTTTACAAGCACTGGTATTATTAAATAGTTGTAGCACATGTTACTAGACATGTCTTACAAGACAAACTTTGACATTATTTACTTAATCCTGTAGAGAGTATGTTAGAGAGTTATCAATGATTTCTAGTTATTTAAAATTCCTTCTCGGAGACTAAAACTGCAGTGGCCTCGTGACCACCCATAAATACGTGACAGTGGGAATCTAGGTTGTCGTTCGCACCTGGCAATGGTTAGTTTCTCCAATCACGTCCTGAGCGACTGTGGCTCTTGCGCTCTTGGTCATCCTCCGCTGGCTCTTATCCAGTGACGCGGCTGACAGAGGAGCGTGGGGGACTTCCCAAGATTCCACTTCCTCTTTCGCATGTGAGGGAGGTGACAACCATGTGGACTTAGGAGGTCTCTGGGATGTTTGTAAATACTGTATGAATGAGTGAGTGAATAAAAATTGTAAATATGGCATGAATAAGATCATTTATTACAATTACTTATTGCCCAATAAGGCAGATTGTAATTTTATAATAATAAAGTTGTAGCAACAAGTTATTTAAAGGTCAGGGTCAGTTATCTTTGTTGACATTTAGCTTATGCTGAGTGAATAACTGTATTTTGTCTGCACGCTTGTTTGTGTGTTTCGTGATAGTAAAAATGATTCACTATACCTGAAATTAAAAAGGTATATTTCAAAACACCTCAGTATATGTGCCTATAAGCGATAGTAAATAATTATGAAAAATATGTTTCAGGTTTTTTAAGTAACCGCCCAAGATATATTTTTGTAGTTTTCTCTTGTAGTGATAGTGCAAGTTTGAGAGTGTATGCGCTCTACTTTTAGAAAACCACTTTACCAAACAGTGACTCCAAAAGGGAAGCTTTGTCGATGGGTACCTGTCCTGAGGTTTAATTCAGTAGTGTTTATTTTCAGTGAGTAAACTATCTCTAAAATGCTTTAGCGAGGATATGTCGAGTATTCCTTCTCGGTGGTGAAATAGCTCTGACTGTGGCAATATCTTTCACTATCAGACAAGGGCGCAAAAAGCAAATTAAAAGTGAGGCGATATAGGGAGGTCGAAGGGAACATAGGCTAGAAGAAGCCCTTTTCTTTCTATCCCTTTTTTGTCACCACGGCGCGGGCCCTTAGCGAACAGGGTTTGACCTCCGGGCTTCATCAATAAGTTTATGAGCTTCACATAATAAAACTGATTATCCAATAGGACGTTTTCATAAAAAACAATTTTTTTGGTCGGCCGATTGTAATGATTATGTCTTGAAGGTGACGAATCATTATGAATTAGTTAACGCACAGTTTCACTAGAACGATAGTGGTTTTTAAATACCGCACTTTTTTTTTTTTAAACCAGAAACCATTATGTTTTTACACCACTGACCCTTTGTCCAACTGATATCCTGTTCTATATAGACATACAATTTGTTCGTAAAGGATTGCTGACATGATTGGAAGAAATATCATAAACGACTAACATAATAAAATACTATCAAATCACAATAATTAATTATCCAAAAATGACTATTGGTACATTACCTGCTTCATTTATCGACGTCCTGATTATTTATGTGAATTGACCTGTGATGATGCAGTGACATAAAATTTGACGAAGTTTTTCCATTTGATGCTTCGAATATGCTAATAATAAAAGCATAAAAGCGCATCTTATTGAATCATAAATTACTTAGCAAAATTTAAATTAAATACTTTCCTATCAACTTGAGAAAGGTTTCAAAATAACTATCTTGACGTCCTGATAAATAATATAGTTATCGACTCTAATGGAGTTTAATTACAAAAAGTCATAAAACAATCATCAAAATCGTAAGATCAACTTAGTAACTACCAATTTTTAAGTAGTGGGATTGGTTTTATTGATTTGTTTTCTGTTAAGCTCATGATTTTATTACTTAAATATGAATGAGTCTACTATTAGAGCAATACTTACTCTCAGAATGTCTTTAACAATGAATCACCAAACCAATGTTTCTCTCTTCAGCCACCGACTACAATCCATTGCCTAGGTGCCCCTAGGCTCAATCCTTGGTGGACTCTCACTACCTTCCTGATTCCATCCGCCTTTTTAGGCATTCCACACCCTATATCCTTCTCATACATCCTTCAAATGGGGGACTCCCCTTAGTGAAAGGCACTCATCAGCCCTAAATAATTTTCCTTTATTTTTCCCACATCCTATTTTTTATAAGTTTAAAGGCTAAGGGAAAAAAAAAAAATCAATAGCTAATCGGGTTGATCTCAGTTGTCAATGACGACTTTGAAAAAATTAATTTATTTTCATGAATTCGAATTTTCCACAAAAAGTTTAGAAATTTGTATAAACATTTGTCATCAAGATGGTCAGCTCTAAACAGAATAATGAAAAGGTTTTGCAGTAAAAACGAACAATGGTTACATTTCAATTTAAGCCTTCCTGACAATTTACAAACGAACTTCCTTTTTTTTTTCTACAGCTATATAATTAGTCTAAATTGGTTACGATGGTTATTAGTTATTCTCGTAGATTGTGAAACATATTCAAGTATCACAACAATCATATGTCGATCCCTGGATGGGCAACTAAAGTGTGAAACATTCAAAAAGGTTATATTTCTAGAAATTAACCTAGCTCTCGTCGTGTTAAAACTGAAAGCGTACTTTCTTAACAACAAGAGACGCTATCCAACTTCCATTGTGGCAAGAGCTCAAATCCGGTAAAATTTTGATATTTTACTCTGTGGCACTTTGTTCCCGTGAAGACAGGTAAGTACTTTAAACTATTATAAGTGAGGCTCTCCCCCTCAACTGGACGTGCGTCGCACGGACCTTTGTAGGGCAAGCCGTAGGGACCCCGCTGATGAATTTCAACATCCCAAGAGAGTTTGCAGAAAGCGTGATCTCCCCCAGGCCCCTGAGGTTAAAACCTCAAACTCTTTCACCCCTCTTAACACAACAGCTCAACCAGAGGCCAGTACATCTGCCACCCCCACAGCCCTCAAATCGCCACCCCCCCTAATATTAGGCCGCATAAACAGTTATGACCTAACCCGTCTGCTTACTGAAAATAGTGTGAGAAATTTCAGAATCTCACAAACACAACAGGACACTAAAGTCCTGTGCCATGCTGTCTCTGACCATCAAAGAACAGCTGCTGTGTTAAGGGAACTAAAAATCCCTTTCCACACATTTGCCATCCGAGGCACAAAGCAGAACAAAAAATTCTTGCTCCACGGCTTCGATTTATTGCACCCGATCGAGGAAATAAAAGCCGATATTCAACAGTTCGGTAATATAATTGATGTTTATCTGAGATCGAGCCGATCCTCGTTATCGGAGATCATACCTTAACTCAAGCTATGATCAAGCAAATCAGCCACATAAATAACGTGCTCTTCCGTGTGAGCACATTTCATGACAAAAGGGGCATTCCTATGTGCCTCAACTGCCAGGAGTACGGCCACACCAGGTGGTACTGCTTTAAGCAGGCAAAATGCGTGAGGTGTAGCGAGCCTCACGAAACTAAAGACTGCCCTAGGGACGCCTCAATTCCCCTGAAATGTGCAAACTGCGGGGGTAACCACGTTGCCTCCTTTCAACAGTGTCCCCATAGATTGCAGCTCCTACAGGCCGCTGAAAATAGAAAGCAGGTTAAACAACAGAACACAGCCGGGCCGAGAATGGCCAGATATCAACCTGCTCCCCCCCCCCACCTCGTCAGACAGCCTCATATGCCCAGATGGCATCCGGTAACACCGGAAGTTCTCCCAGAGCCCCTACCACAACAAAACAATAATTACAATAACAATGATGCCATCATGGCCATGTTAGTCAACTTGATCGCGTCAATGAACAAACTATCAGAGGCGGTAACCGAAATGATGAAAGATTTCAGAAAACTTGCATCTAAATGAGTGGGCACGCAATTTTAAATTACAACGTCTGCGGCACGGTGCCATACGCCGGACGTTGTCGTCCTTACAGATACCCGGCTGAAGAAAATACACTTCTGCCGCTTCCCGGGTTATACTGTTTACCGTCACGACACCGAAACTACCTCAGGAGGAGTAGCGGTGTTAGTCAGAAACGGTATACCCTGTAGGAGACTGCCCCCCCAAGTCAACCTAGGCCCCGATCAATTTATTGTAACGCTCCAGCTACGGCTCACGAAGAATACCATTGTGTCAGGAGTCTATAGAAGACCGAGAGCCGCCTGTGACCCGTACAAGCGTCTGCTCAGTACGGTAGCTCATGACCGAAGACACGTCATTGTGGGTGACCTAAATGCAAACCACAGCTGGTGGAGTAGTACTAGGGCAAACGGCCTAGGCCGCTATATTACCAAAACTCCATTTACGGTCAACCACCCAGGATTGCCGACCTTCCGTCATTTTGCTAACCCAGACAGAACCTCCACGCCTGACCTGCTCCTGACACAAGAGCCACACCGGGTCACCGGATGCTCCGCTCTGGACTTTACCACTTCCGATCATCGTCCTGTTCTCTACGAACTAGAAGGCGACATGCCAAAGCCGCTTGCTTCTAGATACAGGTACGATGAGGCTAAGTGGGACCTCTACAAGCGTCTCATTAAAACCGATTTGCCCACTATCACGCCCCTTAGGCACACCTGGGAGATAGATTACGCTATCTATCAGTTACAGGACGTCATCGAACGAGCTGCCGATGCATCAATCCCCAAATTTTCTCCGAAGCCCCCTTCTCTGAGGAAACCTCCGGATCACATCCTGCAACTGATAAGACAGCGTAACAACATTAAGAACAGGTGGTTTAGAACCAGAAACAGGGACTTAAAACTGGTTTTAAATTCTCTCACAAACCAAGTAAGGTCCCTGATGGCTCAGTGGGAAAATTCGGTCTGGGAAGATCACCTCACCAGTCTGCACGGCGACCATAAGCAATTGTGGAAACTCGTGAAGACCTCTACCTCAAAAAGGAACGGTGTCAGGCTGGCCGTGAACGGCCAGTTCATCCCCACCACCGAGCAAGCGGACATTTTGGCGACCTATTGTGAGGAAGTGAGCCGTGGCCAAGGCGAACCAATAGGAACGCTCGATCCCCCCTTCCCCTCTCTCCCCACCACTACCGATATCTGGACCTCTCACAGGCAAGTCGGAGCCATCATTCGGAGAACAACCGGCAAGAAGTCACCAGGGCAGGACTCGATCCAGAACATCCTACTGAAGCAGCTGCCGAGGAAAGGAATCTCGTTCATAACTAACATCTTGAACTCCTGCTTCAGGCTTCATTATTTCCCTCAGAACTGGAAACATGCAGTAGTGATCCCTCTTCTGAAACCAGCGAAGAGCGGATATGAGCCATCTCATTACCACCCTATCAGTCTGCTGACTCAACTCTCGAAGCTGTTCGAGAGAATTATCCACATACATCTCTCCGGGCACTGCGAGTCACAGGAAGTCATCCCACCAGAGCAGACTGGTTTCAGCACAGGCTTAAGCGCGAATAACAACCTGGTGAGATTGCAACACCACGTCGCATCGAACGTCCGAAGCGACAGAGCTACCACAATGATTTCTCTGGACTGTTCGAAAGCCTTCGACTCAGTGGATCACTACATCCTACTCCAACGTCTGAGGGAATACGAATTCTCGGTTCAGCTGCAGAACCTGATGAGATCCTACCTTACAGGCAGAACATTTTCGGTTCGTATAGGCACTACAACCACGACCCGAAGAAACTATTCTGCCGGTGTCCCCCAAGGATCGGTGCTAGGCCCGTTGCTGTTCAACATTTACACCGCCCACATCGTAGGAGCCTCGTACTCCAACTGCGAGGTATCCGCGTACGTGGACGATATAGGTGTCTACAGCAGTATCATCAATCCCTCCAGAGCCCTGAAATTCGCTGAGAGCGCCAGTCAACAAGTCGCCGAGAAACTCGATGCCGTCTACATTAAAGTCAATCCGGCCAAGACGCAAGGAATAATATTTAGTTACAAATCCGGAAAAAAGAAGACGGCAAAGAATGCCCTGTAAGCAACAAGCTGTGCTACCTCGGAATTACCCTCGGTAGGCACCTGTCGTTCACAACGCACCTCGGCAGGAAATTAAAAAGTGTTAGGAAGAAATTCTTCAGCATCGGACACCTACTTCACAGCCCGGCTCTATCAGTACGCCTCAAGCTGCTGATATACCAGAGCGTCCTAAGACCTGCATTGATGTATGGAACCCCTCTCTACAAGTATTTGACTCCCAACACTCTCCTAAAGCTCCAGCAATTTCAGAATATAGTTCTCCGCACCTCCCTCAAACACACCCCTTTCGACCGAATGAAGGCCGACGAAATCCTCAAAAAATTCGAAGTGCTCACTATCCAAGATTATATCAAGAGAAGGCACATCAAATTTTTTGACTCCCTAAGACATAGCCATAACCCACTCTCCGACCTTCAGCCACCACCAATGCCCGCAGATGAAAGCACTGCTGGACCGCCGAAGCTTGGCGAATGAAAGACATCATAGAACCATAGGACTGACGGACCTACACCCAGCCGAGAGATCGAGGCCGATCTCCCGGCCGACACAACCGACGCCACATTACCCCATCTACCTGTGTAAGCAGGGTTGATCTTCCAGCCGATTAGGCCGACTCATTCAGGCCCCTGGCGGGGTGGCCCACAACAAATGATCGCCTAGGCACCCCTAGGCTCAATCCTTGGTAGACTCTCACTACCTTCCTGACTCCCTCCGCCTTTCTAGGCATTTCACACCCCATATCCTTCTCATACATCCTTCAAATAGGGGTCTCCCCTTAGTGAAAGGAACTTTCCAGCCAAATATAATTTTCCTTATTTTTCCCACATTCCTATTTTTACAAGTTTGAGAGCTTAGAAAAAAAAAAAAAAAAAAAAAAAAAAAACCCTCGATGTTCGATATGAAATGAAAAACGATTCTATTTTTTGTAAAAAACAATTTAAATTTGCCAACAAACAAATTAAGTAATTAAGTAAATAAAAATACATAGGTCTTAAGAAAGTTTCATGTAACAGCTAAAATAATAAAGTGTAAACCTATATGGCTATGATTTTATTAATTATATAAAATAAAATACTCTTATATATACCGCCTATAAGAGAACAAAACAAAAAAAACTAACAATATTACTTCTGTCCGTACATTTCGATACAACATTAAATAAAAACAATTTAATTTCACAGAAGAACAAAAAAAGTAACATTGAAGCTGGTACCAGCATCTACCTGAATAAAGTAAACAATTGAATAAAATTATTACTAACGAGCGTCTTGTTAGATCGTGAGGAGGTGTTAGAATAGAATAGCGTTGAAGGTTCACAAGGATGAAGCATGACGGATATTATGGGGTAGAGAATTCCAGAGGGCATTCAATAATTTTAGGGCACCTATGACCGACCAGAAATTTGAGAGATATGTTGGTTCCAAAAGAGAGTTTGGCCAATAATTACCCCTATGTTTTTAACAGTGGGGCAGAAAGTGATGTTATTGAGGGTTCATGTGAGAACAACGGCAAAGGATCTGAGGAGGAATCTGGAGCTTATAGCAATATATATTTCTGGGAAATGCAGTTTCAGAGATAGCCAGATCGGGATTCATAAGTACTCCATAGAGTACGTGGGCAAGAATGGAACTCCCTCAGTACTTCGGTCTGCACTGTACCACCCACCGTCAGACCTCTACGTAGATTAAAAGTAGGTTATAAGTACATGGTGTATATAGTTTAGAAGATGTATGTGGACCTAATTAGTTTAAACAGTGTTTATTTATGTTCGAGGAAGGAGTATAAATAGTTTCCTGTATGAGACTGATAAATATACAAACAAAATAAAAAACCGTAGATACATTGACATAAATAATTAATAACTCTTAGTAACAGATATTCCGTCGTAATAAACTTCTTTTATATATTTGAATGGTTGTTAACTATATTTATTGTCTATATTTTGTACCTTTTATTTTGTAGGTGATGTATACTTGCATTTCGTAGCTATAAAGATATTTTCGATATAAGCCAATTAATTTTAAAAGTTGATATATTTTATTTAACACATGATGTTATATTTGTGGATTGTTTCGAACCAATGTTTTGCTTATGATTATTTCATTTTAGTACATCGCGGTGTCCATTTATTCAATATTCTACTGTTTAATAATAGACTAATTGTATCTTATGGCTTAAGATTAAGCAAAATGGTTTCGGTACAAGCAACCCTTTTTAAGTAACTTCTTCACCTTGAGCCCATTACTGGGTTCTCTGGCACCCATTCCCCTTTAACAATTTATCAATTAACTTTTATGTGTAGGTTTACTTCGGATCAAGGTCAGCAAGGGAAAGTAAGACGTGGACAATCGTATTCCTTAAAAATCGTTTTAAACTAGGGTGGGGGATGAAATTCTTTTTCACTCTTTGATTAAGTCTGTGTAGGGTGCAGTTAAAGTGAGTGCTACATAGCGTGCCAAAAGGCAATCACCCGGAATAGAATTACCGGCTTTGGTTTCTCATTGCAAAGTTCACCTCTTGAGAACGAATCGAGGTGTAGGAGTTAAAGAATTAGTTTATTTCTAATTAATGTTCAAATTTAGTGGTGTTTTTTTTACATTTAAAATTGTTTAACGACTTCCTCATAGCGTCAAATCTATCGAAACGGGAAAAAGGAAATTATGTCTGAAAATAATGAAACAAAATAATTAATTTAAAAACTTAGTTTTGATTCAAATTAACAACCATGTCACAAACTTATTCTAAAAGCATAAATAGGATTCAAACCACGCCCAAAAAAGATAAGAATATAAAAGCAATAATGTATGTTTCTTAAATTGATGAATCGCTTGCTTTAAATTTAAAAAATAAATATTTTTCTATTGAATTAATAAATATCTATTAGAATTAATTCATTTTAATGTTAAATTAAAGATTTTTAAGTTCTAATAACGCGAGTATAAAAATACAATTAATTGATACTTAGAAATATGAGGTCCTCATTTAATGTGAGAGTTAGGTACTAAAGATAGGACTCGTTATAGATTTTTGCAAGACGGATTTATAAGTACGCTTGGTTTTGCATGGTTTAAAAAAAAGAGATTCATCTACCTAAGAGCAGATGGACGGGGTTCCTTGAGACTACCAAGCTTGTTAAGGATTTTGGGCTGTTAAAGCAGATTGACCGGGGATGAACTCAACTATAGAATGAACAGAGGTTAAGAAATATATGAGGAATATATCTCGAAAGTTAAAAAATTAAGGTTACGGTAGATGATTTTCGGAAGGAGCAACCTCTTCTACCTGGTTGGAGACTACCTTAATCAACGTAGGATGGTTGTCAGAAGACGTATAATGTGGAGATATCAGTGGAGCAAGGTTGCTCAACCTTGCCCCAAGGCTCAGTCATTGGCTCTACCCTTTAGGAGAGCAATCTTCAACAAACCCCTCGTGACCCTATTGACCACGGGATTTTTGGGGTAGCCTCCGTATAAAACTGGCGGCAACCATCACCTGTGCTTCATTGTTGGGGGAGTGGTGTGTCTCTAGGAAGATGGCTGTGGAGAAAAAAACCACTACACTGAAGATTAACTAGTGCTAAGGAAAGAACCTGAATATTTCACCCCACACCGAGTATTTGGTGAGGTCACCAACAACTTTTCTAGGTGGACGGATGTAGGGTATCAAGTTCCCAGTATCGAGGATCCTCTACTAGGTGATTATAGTATGGTTTATCAGATACGCTTCACAGTAATAGTCAGGGCACCTCGTCAAGGGTAAGGTGCATAAGGTGATGCAGGTGCAGAGGATAGCACAGTTGTGGGTTACGAGGGCCTAGAGGAACGTGTTCTTTGAGTGGGCCAGGGTAATGCCGAAAGCAACTTTCCTGGACCAACGCCTCACAATGAAGGTAAAAAGAGGGTAGCTAGAAGAACCACCACCTCTCCATAGAAGATGCAACGAGTAATAAGGAGATGGGTGTCGGTGGGTTCTTTGAATAAATAATAGAGTGTCATATGAGTGTCACGATTGGACAACGTTCTTACTATCGAGTACAATTATTGACGTATCGCTGTAACTTCAGCTGCATAGTCACTAAATTCAGTTGTTAGTAGTTTCTGTTCTATGAAATCATGGCTGTATGCAGTCAGGCCAGCACCTTCATATGATTTGGTTCTATCACCAAATAATACATTATATTTGAACGCATGTAGAGTCCCCGACTGTCTAAGTGTCACCATTTCAATCGAGCTGGCCAGGTGCCCCTCGATTTCCCGACAAGTGCCCCCCAAGAGCATCCCAGAGAAATACAGGCCCAGATATCATACGTAGGTATGGAAACCAACAGCCCACTATGTCAACACAAAGGGGCATTTGTTTATCAAGGGCCAGCAGTCGCAGTGACCGTTTGTCACAGCTCGCCTGTCACTGCGACTGCGATCAAACTTAACCCTATCTCTGTTCCCGCATAATTATTTCCCTCCCGGTAGCTGTGAATCACTGGGAATATTCAATTGTAGATTCAACTGCCGGTGGACTCCGGAATCTAATGTCAACTGCGCTGGATCGATGCCGCAAACTGTCCCACGACTAATTTTCGTATTTTAAACAAATATCCATTTCTATTTGGAATACCCTACAGTAGTGAGGCTTTAAATATTGATTATTAAGCTGTAGCGTGCATTTATCCTAATATGGAGGATTTGGGTTCAAATGAAGGATTGAAGCTCTGTAAACCTTTAGCTTAATTTGTCAACTAAGTACAAATTTATTAATCAATTAATTAAAGTGTCAGCAACAGTAGAAAACTAGCTTACGAGTACACATCATACTTTCAAAAACATTATACACGCTATTTGATACACAATAAATCCTATAAAACTGTTATTAGAATAATTTTTATATTGGTAATCATTTGACAAAAGACAAAAATATTTGACTTTAAGCCCGTGTGTGTATGATACAGAAGCCGGCATTGTGCTGAGGGTGCCAGCTGGGTCTGTCTCTTATTTGACAGGGGTAGGTGGTAGAGCAACCCCCTTCCTTCCAACTCCCTCTTCAAATAACTTACTTTTTTTTTGTTTGTGTCGTCCAGTCCCATTCCATGTGCTACTTGTTTGCTGTGCTGGTCTTATTTTTCCTTAATTACAATGCCTTGTATTGTTTTTTTCAATCTAACTCTGTCAATATACTAATGCCGATTTATATTACTGGCTTAATTTATAATTAATACAGCTCATTTAGCCATCGCTACATTATATAAAGGTTTTGTTTTTTTATAAAAATTATATAATGAATAAACAAGTACAATGATACACATTATACGTGACTGGACTATACTGACTAATAAAGGTGATGGGGCTCACCTTTTTAAAACTAACTTGCATATTAAGTCTTCTTACTGGCTAGTATCCGGTAACGCGGCTGACGGAGGAGCGTGGGGGACTTCAAAAGACTCCGCTTTCTCTTCGCGGTGGATTTGGGGGGTCTCTGGGCTGTCTGTAAATATTGTATGAATGAGCGAGTGAATGATGAACTGTAAATATGGTATGAATGAGAGCATTTATCTTAATTAGTTATTGCCTTATAAAAGGCAGATTGTAATTTTAGCACAATAAATGAATTTAACAATTTAATTAATTCTTAATCTAATTTTCCCCGACAGTCTGTTGCCATCGATGTCGGAGGGGTGGTAGGGTCATAGTGTTAAAGTGCTGCGAGGAGTCAAAAAACCTAATGTGTCTCCGGCGGATGAACTCACCCACCAACGGCACACCAAGCAACGGGTGCAGGTCAGCGTTCTTTAACCTCTCACTTTTCGCATGATCCCATTCTGGAAATGTTTAAGACATTTGCCTTTTGTTTTTTCCGAAACAAAGCAGCTTATTTAGCGTATTTATTTATTGAAATGAATGTTTGCTAGAGGTAGTAGTATTTGAGCTGAACCTCTCGGGAATAGGATCACAAAACAATTTATAATTCATTTACTATGTCCTTGTTTTTTAAAATGTTATGAATGGTAATATACACTTGGCCGTACATAAATACTTGGGGACTACTACAACCTAATTTAATCATCTTCGAAGCTAGGTAGCACAAGGTGAAGTTGAATGGTTATAAAGATGAACTAACTGGCTGACAGAACCAAGAAGGGTCGGTGAATTGTGATAAATCGTTGAAAAGAAAATAATTCAATTAATGCATAAATGAGATTACTGCAAATAAACTTAAGGATGATCTCTTTCAGACTTATGTATATAAAAAATTTTTTTTTTTAAAATGCAGTACCTAATAGTACAAATAAATAAATAGTTCCCCAAACATGCTAAAAATAAAATTAACCCAATTATTTTTCAGTTAGTCGGTTATTAGTTTAATAAATAAATGTTTTACTATGATAGATTTATTACAAGTGATAAAGACATCTTTGTCCTGTTTATAAATAAATGGCTTGCTGATTAATAATTATCTTTAATAACAGTATCATTTAAACCGTGCTAGCAAATTGTTCTCAGCATGAAGGCATAATTTTTAGCGTTGTGATGAGAATTGACTGTAATTAGTTCCATTAGGAACAAAGGATTTTTTAAATTAACTCATTAACTAATTATGTAAATAATATTGCACAAATTCTAATGTGATGGAATATTTAATATGTAAAAAATTATATAATAAACTGATATTGGATCAGTTTCTGATAATTTATTTGGTCATCTTTAATTATCATTTCACAGTAAAGGGATGATTTATTATTGATGAATTTCTACTTAATTACTTAGTGTATTCAAGTAACTGCCTGAGGAATTCAAAGTGTATAAAGTTCGTCATTAACCTTTCCCCAGTAAATGGCTGATGGGTTCATTTGCGGCGGGGTAAGTTTTGTGCTATATCAGAGTGCTCACGGGGCTTTTGTTCCCAACCCGCACATATATATGCTGCTGATTGTATTTCAACAATATTCCGTCGCTATTACTTTGAATAATGTGGTTTGCATCAATGGAACGTACTGGAAACAGGTTTATTTGTCCAATTCTGGCTCGCTGGAAACGTTGCGGTTCACTAATATAGAACTCTCAGACGGAAAATGAGTTTTTATTTCTCAACCACTATTCCAGCTATGTATATAATAGAACAAACCATTATTTGTCAGCCATTGTAGTTTTTCTTACTGCAACACAATGACAAAAATTCTGTGACACATGGATAAATGGAGTAAAAAGAATTTTAACATTTTTTATTATTTTTATAAAACCTTATTTTTGCTTAGCCTAATCAAATATTATAATAATTAGGGAAAAACCTGCACCAGCCCGATCTAAACAAAACCTACTCCAACGCATATGCTATTTCTTACTAATTTTTACATATTTTATACTTAAAATCTAGTATAACTCAAAATAAGTATTAAATTTTATATTTTAAAAATCTATGAAAACTTAAATACTGCCAATCAGGTAATTTTTACTTCCTCGACAAGAACAAAACATACATTGCCTATTTTCTCTTATAAAATTACTCATAAGTGGCACGTAAATATCCTCACTTGTTTAACTGTACGGAGAGGAATCAGTTTAGAACTTGAATTATCTTATTAATTCGTTTTGATTTACCTGAATTGTGGAATAGCTAGTTGAACCATTATGGACTAGGTTTGTGAACGTCACATCTTTGTACAAGAGCAATTTATTATTTATTTTACAGGTAATATTTAGGACGATTGCCGTCATAACAGTAGTAAGGAGTAGACAACCGACGATAAGTATTTACGAGTGATGGTTGATGTCAGCTTCCAAATAAATTTTCAGGTATCTAATGTTACTTAGAAAAAATGTATTATTTGCAAAAATATCTTTGTTTTTATTCAGACTTCACTGATTGAGATATAATTAATAGCTTCGTATTAATAAATTGGAAACTTATTAATTGTAATCCAACCTAAAATGGATATAAAAATTTCGTTAAATTATTTTAATAACAATCATATTTCATATGTAATATTGTTTATGCTTATATTAATTCGCAATTTACTATCGAAAATCAGGTTTTGCTATGTACTCCTAATGTACTTGGGCACACATCCTTGATTAACTCTAACGTGCCTTTTCACGGGGTCGTACCTGACCTCATTGGTCACTCCTCTAATCGACTATCACTGATTACTAATTACTATCACTAAACCATACAACCAGTTGAATTACTATTTTGTTTTTCCTAATAACAATATTGTCTTTTATTTCAATATCTTATTAGTCATTAATTACTTAGGATTACTTACAAATTAATAACAACTTTATCTGTTTAAAAATAAATCGTGTACTCCAAAACGTACATAGAAATTATATATGTTGAACACATGTGGATGTATCTATGGCCTATTGCTCGGACACTTGATTTTCTCAGTAATTAATTGTGATATGTCTGGTATTGGTATATTGGTTGAAAATAATTAGTTTAGTGTGTTAAACAGTCTTTACAACCGAAAATCGAACATGATATAATTAACAGCTGATATAATTATATATAAGAAATAAATCTTCTTTGACAGAAGTTGGGTTTTGGTTGGTTATCAAAACGTTATTTTTAGAAATATTTTCTTCAGCGCATTTCCTATGCCCGTAACGACAAGCAAGAGTCATAACTTTCAAATGGTTATATTAAAAAGGTCAGAAGTGAGGAACCGTGGCTGCTATTTTTTCATGATGAGCTTTTTAATCTTCATCGTAACCAATTAAAAGTATACGTAATCCGGGTAGTTTTAGATCAATAATAATAAATTTTCAACAGTCAAATCGGTTAAACGAACTCGTTAACACTTGACAAACTCTTCCATCTTTGCTTCAGAGCAATTGTGAGCTCCAATGTCCATGAAACAGAAAGAGAAGAATTCACAAACGTAAAAAAAAACGCTCATTCCTGAAGGGATTAAAGGGGACTCCTCCTGGACAAGTTGCTCAAGTTGAAGTTAAGCGAATTAAGCTTTCACAAGACAACTGCACCTCTCGAATCCTCTTTGGCGAGTTTTGAAAGGTTAGGGCGGTCGTCCTTTCTTGTTTATTTCTTCCTGTCCAAAGGGGCTGTCTTGTCTTAATTGTATTGAGTAACCACGGTTAACCGTATTAATGAAGAGTTACATTACACAATTTCGGATGATTCGTTCTTTCAATTCCGACCTTGAGACAGTTACGTAAATTTGTTGGCTTGGCCCCTTCTCACGAGTGTTTATACAGCTCATCTGCAGAGTTCTGTCTAAGGGTTTTGTTAATAGTTAAAGCGTTTATTGTATAGAATAGAATATAATAGAATGGAAAAAAATAACTATCCCACGACTGAATAATATAATTAGTAATTAAGTTCTGATAGCTTATTCATTTCTGGAGAACAAAAAGAACTATTATATTATAAAGAAAAATGCAATATCAAAATAAAGGGTAAACCGCAATAAGGGGGTAATAATAGCATAAAATAAAATATTGTTTAACTGCATTTAGTAAATAAAGTCATAGATCGATAACTATTTAAGGCAGGGGTGGCCAACCCAAATGATCTTGTGGGCCACATATACAATTATATATCCCCATATTAGATTTAGACCCACTATATTGGAGTGAAAAATTGATTATTATTGCGTTTACTATTATAATAAATTAATAAAACAGGTAATATCTGTCATATATTCACAAGAACATTATTTTAAAGTTAATTAATTTTTTCTCATAATTTTAGTTAATTTTCAAATTTATGGGTGCACAAATAATGTAGTTTTTTAATACATTGGTTTTCAAAACTTTGGTCATTATACAGAGAGAGATAATATTCTTTATTGTGCTAAATTAATAAGTAATTGAGATAAATGTTCTGATTCATACCATATTTACAATTAATCATTCACTCGCTCATTCATACAATATTTACAAAAAGCCCAGAGTCCTCCCAAATCCACTTGTTTGTCACCACCTCCCTCGCATGCGAAAGAGGAAGCGGAGTCTTGGAAAGTCCCCCACGCTCATACGTCAGCCGCGTCACCGGAAACGAGCAAGTGGAGGCTGACGAAGAGCGCGAGAGCCACATACGCTCAGGACATTATTGGAGAAACTGGCCATTGCAAGGGCTCCACGCATTTATAGCAGGTCACGTGACCACTGTCGTTTCAGTCTCCGAGGAGGATTATAGGGATAACAGTGCAATAACTGTGCTACGGTATTAGGGTGGCTGGATAGGTTACTATGGAATTTCATATACTTGGAAGGGATGAGCTCAAGTATGTAGGGTATGTTATGATCGTTATGAAGGGTTTTGTTGCTGACATGAAGGGCCATTTACTATTGTTCTCAGGACTTTGATTGAAAGCATTGGATACGCTTGATGTTCGACTTTGTTGCTGTCCCCCATAGCTCTAGCGTATGTCCTGATTGGCTTTGTAGATTAGTAATTTATTTTCTATTGAAAGATGAGATGTCCTTTGAAGTAGTCTTTACAATTGTCCAAAGCGTCTGTTTAGTTCTTGTCTTTTTCACCTCGTATGTGGGTTCCAGGTCAGCCGTTTGTTGATACGCACTGTCTCGGATACAGAGTGAGGAATAGAATTAAAATAAACCAGTGGACAAGACTTGCGACAAAGGGTGAAGGTAATGTGGGAACATTTGATTCATTAACTTTGATCCGCCATTGGTTGCACCAATAATCGATCTCATCAAGGTGTTTTTGAAGGTTATGAGATGCTATGTCGGGGTCTGGGTGGGATGACAAGACTACAGTGTCATCTGCAATTATGGCCAAGAATGTATTGGGGGTAGAGGGGACATCAGCGGTGTATAGGTTATAGAGGATGGGACCCAGGACACTGCACTGTGGAACTCCTGCTTTTATGGGATATTAGTTAAAATATTTTAAATTGGCCATTATAAAATAAATATATTTTGTAAAAGTGTGGTGAATCTCGCGGGTTGGCCACCGCTGATTTAAGGTAACAAAAAATAACATGAAAAAGTCAGTAAAATACAATACAAAACTAAAATCATTTAAATGTATACATTGAAAATGACATGCTTTACACAATAGTAATGACTAAAGCAGGTTATGAGGTAATATTATTGTAATAATAACATAGCAGACTAGAACTAATCTGGATATTAGTTAGTAGAAATTAGTTCTATGTTTTTGCCTATTTTAACCTTTTTATATAGGGCTCTATTGAAGCCATACAATGTGTATTTACTGTTTTTAAAGTTTATAATGGAAGGGTTGGGTGCACCTAGTGTCCAAAATGGTTTTAGTAAACAATTGATACAATAGAAATGAAACTATGGAGAGGCCACTTTGCCTTTGATGGTCTTTGCTTTGTTAGCCTTATTCGAATACCATGGTGGTTTCACGTAGTGATTTCGACGTATTTTCTCTAATAATCTAATATGAGTTACTGTTATCCATACATTATTTGTCTCGTTTCTTAAAAATATTACAATATATTGTCATGTCAACATCTTTGCTATATTTGTGAATAGAATGGGACATTACACATAGTTCACTAAAAAGTTGTAGTATGAATATGTTCAGAATATTTATCAGATATTATTATTCCATTTCACATATTCACTGTAGTGGAGTATATTAGAAAACAAAGACATGAGAAGTTTCTTTTTTGGGCCTGTTTTATTTGAATAAAACAAGTATTTGTGTATAAGCACTTTTAAATTATATGTATTTACATATCTAAGTATAGTAGGTTTTATTTTATGGCAGTGGTGTCGCTCGTGGCAAATAAAGTCTGGTACGTGGTTTGGGTGCATGATGTCCTAGGGTGGCAGTCGGAAGGGAAAAAGAGTAAATTGGTATATGTGGGTCAAGGGCATGAAGGGTAATAAAAAAATTATTCTTTTCGATAAAAGAATTACTTTTTTCAGTCTACGATTTCCGTCAAATTAATTGTCTGTTGATATTTATTATGTGAACGATAATTATTTACGTTAAGCGACGATAAATTAGTTTTGATATAACTTCCAATTATTTATTTATTTTTATTATTACTATATTAATATTATTTTCTTCAGCGCATTTCCTATGTAACGACAAGCAAGAGTCATAACTTTCAAGTGGTTATTTTAAAAAGGTGGAAGTGAGGAAATTATTTTCTAAATGAATTTGACTTGATGAGGGGCATAATGTCTAAGAAATAACGTAATCACAAAAACCACAATTAATAATATTTTTACGAGCCTTTATAATACTTGGCTGAAATATTTTATTGATTTATAAGAGTAATATGATTTGATATCAATTTTAGTACGTTTGAGTCAGGTTATATTGATGTACGGAATGAAAAAAATCATTTTTGAAGTAAATAATTTAACTTATACAACGGAAGGGCAGGATCTAGTATTGTGGGATTTGATCGCTGATTTGAATAGGAGGAAGTTGTGAAGGTAAAGGGGCTGTTTAATCATGGTAACATTTAAGTATAAACGTATCGTATTTGGCTTCTCAACAAAAGTAATCCCGAGACTATGAAATCGGATATACACTCATAATAGATTCATTTTAGTGAACTGAAAATAATTGTTACTAAACAACACTGTTTGTATTTTCAATGGAACACTAATACCTAATCTCAAAGACAAACACTTTTTAAAGGGTTGTCCACGTCGGGATACTATTTAGTTTCCAAAGCAATGGTACGGGTTCAGTAGGCAAACTTCTCACCGCAGTTTCTAACTCGGATCTATCTCCTCCATCAACTTTCCTCGCCCAAATTTACTCATCACTACTTATACACCTCATGAATTATGTTTTGTATTTTTCTTTACGAATTATTTATTTCAACAAGTCTATTTCTTTAATTGTTTGTAGTTTAAGATTTTAGTTACAGATTACAGAACTTTTACTTTATGCAAAATTTACATAATTAAGTATATATAACCAAGGATGGTTTTTTTTCTACAACATAAGTTTTACAACAGTTATTTCCTTCGTTTAGCCCTTCTTGGTATATCTTGTTTGAGCCGTAGTATTTCTTATGCTCTCATTAGATCTGACAGATTTTACTTCCAGACGTGAAATCTAGGAAGTTCTTTGTCGGGAGTTATCAGACGTGAGTCCCCAAGGTGGGGAAGACATCCGCCGCGGGCTAGGGTCGCTACAAACCTCTTGCCACCGTCCGGCGAGCGCCTAGCCTTCTTATTATCTCTTTAGATAATAGTGGGTGGACCTGTGGTATTTCACCCTTGTAGGCGGCCTAGTCGGCGGGCAGCCATATGCCCATATACATATGGACTCCATATGATCTCCATATGGAGAAGAGGACCAGGAATATAGGTAGTTTATGTGGTCTTGGACTGACCACGAATTTTAAGGGTAGGCGAAAACCGTCCGGATCCCAATGGCGGGTGTGAACCGGAGAGAAGCAGACTGGATTGTCGTGGGAAACGCTACTAGGTAAAGTTTGTAGGGCCACAGAAACCGTCGTCCGCGAGGGAGAGGTCTCTCCGAAGGAGGTGTTCGTTTTAGCGAGACGAAGGCAGAGATTCCCACTATAAAGGTGTGGGGTCTGACAACGCCGGACTAAAACATAGCGAGGCTAGGAGAAAGATATGCCAAGGTAGTTGAATGAGAAGGCCATGGTTTGAGTAGAGCAGCAAGCGCCAGTGCAGAGATAGAAAGAGCAGTGTTCTTCAGGTGCCGGTTCTGTATTAGGCAGGTCAGCCGTGGTGGGGGGTTTTCCCCACCTTCGGGTGTTTCCCCCACTAGTTAGAAACTGGGGAGACCCCCTCTCTTACTGACGTCATACACTTTATTATTAAAATATGGAATCATAAGTAGATATTTTCTGGACCGAGAGAGGGGAACTTCTAATTATTCGTAATTAAGAGGTTGACACAATATTCTTAAATAACGTTTCTGTCATAAACCTCTAGTACTGATCGTAGCTGTTAATTTAACACCATGTTGGTCCTTGATAACATCATTCATCTACTTCAGTTGTTGAATATATACTTATTTGGAGGTTAGATCTAAATGTACACAAACTTTGATAATGTAAAATGGACTGTATGATTGATTTTGTAGGAAATTAAGCGGACAAGATAAAATAGTCATAAACTTATATTTAGTAAGTGAAATGTAGAATTTACTTGTCAGGCATAGATCCTAAAATGGGATACCACGAAGTTATTCATATGAATACTAAATTTAGATAATAAAAAGCAAACAATAGTGTACAATTGTATATAATAAATACAAATAATAGTATCAATGGAATTAAAGCTATGCATGCCCTACGCACAGTGGGCAAGTGGTATTGTAATGTTCTACCGTTGGATGTCTTTGCTTTCTCGTGTTTTCATGTAATAAGTCTTTGTGGTCGATGGTGTTGAGGTATAGTGGTATAGTATAGGTATTGTGAGTATATGATAAGAACTTACATTTGACTTTGATTTGCCGACCAGCCATGTCTTCTTACGTTGCTCCTCTATCGGGGAAGCAGAGAGCCCTTTCCACTTTCATTTTACAAATATGTAGTAGATAATGAAGTAAAGGGTAGAAGAAGTCGCTAACGGGAGATGGATATTGTAGTAATTTATTTTGACAACAATTCAATTCTCAGACCTCAAGCGTCTTATTCCAATTCTAATTTGTTTTGTTTCTTAGTTTAGTTGATTCGCAGAGAGATGGCGCCACCAGCGTATGAAAAGCTTAAACATCTATACTGATAAGTTACTGGATTCAGAAATGGTATTTTCGAAAGCACTGGGACGAGTTTAGTAGGCAAAAGTCTCACCGCAATTTCATCATAGTCATATAGGAATAAAGTGAAATATGTGCAAATGCCTTTGCAATAAACTATTAAATATTAGTAATTATTCTTCTATTCTTTACTCTATTCACGCTCCTGACTTACCGGCTACAGATTACACCTAAACAGAAACTTACGCTGGCGATACACCCATACTATCCTAAATGAAAATTAAGTTTTACAAATCTAAAAGGGATCACATATCCAAAATCAGCTCTTGTTTGAAAACTTTGAAATTAAAACTAACCAAGACAAATCGAAACTATAACTTTATAATTATATTTATAACTTTAGCTACGTGACTCCACTAAATCATCACCCTCTCTCTAACTTACTAACTTCATTGTGGAGCTGAGCGAAAGATTTTTAGTAAGTTATTCTTAAAAACTTAATAACACTCTCACGTCATCAGAGTATATTGCTGGGTCTTCTTCTTCCAACCATATTATTATTTATCAAGTTGACAGTATAATCCCTGATTGCGAACGTTTCTTACGTGGACGATTTGCAAAATGAAGTAACATGAAATAGAGAATTAAATTTAATCGAGGCGTTGACAAGGGTAATACAATAGCTTAAAAACATTTTTTTTTTTAGATTTTTTATATAAAAGGTTTCTGGCAGGGCAAAACTGTTTTTTGTCGCTGTAAAATCAACATTTTATGACTTACTACTTTTCCTATGACAGCGGCTCAAGTATGTTATAAAAACATATAACGTTGATTAATATACCTTATAAATATACTTTGAGGTAAATTAGTTAGGTAGAAGAAGAGTGGGGTGATGTCGCCAAAAATACCCTTCTCAACCACTCGACAATGACACTGTAATCTTTCGAAAACAGTCCCGTGGTTAATAAACGTTGTCGGGCGCCAAAACCGCAACCTGCAGGCTCAACTGTCAACAATATTTTATACATTCCGGTTTTGTAATACTAATTATATTTGAATCCAAGAGAACTGTCTTTCCATGTCTCCACTCAGGCCTTTGCTTGCCACAACTATATTGACCTTAGCATAACCATCCTGAAGTATGAGTTACCTCAATATCTTTTACTAGTCCTTGAGTTAACATCTTAAATTAAGATATATTTTCTCTGAGCAGGAACAATTTTTTCGATCACACTTATATTTTTCATGCATACTCTGATTGTGTGTTAGCTGGCACGAAATAAGCATAATATTTGATGTTATAGATATTGAAATTGACGATCTTTTATGCTAAACCCTCTCTCTTAAGGATAGGTAACGTTGTTTTATTATATGAATACAAGTTCAATCTTAGTAATTAGTGTAATTGTTGGTACCGCTAAAAATGTGTTTATTATTTATAGAACGGAATAGAGCTATGGGGGACAGCAAAAAAGTCGAACATCAAGCGCATCCAATCCTTTCAATCAAAAGTCCTGAGAACAATGATAAATGCCCGTTATTACGTAAGCAACAAAACCCTTCATAATGATCTTAATATACCCTACATACTTGAACTCATCCCTTCCAAATTCATGAAATTTCATAGTAACCTATCCAACCACCCTAATCCCGTAGCACAGTCATTGCACTGCTCCACTCATCCCTACAATACTCCTCGGAGACTGAAACGGCAGTGGCCTCGTGACCTCCTATATATGCGCAACAGTGGGAGTCCTGGCAATGGCAAGTTTCTCCAATCATGTCCTGAGCGTATGTGGCTCTCGAGCTCTTCGTCGGCCTCGCTCGGCGTGGCTGGTGGTGGATCCTGGGGGACTTCCCAAGACTCCGCTTCATCTTTCGCATGCGAGGGGAGGCAACAACTATGTGGACTTGGGGGGCCCCTGGGCTGTTTGTAAATATTGTATGAATGTGCGAGTGAATAATGAATTGTAAATATGGTATGAATGAAAACATTTATCTCAATTATTTATTGCCTATTATGTATTGAGGCAGATTGTAATTTCATCCTTATAAAGTTGTTTATATATATATTATTTATAGAGAAATAATTGATTTGTTAAATCATTGATATTAATCGGACTACTTTCCAAAAGCCTACTTTCTTAGGATGGCCTGACGGACAGTCACTGAAACTCACCGATTACGACACTTTCCGACCGAACCCTCCCGTAATTCAGTCTGCAACAGACTTCTACTGGCCGGTAGCAGCTATTTATCTCGGGGCCTGTGATTTAGTGGCGGTCCCTGGTGCGACCCTGTTGGTCCTAACCTGCCTCTAGATCGCTCTCACCCTCTGACATTCAGAGCTTACCGCGTCTCAGCGAGTGTCATCAGTGTCCGCTTATCTTCAATGCTTATATATTTTCAGACTCATACGTTCGTAATGGTACTAAGAAAATTAAGTACGAATACATGGTACCTTAAATTGCTCGTTTAAATAACCATTTTCTGATGATGGATGAGCCCTCGATGGGCAAAAAGAACGACCAATCAGTCACTAAGGAAAGTAGCAGTTGACCCAAGTATTAGTCCCTTCGTTTTTACTTCTCTTGTCATATCGAAGAATTTTGTTTGTTCTACCTCTAAAATTTCTTCTCCTAAATTGCAAGTTAAATACTATTTTTATCATAAAGCACACATATTTTGTATACGTACCACCAAAGTGTGCTATTTGGCATATCACTCAAGCCCTGAAAATGTTACACAATACAATCTAAGCGCTGAATCATGCATATATTCTAATGGAAAATTGTATTTTGATATTGTCAATCCTCCATGGAACGTACCTAATGGGACGTTGCGTTAGAGTGTAAGGAAAAATAACACATACATGCGCTTGTTAACCCTTCAAGAAAAGGTTGACAGTTGTTTCATTTATGTCTTGTTATGTACTACAGTGTGCACCGTTCCTCTTGAGTTTATGATTATAAACGAATTCAAATATGAACATGAATATTTTACCATGCGCCTGTTTAGTGATTTGTCTAGCTTTGTTATATAAAGTTGACTTAAACTACCATCTTTGCGCTAGAGAGCTCATGTCAACAGACAGCGCTCGTATTGAAATTGACTTTTACAGGAAAACTACATATGGGCCTAAATTCTCGCCATACAAAACCTTAATACTGTCCTGGGCTAATCCTCTTAACTCCTCCAGCCGTCTTAGAGGTAATAGTCTATCTCAGGTCATCACAAGGGGGTGCCTAGTTACCCTAGCCCTAGTGAGGGTACCTGGAAAATTGCTTCATGACGGGTCTTACTACTGTACTATCTGACTCCAAATCTGGTAGGTATGTGCCACGACAGTGCACTATGTTCAGGAGAAGAGGTATAGGGTAGGTATTGTAGGTAGCATATGTGAACTTGGAATGACCACGAATTCACACTCGGTAGGCGAAAACGGTCCGGATCCCAAAGGTGAGTGAGAACCGGAGAGAGGCAGGCTGGATCACTGGGGGACACTACTAGGTAAAGTTCGTAGGGCCCCAGGTGACAGTCGTCCGCAAGGAAGAAATCTTTTCCAAGGAGGTGCTAGTTTTAGCGAGACGAAAGCAGAGAATCCCACTAGGAAAGTGTGGGGTCTAAAACATAGCGAGGTTAGGAAAGAGAGATGCAGAGGTTTTCATAAATGAGAAGGCCAAATATAGAAACATCAGTGAAGCTGCAAGTACCAGTCCAGAGAGCCGTAGCTAGAATGATTTATCAGCTAAAACTAGAGGGTATATATAGCCCCAAGTAGCCAAATGGGCTGGGGTTTTATTCTGGCCAATCGCGTTCAGGCAATAGGGCGAGGTTTTATTCTGACCAACCGCATTGCAGGGTTGGGTTACGCTTGAATGTTCCCATGAAACCCAGCCCCAGGAGCTACCAGGACTCTCTCTGCAGGGGCCTCTGAACTAGTTTTTTGCAGCTGCGTCTTTTATTGTTTACACTGATATAAGTTATGGTTTAGTAATATTGTTCACATTTGTTTAAATTAATTTACACATATTATAACCAATTTAAAATATATATACAATAGAGTATAGGGTGATTTATGTTATGTAGTTGGCGGTCGCTACAGTCTATATGCTCATTTCCTGTAAATAAATAATCATAAAAATTAGCAGATAATATTTGATATATTAAAAAACTGTTCTATAAATGTTGTCTATGCCGTGACAATTACATTTGTAAGGCACTCCCAATCTGTTTAAACCTCTCCGCCAGGCGGGCTTTGTGAAACAGGAAATTATCTGGCACCGACATAGAGGAAGAGAAAGAGAAAGCATCCACACGATACCTCTGATGCCATTGTGCTCCGGCCGCTATCTCTACTTCTCTTCTACATTTTTCCATATTTTACGACCTCCCTTTCATCCTCTGCCGTTTCTCCTTCTTGCTGGCCATTGTGTTGCCCAGGATGGATGCGGTGCGTTGGCAGACAAAAGAGGACTGTGAGCTTTCATTAAGGGTTGAGATTGATTATGATTGAGCCCTCTAAGGCTGCGCGCCGTGCCGAGGCCACTTGAAAGGGCCAGGTAGGAAAATGGCACTGGACACCGAGCTCCAGCCTCGGATGCTGAAATTAAAGCAGCAATAAACATAAAAACCCTGGAATAAACAATTCTGGTCTTATTCCTTCTTGTCCAAGTATTCATTAACCGTGGCAGCTCATTTTTTTTTTTTAAATTGCTCCTCGTTACTGTTTGTTTACTCAGTGCTTTAATTGCTAATACTGTTCAATTCAAGTCTCTTAGGTTTAGGGTGGACTGAAACAATTCCTAATGTATTTTAAGGCTTGTTTATTACCATGTGGCGCTGATGATGTCGGGAATACCAAACAGAAAACTATTTTTTTCCAATGCAACTGGTTATTTGGAGTGAGAGAACAACCGCGATTGAAATAGAAGTAAGGTATTGAGGGTTCATTGCAGGAATGATATGATGGTGACTATCCTGAAAATTACTAGCATTCATCCTACATCGTCATTCAATTTATAGCGGTCTTAACCTAAGCTTTATTTAATACATATCTATTTGCGATTTTTTTTCTTTCTATGACTATAGCAATTTTGTTATCTATTCTATTTTTTCGTGATTCTGTAATCATGATGTTCACGTCTATTACGTCTTGATTTTATGTAATTACATGTTTAGTATATTTTAATTTTGCAAAATTTACCAAATTTAAAAAGATAATTATTGCTATAAGATTGTTCTAGGACAGGATATTCTCACTACCTTTCTTCTAGATGGCCTCTTAGTATTCCGCAATTATCCGCAAGAGAGAAGATGGTACTGCGTCAATACCTCATGGGCTGCGGGAGCCAGCTGCAGTTGTTCTGTATCTTATGTGCTGGAACATTAAATTGGATAGCATCTGAGAAAAACGGTCCACTAGAGGGCATTGTGGACCCTTTCCCGTTCTCATATCATGGAGATTAAACTCCCCTAGTATCATTTAATATGTGTTTCGCATGCGGCCTCTGGCTGGAATAACCTTTAATACCCTTTGTTTTTTAATTTTATGTACGTCATTACATAAATGATACTTTATATCATTTTAATATAATACATATTGTAATGAGACTATCAAACTTAATTTGTTTATCAGAATAATTCCTTCCCCCTTACGCATGAGGTAGACAAGCGAGAATTACTTCAGACCTCCACTCAGCAATGCGCTCTCAATACACATTAGATTTTAAACATAGTACAGTTACGGGGAAAAATTAAATAGTAATCAGAAACTAAAGGGTACAACTCAAATTCAAAAATATTATCCGAGAATTTGTTTGAATACAAAATAAGAAGGAAATCATTAATAATATAATTAAACTAATAAATATTAGTGCTTAGCCGTTGCAGATGTTGATAAACCAACATAAAAGTAGTAATAATTAAAAAACAAATATACGATAATAACATTAGTCAAAATGAATACAAAAATTCTTATTATTTTCGACATATACTCTATAATTGTTCAAGCTTAAATTACTCAATTTTATTGTATTTGCTTAATTTAATTTACCGGATTGGATCAAAGCTGTTAAATGGAGTTGAAGCTGAGGGATCCCTCCATACCCTGTATGGATATTTTATATGATAATGAAAACACAAATGACTTCCCTTTATATTAAAAATGTGTAGTAGAAAAAAAATACTAATCACTAAATTACTAATTTGAGTTAAAAAGTTATTTATTATTTCGTGTTTTTGAAAGTTAACGTATAGGAGTTTCGTTAAAAGTCTCTTCATATCATAATTTCTTTCTATTCCAAGCCCAAATATGTAGGATGTTTTTTTAAAAATATTTCCTTCAGGTAATTAACAATGCCCATAGCACAAAAATATTGGCAACATTTTCTCTCTTTTTTATCTAAGGATTCATAATATTTATTATTACCTTCTGAAAAACTTACCTTACCGGAAATCCCCTGGGTGTGATCTTCTTACTCCTCAAATTCTCAAACAACTCACTCCTAAAGCCATAATCTTCCTAACCTACATTTATAATTGCATTATCCGAAATACGCACTTTCCTTTCTACTGGAAACATTCCATTATTACCATATTCACGAAACCCGGTAAACCACCCAATTAGTCTACTCCCTATCCTCTCAAAAATATTTTAGAAACTCCTATTAAAATGTCTACTTCCAATTGTTGATTCCAAAAACATTTTTCCTACACACCAGTTTGGTTTCCGTCGACGACATTCCACTGCTCAACAAGGCCTTCGCGTTGTTGATCACATCTCCTTAGCCCTACAATATTTCACTGTTAACTTTCGGGACATAGCTGAAGCTTTTGACTGGGTCTGACACGCAGGTTTGCTTTACAAGCTCAAAAGATATTTACCACAGACCCTTTTCCTAATCCTACAGTCCTACCTTTTAAACCACTTCTTCCAAGTCCACTGTGGCTTAGAATATTCTAATTACTATCCCGTAAAAGCAGGAGTGCCACAGGGCAGTGAGTGTCCTGGGTCCCATCCTCTATAACCTATACACCGCTGATGTCCCCTCTACCCCCAACACCTTCTTGGCCACATTTGCAGATGACACTGTAGTCTTGTCATCCCCCCCAGACCCCGACATAGCATCCCATATTCTTCAAAAACACCTTAATGAGATCGAGAATAGGTGCAACCAATGGCGGATTAAAGTTAATTAAGTGAAGCAAAATGTTCACCCTCTGCCGCAAGTCTTGTCTACTACTAGTCTCTTTTAAGTCCATTCTTCTCCCTGTATCCGAGTTAGTACGGTACTTAAGCTTCCATCTCGACAAACGGCTGACCTGGAACCCACATACCAGGCTAAAAAGACAATAACTAAACAGACGCTGTACAGACTACTCCAGAGGACATCCGATCTTTCAATAGAAAATAAATTACTAATCTACAAAGTTATACCTAAGCCAATCTGGACACAGGGAATAGAACGATGGGGACAGCAAAAAAGTCGAACATCAAGCGTATCCTAAGCGTATTCTTTGTCCTGAGAACAATAATAAATGCCCCTTATTATGTCAGCAACAAAACCCTTCAGATTGATCTTAATATAACTTACATTCTCAAATTCATCCCTTCCAAATTCATGAAATTCCATAGTAACCTATCCAACCACCCTAATCCCGTAGCACAGTCATTGCACTGCAACACTCATCCCTATAATCCTCCTATAGGGAGATTATTGTGAGATAGTTATTGGGAGATGTTCCGCCCTCGTGACCTGCTATAAATGCATGACACTGGTAGCCCTGGCAATGGCCAATTTCTCCAATTATGTCCTGAGCGTATGTGGCTCTCGTCAGCGTCTGCTGGCTCGTATCCGGTGACGCGGCTGATGGAGGAACGTGGAGGACTTCCCAAGACTCCACTTTTTCTTTCGCATGTGAGGGAGGTGACAACCATGTAGACTTAGGAGGTCTCTGGGCTGTTTATAAATACTAGATGAATGGTATGAATGAGATCATTTATCACAATTACTTATTGCCCAATAAGGCAGATTGTAATTTTATCATAATAAAGCTGTTTAATAATAGTATATATTATTAGACATTCTAGTTTATGACAGCAAACTATCTAACATATAACATTGCACCAAGGCTCATTAGGATTAATAACACTTAAGGTTAGGTGAGAAGACCGTGAAGAAATACCTTGTGCTACCAGGTCACGGTGTACGGTTGGCAGGAGTGAATTTCCTACTCCAGATAAACCCTTCTAAATTATGAGTCAAATATCCGATACAGAATTCCATTGGGCTTCAATTTAAAATAATGCCTTCCTGATCCCATAACATATCACAGAGATCCGATCTCAAACGGGTTTCAGTATCTTTTAGGTAGATTGGCCTGCCTTCGCCTGAAGTATCATTTTGAACAAAGGGCGGGTGAAGCCAATGAAACCAATGGAAACTTTTACTATCAGACTTTTCCCAATCATTAAATATTTAACGAGCTAAACGTGACGTAAATGCTTAAGAAATATTTTACTTCAGGTGACGTGATCGGGATTATTGTTTAGGATGACTGATATAGACATTGTCACCGGATCATGTATGGTCAGAATATAAATTCTTTTATAAAATATGTGAAATAAATTGTTTTGCTTTTATTGTTTTTCGAATTACTTATATAACTATGAGTACCGGTGTAGGCGGTCGTTTTTTTCGTTGCACACTCACTTTGGAAAACGTTTATCTACTCCATATTTTTGTTTACTGTATATATTTGTTTGAATAATTTTTTTTTAAATCAGCAATCAAAAAACAAGATATTAACTGATAATGAAAATAGTTCCGTTGCTTGGGTCATATTGCGGCTGCACCCTGGTTTTAGATTTCAGTTGGAAGGCCCAGTGGATTCTGGTAGTGTACAGATCGAGGGAATCCGCCTTCTACTGTTTATGTTTCACTAAATAACTACTTACTAATTATTCAAAACAGTGTTATTATGTTATTAACCCAAACTCAGATATTTGTGACACGCCAAATCTCAAATTTAAGTTTCAAATTAATTCTAAAAGGATTTATTTAATAAGGTAGACCAAGTTCGGGAAGCCGTTTGACGAAACGTTCACGTTCCTAAACTCATTTATCTTAAAAGATTACCCTGCTCTAAAAGTTAGTTAGAGGTCGCATGATTGAATCAGGTCTAATTTTAAATAGTTAATAGTATATAATGTATAGGGTTGCCTGATTAAGTAGTATGCACTAAGCTACACACTTTTGCATGGAATAGTGATTTATAATTAGACAAAATAAATGTTAATGAAAGGATGATTAAATGTAAATACATACAAATGTTCAGTGTAAATTAATACATAAACCTTAAACCAACGTGAAGTATGAATATTTGACGTAGTATGTTAATTGAAGACAATAGATGACTAAATTCTTGACTGGAGACAAACCTGCATGGTCTAACAGTGCGACTGCAAGACTAGGTGAGTCCAAGGCCGCTAGGAGCTAGGAAGCTATGTGCGCCTCGCATGAGAGATGCAACCGTCCTTACTGGACTACTAAGAGAGAGTTTGAAAGACTCCAAAGCTTCTATCGAAACCTCTCCCTTGTACATTTGTCTCGGGGCGATCTAGGATGTAAGGAATGCCACTGTGACTTGGGTAGCTGATGTTCATAGCTTTTAACGAAAATTCTATTATAGCTGTTTTTCTGTCTAGTTAAAAATAAAACTCTGGATAAAATCGCCTTTTTACAAGGTACAAAATATTCAAGAGTAAAAAAAGGCGCCTCGTTAATTGGTATACACTAAGCCATACAATTGTATAAAGTGAAATGCTTTATTAATAGACAAAACAAATGGTCATATAAAAATAATGAAGTGTGAATACATTAAATGGTTTCACTGTAGCGTACGTAAATCTTCGATGTGAAATGTTAACTGAAGGCTGAGTTGAATCGGACTGTCGGTAGAAGGTGGACCAGAAATGGGGTAGTCTTTTTTTTTTTTTATTAACTCCTATTATTAATATTTTTTTTAAATTATAAAAAACAATATAAAATATCTGGGTGGCTCTTTGTAGTGCATTAAATGAATTTTAAGGAGTAACAATCTTTTTGTGGTTAAAACTTATATAAATGCAACAGGTCCAGGTGATGGGACTCACCTTCGGACTACAATGAGGGACTTACAAACTATCTTAAAACTAATCGTACATACTAACTTAAAACTAGAGCGTTCCTGACTCGACTGCCTTCTGACATCGATGGGTGGACCCAATTCCAGTCCCAGAGACTTAGACCCTCTGAGCCGCAATCGTCAGTACTGAATGGCGTCCCTACAGCCGAAGAAGAGGGATCGAACAAGCCAGCATCTTCTTTTGCGAAAGTTCTCCCTACTACATTTTTGTTTTAGGTGTCGGCTAGGTCTATCTTTGGAGTATTTGATTCTAAAGCAGCATTGTTTAATTGCTTGATTCGTTATCTATGTAAACTCGGGAAACATCCATAAAGAATTGTCTGCAGACAAAACCATAAAAAAAAGGGTGGTCATTATTCATTTAGGGTTCCAAATTGCTTTGTGATTTTCGTCTATTCTGTTATAAATATTTTTATTTAATATAATACAGCAAATTTAAAATTTTAATTAAAAAGAGATAATTAAACTTTAAACTTTGATCATTTTTTGTCCGTAGGTACAAAACAAATAAAAATTGGTTAGAAAAAATAAAACGGTTCCCACACTAAAAAAAAAAAGGAATGAGTTCCATATTACATAAAATATCAGAGAAGAAAACAAATTAAACCCGTTTCTGCTACAGGAGCGAAAATAGGTGTTTTACTACAAATTCCAGCTCTGCGGTCCCAATTTCTAATTAGATTTGTATGTAGTCCGTGGTTATAATGGGAACAATCCGACTATGTAGGTTTCAATAATAGAATAATACTACTACTGGTACAATACTTTGTTTTAGATAATCACTGACGAAAAAGATTCAATATTAGTTTCCTCGCCCGAATAGCAGGCGTACCAATTATCCAACTGATTACAAATTTCAAAGGTTCATTTAGATATTCTCGCATACACTCTATATTTTAAAGGGCTTATAATAAACGGATAGTATGAGTTGTATATATGGGGAAGCTGACGAAAATGTATTAAAAACTGACGTTAAAAAAAAATTAAGAGATATTTCTAAATACAAAGTAACAGTTAGCAAGGAATATATTCTCGTTCTGGGACATTTTCCCCAACAAATAAAAAAAAAGAACAAAATAGGTATCTCTAGCTGACAAAAAAATATATAAAGTTACACAGAGTTACTAATCTTATACATAATAAATAGGCTTTGCACAAATGCTATGACTACTATGACCCGATAGAGATAGATTGAAACAAAAAAACATCAGTAGTGATGAAAAAGAAATAAATGAAACAAAGGAAATATTACAAGAAGGATATGTACACGGGAAGTTTCTGAGAAATTAATGAAAAATAAATAAACAGCATAATAATGATGAATTAATAAGAGTTAGATTGTAGGGAGGTAAGGAACTCTTAAAGTCTGGATATCAAGATAGGGAGTGTTGATGAACGATGAATATCGACGAGAACAAAGTTCCAAAAGAAGTAGATTTTTGAGATGGGAAATACAAGTCGAAAAGGTGTATAGTATTGAGGGATGTGATTCGAATTGGAGGAGGTCGTGAAGGTAAATAGACTTTTTATAAGTCCTGTTAGTTAAGATATTAATGAAGAAGGGGACGCCCAAGGAAGGTACCGCCATCCAAACTTGGAGTAGTGTTGCGAGATGAAAAAGCCTGTGGTGATCCTGAGTATTCATCTAAGAAAACAATTCATCAGCTGGTTTGACCGGGCCTCGTGATCCTTAGAGTAGTCACCGCAACAGAAGTTGGCGTTCTATAATGGAAGGTGATGTCTGGAACCATTGAGTAGTTTATAGGTTGACACGGATTGGTTGGTGATTTGGAAAATGTGTTCTTTCCAGTCATCAAAGACCAAACCTAATTTTTTAACCGGTTTAAAGGATTGGACAGGACTAGCATCGATAGTGGAAGTGGAAATATCATTGAGGAAGGTTTTAAGGAAGGGACATGAACCAATGATAATTAGCTCAGATTTAGGAGTGAGGTCCAGGATCGACTTCGTTACAGATCTTTCTGAATCAATAGAATGTAGGGAAAAATTACATTTAGCTGTCGACAGCAAATAGGTGGAATGAGCAGTGGTAATGTCGTTGATATAGGCAGTAATGGCGAAATTGATCAAGGATTGCGATGGAGGTTGATCAGGGATGTGTACTACCTGGGAGATTTAAATCAATGATTGCGATGGAGGTTGATCAGAGATGTGTACTACCTGGGAGATTTAAATCAATGATTGCGATGGAGGTTGATTAGGGATGTGTACTACCTGGGAGAATTATATCAATGATTGCGATGGAGGTTGATCAGGGATATGTACTACCTGGGAGATTTAAATCAATGATTGCGATGGAGGTTGATCAGGGATGTGTACTACCTGGGAGATTTAAATGAACAATTTCAACCAGAGTATGGTGAGTGTATTGAGTTTATGTTTGCATGTTATGTGATAAGCTAGAGTAGAAATTTTAATGTTTTGTTAATTTTTCATTAATCCTTTTAGTGTTATTTGAGGATTAAGGAAGAATCATTGTTTACGCCATTTGCGTAAACTTAATTTAATTTTAATTTGAATTTGCTATTCAATAAGTAATTACCCGAAACCATTCGGTAGTTCTGTGAATCACAGACGCTGGCGCTGCCTGCCGGCTCGATCAGCGTTTTTCCCCACGCTTTTGTCTCTCAGGTGGTAATTTTCATTTTCATTATTATAGCGTCTTTTTTTGTCTTCAACAGTTATCATTTTTCACACTGTTTTTCAAGCGTATTTTCAACGCCATTATCTTTGTTTAGTCATTATTCAAATCACTATTACGCAGTCTTGGAGAAGCGACATTTCAGATTAAACGCAGACAGCTATTGGATGAATCGGGACTTGGATAAATCTGGAGTTTGGGCCCAAATCTCTAGGTTATCGGAGTTCAAGAAGGGAGATTCGCACGCTGTCGTCACATCGAAGCAGGTAGGAATTTGCATTACTGTGTTTACATTTGATATTGTCATTTCTCTAACGAGACTCTCAAATAATTACAGTCCACTTAAAACTCAAACGTATAGCTAATTATCCCCAGGCTAATTAGTTTCTCGAATCAGTCGCCTCGTTTGCCGGTTGCGATTTCAACTGGTGAAATTCCAAACAATCATTCTCATATCAACTGTTTCTCTACTATTTAGCTATTTATATTTTATAAAATATTGGACTCGATCCAGTTTTCCTACACAATGAAAATAAATCGTTTTCTTCGTACGGATTGGAAATGCGACTCTGGTTTTCGTTTTAGATTGCTTAATTGTACTTTTTGCTATAATTATAAATTATTTTATCAAGGTATACATTATTTCGTATTATTATTAAATTTATTTTAAAATATAAATAAATAATTATTAGCTGTAGAAAAAATGAACAGGGAAGATCTGCTGTAATGCATTGTAAGTACTGGACCATGGTTGCCGCAGAAGGGTCGCATTGTTCACGAGATACTTCCGTGCCCACCCTTGTACATTGTTTACTGTCTTTGCGAGGGTTTGGCCTCAGATAATTTATATTAGGAAGATCCTCGTGCAGCCCTTCAGTTGTTAGAGCCCTTGACACAGACTCGAGGAAGTCCTGGGTTCAAGTCCCGTTCCTTCCAGAATATATTTTCTACAGGAAATAATTATTTAAAAAAATTTAATGATAATAAAAATATCTACAACCCTAAAGCAATAATTTATAACAACACTGGATAACCTAAAACGAAAAGCAGTGTCTTTACACTCCGTGACAATTTAGTTTTGATATTATTCTGTTGATGTTCAATTATAAAATTTGGGAGTTTCATGGTACATTCAGAGTTTTAAAATAAACAAAACGAACTAATCTTTCAATTTAATAGTCCTGTTCTAAGCCCTTCAAAAACATCTGAAACTGTCAAGAGATTTAATTATTTTTTCCAGTTTCTATTCAACTTTCTTCACTTGTACAGCGCTGCTGTAATTTTAATATCTGAATAGAAAAATATGAGGAAATACCCTTTCCTTATTATCTCAGTTCTTTCGAACCATTTTCACTTGTTTTAACCCTCAACTACAAATTTATTCCCCCTACCCTCTAATGTCTTAGCCATGAAAACTTAATAACAAATGCGTTTCTGGTTTTGTTGTTAACTAACAATCCTTTATATCCCTGTATCTGCTTCTGATGTTTACTTAGTTAGTTTTGGCATTTGTAGAGTTTTTGTTTTTAAATTCGACGGCATGAAAATACATCCAATTCCATAAATTTACTTGGGTATATAAATATCATTTAAATAGTGAATGTAATTTTTGCAACAGCCGATCAGAACCATTATATTATATTTTACATAAAGCAATGATATATGAAGGAAAATAACTTTATTTCGGGGCTATGCTCCCTTAAATTATTATAGTGGACAATGTTATGCTTTTGAATTGCATTTTAAATAATAAATAAAAAAAAAATTATAGAAGAACTCAATAAATTTACTTGAAAGTAAAAAAAAATCTTAATTTAGTAAGAAATAATAATATTTGTGTGCACACCAACACAATACACCAAAGAGCACCACTCTTATATTTTTTAAATTATTCAAACTTATTTATTGTGATAAGTGATTGTGATAAACGTTCTTATTCATAGAATATTCACAATTTTCATTAACTCGCTCATTCATACAGTAACAAACAGCCCAGAGACCTCCCGAATCCACATGGTTTGGCACCCCCCTTGCATGCGACAGAGGAAGCGGAGTCTTGGGAAGTCCCCCACGCTCCTCCGACAACCGCGTTACTGAATACGAGCCAATGGAAGCTGACCAGGAGAACGAGAGCCACATACGCTCGTACACTTATATACACATTATATACATACTAAATATGTTGGAGTAGATTACTGTGGGAAGCAAAGTAAGAAGGAGTAACAAATGAATAGATTAATAATATATAGAACAATAAAATAGAAAAAAAATAATGTAGGCCCTTATGAAAACACAATTAAATTTTGTTTCAAAAAGTTTATGTACTATTTGCTGCACTTCTCCCCTTAGATGAATTATTATCATTATATAGATCTGATACGCTACTAACTTAAACGAAAAAAGATCCCTTAAACGGCAACCAAGGCAGTTATATCTGAAAAAGCGTCATAAGCGATTCACTCCTCAGAAAGGTGTGGAGAAGGCTACAACTAACGGAGATAGAAATAATTTAATGTGCTGGATGACGTACTGCAGGTAATGTCACGGGTCGTTTATTTACGGAATGGTGGGTGGGAAAAGGTTAGACGCAGTTCCTGGGGAGTGGGGGACAATTTTCTCGGCGAGGAGATGAAATATGTCCTCGGAAGGAGGAATGTATCTGCGGTCTGCCTTGCTGTAGCTGAATTATATCCGAGTATAATAATTAACCGAGTAAATATGAATAATAAATCAATCAACCTTCCTCATATTTTAAATACTAATAGCCCGAATTCAAAAATATGTCTGCCTACATAACTCAAAGTTAAATAGTATTAATAATACAATTAAATCTTTATATTTTAAACAATATTACTTTAAATATGGTAATAATACAACAAAGAATAGTATAATAAAATAAGTAAGATTATCCATAATTTTTAGCTTTACATGTTATGCACTATTGTTATTTGTTCGGCTCTCTTATAAATGTATATTTAGCATAATTTCATATTTATATAATAGATTACAATTCAGAAATCATATTTTTGTTGAATGGTTATACAGATGGGTTTTTATTTATCTTGGTGTGTGGGTGAACTGACGTCGGCATTATGTAGTAAATTGCTTCGTATTTACTATTGATCATGTATCAACAATCAGATCATGTGTTAATAATGATTGTATTATCTCTTAACACTATACATTGGATGAGTACATTTTTTATTTATTTTTTTTTTCTTCATAGCCCCTTTAAATTTACATATAATTATATATAATTATAGATCCTCAGGTGAATCTATTTACAAATTATTTTGAATTTCCTGTAGCATCACTACATTATATACAGGTTTTGGGATATGTACATCATTTTATTTGTTTGGAATGTGCTGTGTCGGGAATGGGAGGAGGGAGGACGCCCGCCGCGGGCTAGGACTACAACCCGGCCGCTGTTGGGGGAGCGCCAAGAAAGAGATAAAATGGGCGGACCTGTGGTTTTTGACCTTTGCTGGTGGTCTAGTCGGAGGGCAGCTTTATCGTATTGATCTGACTCCATAAGATCTTAGAAGGTGTGTGCCCCGACAGTGCACTATGTTCAGAAGAAGAGGTATAGGGTAGGTATTATAGGTCTGTTTATGTGGTTTTGGAATGACCACGGATTCACCGTCTGGATCCCAAAGGCGAGTGTGAACCGGAGAGAGGCAGACTGGATCGCTGGGAGAGACGCTACTAGGTAAGGTTCGTAGGGCCCCAGACGACCGTTGTCCGTGAGGAAGTGATCTCTTCCAAAGAGGTGCTAGAGTTAGCGAGACGAAGGCACATAATCCCACTAGGAAGGTGTCAACGCCAAACATAGCAAGGCTAGAAAAGCGAGGGGCAGAGGTAGTTGAATAAGAAAGCCATGGTCATGGTAGCCCCGCCGCGCCCCCTAGTGGCTTCAGCTGTTTCATACACGAGTTTCCCCCTCTCTTAACTGACGCTTTTGAAGGTTTTATTATTAAAACATGGAAACATAGGTGGATATTTTCTGGGCCGAGAAGAGGGGAACTTCTATTTATTCGTGGTGAAGAAGTTGACACAACATGCTGTCTCCATTAATGTTTACTACATGAGTAGTAAACACCTACTATTAGAAAATTTTTGATTATATTCAACAAGGGCGTGTGAAGCTTAGATGTGCCATGTAATGTAAATATTGAAGTTTATTCCATCGTTTGTTTGGAAAGAGTTAATGTTGTCTGTTTATTTAAAAAAAGTGTATAGGTTTATCGTATTGCATATATAATGTATATTCACAGTCTGTGCTATTGTATTGATTTACTGGGACTCTCTGTATTTGCATTAGGGCCTTTACCGTGAACAAACAAAATATTATAATAATAAAATATCATTTATGGTGGGTAGTGGATTTGTATCTGTTTGCTTTTTGTTGTCTTAGTTTAAAGTTGTCCAGTTATAGGTGTTTTACAACTTTACTGTTTAATTCAACACAAAATTAGAACTTACTTTAACTAGTATCGTATGGGTATTTATTATTTAATATTTGACACTTTCTTTGTTTAGTACTGTTTTATAAAGACGAAATCTAATCGGCTATTATTACCTAAAACCTCGATTTGTAAGAAAAAAGTGTACACTTTGAAAAATTAATGTTAAAACTAAGTATAAAGTTGCTACGCACTTAATCGTCTTACCAATTATATTTTCGTTATTAGAGTAAATAAATCAATTTCTTATAAAATTTTCTAAATTTAAAGAATAATGAAAATTAAGGTTTTATAAAGTTTTCCGTTAGGATTCCAGTTTTCAACGTAGTTCTCATTTTCCTTGCAATCATTCATGTTTAAGGAGTAAATGAAGATAACTAAGAATATTCTGATAATATAAGTCAAAAATTATACTTGACTATGCCAGTTCAAAAGTGACAAGTTTTCGCTTAGATTTCGCTGACAAGTCGCCAGGCTTAGATGATAATGAAATAGAGTGATAACGACTACAAAAATTTTTAGTATACTACATAAATGTCGTTGACTTCATTATTTTTTTAGGGAAATAAATAAAAAACACAATATGGGAAGAACTACGAACAAGTTTATTTCATTAGATAAAAAACATTATAGATTTATAAGAATAAAATTTCCTTCGTAAGTAAATTTAACAAAATTAGAACATCGAAACTAATTGGCACTAAATTTGGAATGGCGTTCACGTAAATTGGTAATGGGATGTGGTAAATAACTAATTAATGACTCGCTGTGGTTTTCAATGACCTACAACAACATTACACTTCTAGGCCAACTGCTAGGTCAGCTTCCATCATTAATAATTCAGCACTATCCACATTCGCCCAAGAGGTGTCATCTCATATGAGTCAAGTCAGTAAGTGCTGTTTTTCAGCTTGATTTGATTTCAGCTATCCCATATACCAACCTCAATTGTATATATAAAAGAAAAATAAATCATATGAAGAAAATTGGGAGTTTATATTTCCAGATTTTACCTAGAGATTTATTTTAAATTGCTTAATTATAACAATTTGTGAAGATATAAAACGCGAAGAGAAGGCAGCAAAGCCACATCTGACTACTTAATCTGTTTGTCGTTAGTGTATTTCATAATCAGTATTAGTTTCGAATGGAAAATTGGATTTAACTTTCTTTAAAACTTTTCCATTCCCTTGTAAAATGTTTCTTATTCTTAACTTATTCTAACTTTTACATTTTTTTTCTCTTTTTAGAGCTATATTACATCACCTAACTACGGTAATTATGAGCGAAACTACGAATTTACAACACATAATAAATAAAAACCATCGTTCATTCTTCATTAGATATGGGGGACACATATTTCCCCGTATCGCAATACCATATTATTATAATAGGAAAATATTTAAATGAAACATATCATACCTTTATATGAAAGCTGGATTGCAAAACATTGTGGATTTATTATTTATTAGTTTTATTGACTTTACTTTTTAAGTATAGTATAGACTTTATAGTTTAGTTTCCACGTATAGTCTACTTAAATTATAAATCATGACATGAAATCTTATTGGTAGCCCAGTCTTACCTATTTAACACTTACAGTCACGATTATGACGTTAAAAACAGTTTCAAATATTTTTTGGAATTACAATCAGAAAAAATATGTTTTGTTAATAAGAACGAAGATATATTTAATTTGATACCGTACACAAAATTACAAAAATATATATATATATATATATATATAGTTTGTATGTCTTACCAATATCAATAGCTTCAGGTATAATATTCTTTCTTTAGCTTGAACATGCGATTCACAAAGACCAACCAGTACGTCAAGTCAATGAGACCAAGCGGGGTTTATAATTTTGAGAATTCAACGAAACCATAAAAAACCATGTACAGTAAAAACGGCACTCGTTTAAAGTGTATTTGATAGGGCTAATACAATTTAGAAAATAAACACATCCAAAAAAGTATTCTTACTACTTATCAATTTCTTATAAATTTTTATTAGAATAAAGTTACAATTTGAATATATGACCAACAATTTTAAATTTACATTCATACTTTTGTGGCCACCTCTTAATTACGAATAATTAGAAGTTCCCCTCTTCTCGGACCAGAAAATATCTATCCATGTTCATATGTTTTTAATAAAGCTTATGACGTAAGTCAAAGTGGGGAGAGAAGCTAGTGGGGGAAACAGCCGCAGGTGGGGAGCGATCACCACTACGGCTGGCCTGGATATATAACCCTAGTGTCTTAGGGCAAAAAAAAAAAGAACCAAATTGGCACCAAGAACACTTCTCTCTCTATCTCTCTCTCTGCACTGGCGCTTGCTGCTCTACGTAAACCATGGTCTTCTCATTCAACTACCTCTGCATCTCTCTCTCCTAACCTCGCTATGTTTTAGTCCGGCGTTATCAGACCCCTTCTTAGTGGGAATGCCTGCCTTCGTCTCGCTAAAACTAGCACTTCCTTGGGAGAGACCTCTCCCTCGCGGACGACGGTTGCCGTGGCCCTGTAAATTTCCCTAGCAGTGTCTCCCATGGCAATCCAGTCTGCTTATCTCCGGTTCACACTCGCCTTTGGGATCCGGAGGGTTTTTACCTACCCTTAGACACGAGTGTGAATTCGTGGTCGTTCCAAGACCACATAGAGTGCCTATAAATCTACCCTGTTTTTCTTTTCCTGAACATAGTGCTTTGTCGGGGCACACCTTCTAAGATCTTATGGAGTCAGATCAAAATGAATTAGGCTGCACGCCGAATAGGTCGCCAGCCAGGGTGAAAGCCTTATCTCTATCTAGGCACTCGCCGGACCGCGGCTAGAGGTTGTAGCGACCCTAGCCCGCGTCAGGCTTCCCCTCCCGACTTTTGGGAAATTCGACATCTATCCCGACAATTGTCAATAAATATTAGCAGCGATAAAAAATAATAATAGCAAGTCATTGCTGTCGACAATACACCTATTTGATGACTAATGTCGTAGGAAATGCGAAGCCCGTTAGTATGAATTGGTTTCTAGAATAATTTATATAACAGCGCTATGTTTGTCAATGAGATATGTTAGTATAACTTAAATGTTTAAATATGTCGTTTATTGTAAGAATAAGCTTGTAGAGAAAGGGGCGCGTGTTTAATTAATGTGCTCGAATATTGCCGTACAAATCAATTATACCTTTGAAGGTTAGACACCCGTAATGCGCTTGTTAGTGGCAACTTTACAAGGCTTATTCTAATTATTAACCCTCACGAACTATCTGCCTACCTGATATCAATTCCTCTCTCGGCCAGGAGACATCGATACACATTCCCGACCCAATACCAATGTATCTTCTGTGTTGACTGATAAGCATAACAGTTATCAAACAGTCATGTTTGATCAAAGGCTTCCATCCATGCCATCAAAGGCTTTACTCCAACTTGTGTACATTTTCGTTTAGACCACAGTCATATATTAACATTTATTCATAGCAGTCATATATATATTTATAAGCGTCTCCTCCCTCCCTACTTTGGGGATATTCGACAATCTTGACCCGACACATACCAAGATAGGCAAATGTAAATAGCCCTCGAATCCATCGGTTTGCCAGTCGAATTTTCAATTTCCTGACTACGGAGAAAGAGGCGTAGCTGAGAAAATTACACAGAATAAAAACCAACTTTGAAGTAAATAATGTATCTAAAACCTAATTAAGATTGTTTATTTTGCTATATCTAAAGTTGAAGAAATGTAAATATCTCAAATTAAATTCTGACAACAGGTTCGGTAAGAATGAATCCTGCCTTCAATTATGAAAAATAACAACTAAGTTGTTTGACTTAACCGACGGAAAATGATGACAGGACTCAGGTACTCTTGATCTCAGGTCATAATTACATTTTTATGACTCATAATTACACTTGTCTCACGCACTCATTGCACATTTAATCAGTCTCAGGCTACTATATTTATTTCCCGCCACCAACCGTGACGGACTGCCGAGAATTTCCGGATTTCTGACATTTCTAATTTCCGTCCCCTTATCCCAGAACGGACAAAGAATGATACCGGGAAATGGGAAACAAAAGACTGAAGGGTCTGGAAAAAACCGGAAGAAAAACTCGGGACTGCGAAGGCCCCTTTAGCCATGTCTCTCTCTCCTTTTTTTTTTTTTGTTTTGATGCTGTCCCATTATAATGATTTTGATAAGAGGTGACGGGTACTTTTTATTTTTTTTAAGTTAGTGCTGGCTGTGGTAGATGTCAAGCATTTAAATGCATGGGTTTTTCTAAAGCATTAAGTCCTTTTACTTTTTACTTCCTATCACTCATTGAGAGACTCGCCTGGTTTGGGCTAGACACCCTGTCCCGCACAGTGGTGATCTAGCATACAACGAGGATAACGCTCCTTCCTTTAACAAATGTGGAAATAAGACAAAGAATGGTTCGTATGAAGTAAACGAAAATAAATCTCCATAAATTACCACGGTAGTATGGATTGACTTTATGATTCTAAACATTGATATGCACGTGAAGTTGAAGTTTTATAATTACTGTGATCGACGGAGTTCCAAAGTTTATTGCTTCCAGCAAGAATTCAACATATTATATGCGATAAGACTTAAAAAAGAAAAATCAATTTCATCGAAATGTAGCAAATAGGTCATTTATCTCGTGCATTATAATCCGTATAAAAGTGTTTGAGTTCCTTAAAACCTTCTTAGACAATTTGACATGAACTTTGAAGTGCACCTTACGCCATGCCGTACTTTAAACGTCAGTACTTACTATACACTAATTTTGTTATTGTCAAAAGTTATTTGACGCAAGTACTCTTTAGTTCCTACCAAAAAGAATCTGTGCTTTTATCTCTAAATCTAACCAACTAATCAACCTAAATAATATTATTTTTTTATAGGGTTTTAGCAACAATTCAAGGATATTTTCCCACACAATTAAATAATAGACATCACCAGTCAAAATGTCGGGGAAGTATATTATAATCAAACAGACAAGGATTGGGAAGCCGAGGAAATCCAAATTAAATTTTCCAATTTAATACTTGGTTGGGAATACTTGGTTCATTTATTTCGAAACACTATTTAACACAACTGGCTGGTATAGAAACCATGTTAAATATAAATAAAACAAAAGGAACGAAACAAAAATATTTGGTACAGATAATCTCATTTCCCAGTGAATGTTTTATTAAAAGTAAATAGTGAATCAATTAGAAGAAAAAACATTTATAAGAATGGTTTTTTTTTTTTTTATAACAAGTATTTTCCATTAAATAAAACTGCACCCTATTGAATTTACTCTAGAACTCTTGTTGACGGAATGTGGACGTGGGGTCACCGGTTTCAATGAAACCTTTTTTTTTGTGGTACATACTAATGTCGAAAAATATTTGACCGTTGTCGGAGCATTCATGCTAGTACGACATAGGAGCCGAGAAAAAAAACTATTAAGTTTAACATCGTTTCTGCAGGCGTTCTGCTTGTAAACTAAGATTATCAAACACAATCCTATTGTTTTTTAAGTGGTTCATGAAAAAAATTGTCTGAACTATATTGAACTATATTGAATGAGAATGCTTTTTTGAAACGTTGTGCATTTTTCCACAATTCACGAATAGGGAATATAATAACAAATTATTTCAATATTTGTTAATCATTCCATGTCTAGTTGTCAGATTTATTTTTTCCTAAGATTCGCTGTTATAATAATGATATAATGTTAATTTGTAGGAAAGTTCGTGGACTGAAATTTCTAATAAATTCAGTTCTATTTTTTAGTAGGTATTTTCACTGCTTTGGATGATTGTAATATGAAATATTCATGAAATAATGTTTTCGTTATAAAATTTTCCTCATATTTTAAAAGAAGTTATTGGAGTCAATTTAAGGGAAGACACTAAAAATTCAGCAGTTTAAAGTTTTTATGGTGGCTATCATCACAAATGACAGGGTGTAAATAGAATTTATTTTATAAAATTTACGTAATATATGCGCATTTTCTCGTAAATGCGTGCATTTTTCTTCTTTTTGTATCGAATCAGGAAAACATATCTGATTATACGCTCTTTTATCTTCAATTATTTATCTCTGCTTGTGATGATAACTATAGAACGACTTATCCGATACAAACTCTATAGGGACCTAAAGATCTATTAACTATATGCAATGACATCAACATGGTATTTGTAAATGAATCAGAAACGGAGATGTAAAATAAAACTTTCAGGTTTTTTTGTTCATTTCATCATCATTTCCTTACTTTTAAATTCATGAAAGCCAATTGCTGTGGACTCATTATGAATGATAAGAAATTAAGATTTACAAAGGCGGTAACAAAGTTGGATTCAGACAACATTTAGAGAGCTATGAAGGTTTAATTGGAATAAAAGAAACTGGAAAAACAATTTTCCTCCCCAAGCAAATTACTCCGACGAATGTTTATTTTTATATTGCTACAAAAATTGTTATCTGTAGCTTTTTCAGGGCGCTAATAACTAATATGATAAAACTTTTTTGACCATGGTCATATTTATTTCGCTTATTTCCCTGGAGGTAATTGAAACCTTACCTGAGGGTAATTAGTCTAAGTGCTAGTGGCACGTTATTTTTCACTGGGCTTACCCTCACGCTGGGCGGACCAGACCTGTTCAGACCATTGTCTAAGCAACACGTGGTCTACTCACAGTGCAGTTGTCAGAATGTGGTTTTAAGATATCAAAAGTTTCTAATTATATTTTTATGCTCATCTCCGTGCTTTCTAAACCTTACTCAAGATTACTTGTTTGTTGTATCAGCAGTGTATAATCCTCCTTTAATAGACACCTCCTTGCTGTCTATCATATCTTTATCCAATGATTACTACAGCTAACGGATTGAGATATAGCGTCCCTCACTGAGGAAACTCAAGTAATTTTACAATGCCTAACTGTTTTTATTGTTGAACTATTTTACTTTTTATTGCAAAATTTACTCCTCAACTATACATGCACTCACATATTCTGATTCATTTTAACTTTTCTGTAATCTACGTTCGTTTAAAACAATCCAGAGTATTTTAGTTTCACACTCTTCCCAATAAAACAAATTGGTTTTATATTATTAAATATTTTACATGAAGAACACGATGATCAAAAATGGGTCATGTAATTTTCGATCTATCATTGAATACGGGTCAAGTCTCGATTGATTATTGAAATCAGTGATCCTAGGTACGCACACTTGCTTGTATAATTATCACCTGAAATGCATTAATTTCTGATGTCGTTCATTAGTATTTAAATTTTCAAACCACTTAATACATGGCCTGATCAAAGAAGTGATAAACTGCTCTAAGCACTATATATATAAGGGAGGAGGGGAAATATATAAGCGATAAAGCGAAGAACATTAAGAAAGGTCGGACAGCTGGGACAGAGAAGAAAGAGAGGAAGGAAGAAACAAGGACGTGTTAGAGACAAGAGAGTCCCTCGGGAACAGGGCCCCAGCGAGGGCGTCCATCCAACACTAACTAACTGTCTGCGTCTTCGCTTCTGTTTGTTATATGTCAGTGCCATCATTCCCTCTTTGCTCATAGTCTGTAACTATGAGATTTTTTGATTTTGTTGCAAATGGATTTTGATGTAGACTGAGTCGGTGGCTATGTTATTATGAGGAGTATTAAACACGCTACATGAAACTAATTAATTATTATTACATGACCATTTTATAACCTACTGTTGTGGCCACCTCTTAATTATGAATAATTATAAGTTCCCCTCTTCTCGTATCAGACCTCGTATCTATGTCATCAAATAATTATCAGAAAATATGTATCTATGTTTCAATATGTTTAATAAAGGTTATGGCGTCAGTGAGAGTGGGGGGTGGAGCTAGTGTGAGGAACAGCCGCTGGTGGGAACCCATCCCAACCACTGCTAGCCGGCTATATAAGAAGCGGCACTTGACAAAATTAACATAACGAACCGGACCGTCACTTGGAACACTACTCTCTCCTCTCTCTCTGCAGTGGCGCTTGCTGCTCTACTCAAACCATGGTCTTCTCATTCAACTACCTCTGCATCTCTCTCTCCTAACCTCGCTATGTTTTAGTCCGGCGTTTTCAGACCCCACACCTTCCTAGTGGGAATCACTTCCTTCATTCTGGCCTTTGTCTCGCTGAAACTAGCACCTCTTTGGGAGAGACCACTCCCTCGCGGACGACGGTTGCCGTGGCCCTGTAAATTTCCCTAGCAGTGTCTCCCATAGCAATCCAGTCTACTTCTCTCCGGTTCAAACTCGCCTTTGGGATCCGGACGGTTTTCGCCTACCCTTAGATACCGAGTGTGAATTCGTGGTCATTCTAAGACCACATAAACTACCCATAAACCTACCCGGTACCTCTTCTCCTGAAAATAGTGCTTTGTCGGGACACACACCTTCTAAAGATCTTATAGAGTCAGATCAAAGCGA